>ML681963.1:5299520-5449459 GCA_007922195.1 Podocnemis expansa | reverse complement strand
GGGGGGGGTTAAATCATGTTTGGAAAGCACTCAAGACCTTTGCAGGAAATGCAGAAGCACACATTGGAATGCAAAGCTCTGAGCTGCTCTTCTGCCCCATAGTGTCCCTTTAGACTGCAAGTTCTTCAGGAAAGGGAGAGAGACTGTTATTGGCTTGGCACCATTTGGCTGATGCCTTCAGTTTACCCACTGCCTCGTGTTAGGTGTGCTTAGTGACATTGATAATGGAGACCTTTGGAAGGGGGCTGCCACCATCTTTCTATGTCTTGCTGCATTTTTACACTGCAGGGATAAAAGTCAGATCCTACAAGTTACCAGCTGCTTCCTGGGGCAAGCTCAGCTTCCTCACCTCCCAGGGACTGAGAGCCTTAATTGAGGGTGCTTGGGACCTTGCAAGATCTGGCGCAAAACTCCAACTTTCCAGCTGCTTACTTCACCCTCCAGGCAGAGGCCAGGGATCTCATCTCACCTGAATGGGAAAGATGCCGGGTATGATGGGGCAGGTGATGCCTATGGCCTGACAGTCCTTCATGAATGTGAGGAAGGTTTCGGACCTGAAGAAGAGCTGTGTGATGATGAAGTCAGCACCAGCTGAGACCTTCTCCTTCAGGTGCTGCAGGTCGGCTTCATAGCTCTCAGCTTGAGGGTGGCCCTTGGGGTAACCTTCCAAGACAAATGGAGGAGCTGAGCCAGGAGCTGGTGTGCTCTCACCTCCAGCACCTTGGTCACGCCAGGGCATCAAACATCTAAGCCATTCCAGAGAAACTCCAGCACCCACAAACTGTTGCTCCGAGTACTGCCTGCATGTCTGCTGATCCCGAAGCTCAAACACAACCCCCCTTGACAGAGCTGGCCCATTGCAAGACGCTTTTACCTGCCACGCAGATGTCAAAGTAGTCATCAAACTCGCAGCGAATGTGCTTCACCAAGTCAACGGCATAGTTAAATCCTTCCACCTCTTCCTCCCACTCCTCACCAGTGGGGTCTGGGAGGAGAGATGGAGATGGGTTTGACCAATGGCCTGTGTGTAGCAAAGTTCAACCAGCACTAAACAGGCCACCCATTACTGAGAGGAAGGGGAGATGGCATCTCCAAATTCACTGGCTTCCTTGCTTGGTTCCATGTATGGGCCCTTCACCACCACCCCTAACCCAAGAGGCTCACTGTCTCCTGGCGTAATGGAGAAAAGCAATTCAGTCAGATACTTAATCACAGGGCCTTAGACCTAGGAGGAGGCTAAATCACCAGACTGGTTCATTCTGGTCACTGCCTTCCTCAGAGGCCTCACTCACTGGAGAAGGTACTTCTGGCATTAACTGTATCCTGAGAGGAAAACTCACCTCCTCGAAGAGCCATGATGTTCTTCAGCCCCAGCCGCTTGGCCTTCTGCAAGTGTCCTGTGATCTCCTCCTTGGTCTGGTTGCAACATGTCATGTGCAGGATGGTCTCCAGACCACAGTAGTTGACTGCCGTGCTGGCAATGATCATGGAGGATGTCTCCTTATCGGAGCCCGGGTCCCCTGCTGGGTGCCAAGTCACATCAATGAAGAGGGGGCCGCCCGTCCCCATGCGATCAAATCTGCAGATTGCAACAAAACCAGACTTTATTGCTAGCCTGTGGGGCTCTGTCATCCTTGCACCTGGGATGCTGCACTCCATGTTGAGCACATCACAGTCAGGCTGAATGTAGCAGGCTGGGCCGAGAGCAGCCAGAACAATTACAGTGCTGGAGCAAATGCCTCAGGAAAAGAGACCTAGGCCCAAGTTAGTGATGAAGTGAATAATGGGCCATAAGAACCTGGCTTATCAACACCATAACAGTGAGGCCACATTCAGGAAGGTCTGGGGTTGGTGGAACAAGACTAGCAGTAAGGGCAAGGGTCTTTATTTTAAAGAGGAGAAATTCTAGGCTAGATCTGCCAGGAGAAGCTTCCTGCCAGTCACACTGATGAGGCTGTGGCCCATGGTCAAAATAAATGTCTAGGGAACAGGATATCATGGGGATTATAAAGAATAAGCATGTGCTGCTGGGGCCACTGAGAGGGAAAAGGGAACTAATTGGTCTAATTCAACTCCAGATTCCAAACTGAGGCTTGTTCTAGCTAGCAGTGACTTCCACTGTTGCACCAGTTTACCGCAGGCTGGAGTCTGGTCAAGGCATGCATTAGCACTGGCTGGAGACAGAACAGGTGTTTTCACATCACACCTTTCCCTTTGGATGTTGTAATGGTGACTTGTGACCTGAGATGCCCTTCCTGCATAGCCTGGACATAAGGTGCAAAGCATTCACATTTTACCCAGCACTGCAGAGCTGCAGGTTTGGCCAAGACACATGGGGAGAGACGCTCACCTCAAGGGAGAAGCAGTAAGGACAAGGGCACACAGCAAAGCATCTACGTGGCTGGAAAGCTGACAGGATTCATGTTGCCCAGAACATGGGCCCCGCAAGACGAGACCAGCCCCTGGTCCATCTAGCTTAGTCACTGTTGGGGCAGAAACTAATATGCGATGCTTCATGGAGAGACACCCATATACGTTCCAGCAATGCACCCACATGACCCTGGAAACTAAACAAGTGGAGGATCCTTTTCTGCTCCCCTCCCTGACTCCACAGTGATCAGCTGTGACACTGATGCATGAGATCAGATTCACCTTTAGCAGGAATATGTTTGCATATGAAGTGATCCAAGCCCCTCAGTAACCCCAACATCATGTTTATCTCTACATAGATGCAAAGATATTACCTGGAATCCATCACCCTTCTCAGCAGGGAAGCACAGACCCACTACCTGCTTCTTCACCTGGAAGGGAGACACAGCACAGGCCTGAACCTGCTCTATCAGGTTGTCCCCCAATCAAAGCCATCACACCTTCACCTCCTTTCCCGCTGCAGGGCTCACCTGGAGATCAGGTTAACTGAACCATTGGCCGTCCGTGGAGGGAAGAACTCTAAGGAGAACCACTTGTCCCCGGAGTCGTGTCGCCGCCGCATCTTCTCCCGCAGCCGCTCGTGGCGCTCAGCGTCCAGAATAGGAGTGGAGCATCGGGAGCTGTCCTTGGAGCTCTCACTGCCGCTGTTGCTGCCATCTGACCGGGAACTGGTGCTCCCATTGTTGGCACTGTGTGGCTCAACTACCATGATGCGCTCTCTGCAAGAGGGGAGGAAGATGGGTGTTGCTGCCCAAGGGCTGCTGGGAGGTGACTGAGAAGGTAGTTTATGGGAGGCTGTTCTAAGCAGGAGGTGAAAGAAGTTGTGGGAAGACAAAGGGAAATCACAGGGCACAGGATGTAGGAGGAATACAAGTTGCCTCCCTGCTGGCAACTATTCACCACACCTGTAAACTTCAGGGGGTCTGTTTGGAGACCAGATTTGTTAAACCTCCACACCCTTCCTTCTCTGAACTGTCCACCCATGCTCTCTGGGTCTGGAATGCCCTGGCTGAATGATGGGTTTTACACTACAGGAAGCCCGCTGGGTGGTGAGAGGAGCAGAGACAATCAGCAACAGGGCCTGAGCCCTGACCAGGACAACAGCAAAGACATTCCAGTGGGTGACCTCAGCACCTCCTCCCCAAGGAGTTCTAGCAGGTTCAGCATTAGCTCTTGAAGGACCCTATGCCACCTTATCTCATGGCTGCAGGAAGAGATAAGCCTGAGCATGTGACGACAGAGCACCTTTAGGAAGCAGTCAGTGACGCAAGTCAGGAAACAAACAGTGCAAGACAATAAACCTTATTCATCCCCAGACCAATGCTGCTAAAGCCCTAGACTTACAGCAGGAGTGATTTTGGCCCCTCATCAGGATTAGCAGGCTTAAGGACCTCTGTCTGTACTTGTATTTATCCCAGCATCCTCATCCATTTGGTAAAGGCTACTCTGACCTTCTGGACAGGGCCTATCGTGCCAGCAGCCCATGCCAGAGATGGGGCTGGACTCAACACGTGCAAGCAGCAGTGCCTGTATCTCTTTTCAGCTTATTCACCAACAGCACCATTTCTTAAAATAGCTAGCAGAGAAAGACTGGAGCTCTAGCCTGCATGCCCTTCTCTCTGAACCTGGATAAAGCTACAGCATTTTCCCCACCAAAAGTCCAGTGTGGTCATCATGTCCCAGCATCCTGACATGTGCCAAGATTGTTCCTAGCAGCCTGTTACCTAGTGCTGTGTCCAATCTGGCTTTATGCAACTGCACTTCCAACGAGACCTCTCCAAACACCCAGCAGTCCCTTCAAAGAAGCCTTTCTCTGTCCTACTGCCCCCACCCCTTCCCTCCAGACTACCCAGTACTCTCCTCCATGCACAATCTCCATTTCTATACAATCAGTGTTCTTGTCTCTTGAGAACCTCTTCCACACACACCATGCTGATTCCTTATCAACTGCTCCTGCTTGGATGCAAGCTAGGAAGCATCCTGTTGTCTGGCAGGAACATGCAGCCAGCGTGGCCCAGTGGAACAGAGTTATTTGTTGGGTGACAAGCTGCCAACCAGCCCCTTAAACATGCAGCTGCACTGACTAACGGGCAAGTCTCACCTGTCACCAGGAATGAAAACCGCTGCTGCTTTGGTAGTAGTTTTAGTGCTGTTAGCCTGGCTTTGCAGATGGTGACTGAGATGCAGAACAATAGGGGAGGTGCCCGAAGAACAACAGACGCATAGCAAGTCAATGGCAGAGCTGGGAACAGACTCCACACCTTAACTCCCAGTTCAGAGCTCCGCTTCCTAGCTTAGAGGTGCTTTGCTAAGAGTCTCCTCTCAGCTGCACTTGCCAGTGCTCTGGAAGAGGGCGTTTGTAGCCAAGTTTACAATCTGCATCATGCTAAGCAAGGCTGTTCTAACAGCCAAGCCTGTTTGGAAGAAGAGACAGAACAAATCCTGTACTTATGGAACTACCTAGCCATGTCACCAAGGACTTTGCTCTCCCTCTGCCACTTGCATGAGGGCTCTGGCTGAAGTGATCAGGAGAAAGGTTTAGCCTGGACCTGCCCAGCTGGCAGGAGTTGTGAAAAAGGAGTGGGGGAGAGAAGGGAGGGCTGCTGGTGCCAAGAGGGAAGAAGGCCTCAAATCTTGTGTGCACACAGACCAGTCCCAGTAACACAGCACCAAAGACTAATTATGACTGGAACAGAAAGACCCAAAGCAGCACAGAACCTCTGCTCCTGAGCCCAAATGGCTCTGAGAAGAGAACCTGACCGTCTTCACACCCGCCAGCATAGTTCTAATCCACAGCCCAAAAGCAGGCAGTAGCGTTTAGACCAGGGGTACTCAAACTTTTTGCGAGCCGGTCCACATTCAGCCTTCCACCATTCGTCGGGGGCCACAAGCAACTAGCCCTGCCCCCCCAGTCCAGGCCAGAGGTAAGTTTGTGGGGGCTGGGGGGGGCGCGTGGGAGTGGGAGGGAGGGGGAGCGGGGGGGCTGCTGCTGGGAGCGGGGGGTGATGTCAGGAGTGGGGGCGGCGATGCCGGGAGTGGGGGGAGGCGAGTGGGAGCGGGGGGGCTGCTGCCAGGAGCGGGGGGGGGGTGATGTCGGGAGCAGGGGCGGCGATACCGGGAGCAGAGGGGGGGCGAGTGGGAGCGTGGGGGTGATGTCGGGAGTGTGGGCAGCGATGCCGGGAGCGGGGGGGGGGGAGGCGGCAATGCCAGGAGTGGGGGGACAGCGGCGATGCTGGGAGCAGGGGCGCGGCTGGGAGCAGGGGGGCGGCAGTGGTGGCGATGCTGGGAGTGGGGGGGCGGCGGCGATGCTGGGAGCGGGAGTTGCTCAGCTGCCCTTAGAGCAGGGGTACTCAAACGGCCTTAGAGGGAACATTGCTTCAGGTTTGGCTTTTACATGCAAATAGGGCAGGCCACTATGGCGGTGCACCAGAAACGTCTTTGCGGTCCGGATTGTGGACCGCGGGCCGCCATTTGAGTACCCCTGGTTTAGACCAACAGCAGTAGGAATCAGAGCTCATGGGTTCTCCTCCCACCTCCCTTACTGACTTGCTGCAGTGCCTTGGGCAAATCAGATATGCCTCATTTCCCCAGCTAAGATTACATCGCCATCTCCAGGAAGGTTTGAGGCTTCATTCATTAGGGTCAATATTGTGGCTTAAGGTCCTTTAATAAAAGGAACAAGAAGAAGGCAATGTGTGACTACAAACCTGGCAAAGCATCCTGCAGAGAAGTTAACTCCATTAACAGCATGCAAGGGCATGCCTTCATCGTCAGATTCAGAAAGGCCTTTTTGGCAAGAGAAGCCAGAGAAGTGTTGGTAAAATGTAAGAGTATCATCTCCCCTGCCTCTGCCTTCACAGCAGTTTTGGGCGTTCATCCCATGTATCCATTTGCTGCTATTGATGTGATTGCTTGGATTTGTACAGCTACAGCTGAGACAGCTAAGAGAAGTTGGAGAGAAAGCACAATGGCTCATACAGCCTTGGCAGCTGCCAGGGAACCAGGACTTGCAAAGGGGCTTGGAGGCTGGGACTCACTTCTCCCTGAAGTCAGGAGGTGAAAAATTTCAGAAAGGCAAGCCTTCATGGAGGAAATGCCTGGTAGGAGGCAGGGCTGGAGGCACCAACCAGGGGTTTGATGCTGCTCTTTGTGCTAGTTGAAGCACAGCCAGACCTTGTGGTAGTGACAGAGGAGATAGCAGCTTTTTTTCCCCTGTGCCTGGATTCAAATAGCTGGGCTCCTTTCCATGCTTCTTTACCTTAAATAACCCTGAAAGCAAATATGGGAAGGTGGCAGGGCCTAGCTGTAGAGATGGAGTCTCCCTCTCCAGAGCTGAACAGAACCAACAACCACGAACAGCTCAACCAGGCAGGCCTGACATCTGTTTGCCAGCTTTGGGCCTGGAGGTCTCACAGGCCTGTCCTGGCTGGCACTAAGGGAACAGATCACATTCCTCCTGCAGTAGGAGAGCTGACCACTCCCCTGCACTGTGAGACAATCTGAAGCTAACGTGCTCGCTTACCCTTTGCATCTTAGGCCACACAGCCTAGCATACGGAAGAAAGGGCAGGAGTCCAGGGTTCCAGTCTGGGCTCTCACATTGCATGTGATCTTGGGTAAATTACCTTCTGTTTCCCCAGCTGTAAAAGGGGGATGATTGTATTTGCTTCTCTTCCACAGTCATGTAGATTGGATTAGTGTTACCTTCTCCAACAAAGTGCAGGGCCTTTTTCCCTTGCTTCCAACCAGACAGCTTAGGAAATGTGCCACTGCTCACCTGTCCTAGAGGACAAAACTATTCCTCTGGGGCTGGAGAATGGCGGGTCAGCAAGATTCCAAAAATTGAAAAGTCATTTTGGGGAAGAGAGACGTCAGAATTCACTAATCCATCAATCAAGCCATAGGGCAGGACCCATTCAATGTCCACTGAGTTTGGACTGGTCCCAGTAGGGTTTGAAACCTGCATGGCTTCCTGGCGGCTCCTGGGGCAGGCTCCTCATCTCCCCACTTGGAAGCCCGGACTGCCAGACTCCACTGCAGCCGACCTGGCAGCAGATTTCCTTTGGGACATGCTATCACACAGAAGTTTCCAACCCAAATGTGACATTTCAGTTGGATTCAGGCTTTCAGCTTTCCACCTTTTTGTCCCAATCCAACTTTTTTCTGGGGAATGGAAAAAAAGGTTTGTCTCTGGCTGCCCCAGCAGTCCCCTGCTGTTGGCTGGCATCTCCCCTTCCTCACCGTGGGCTCTGCATGCCCCAGCCAGGCGCTCTCAGGATCTGGGTGCTCGTTCCCTGTGTATCAGCCAGCCTGACCCCTACTCTCAGCTTCCCCCATAGTGTGGGGAAAGGAGCCAGGGCTTGTTCGGCTCACATCCCACTGTGGGGCAGAGTCCAGGGTCTGTGCTGCATGCGTGTACCCCCGCGCATGAATGAGATGAGGGTGGGGGAGATCCAGGGTCTCTATCCCACATATGCACCGGGCCCGGGGATATGAGAGTGAGGAGTGAGCTGAGGCGTCTGCCCGGTGCATGCACCCTCTCCCCGCGACGGGCTGGGGGGCCAAAGTGCCCCCCGCACATGAATGAGGTGAGGACGGGGGGGACATCCCACATATACAGCCGGTCCGGGGCTATGAGGATGAGGAGTGAGCTGAGGTTTCTGCCCCACCTATGCAGCTGGTGCAGGGATATGGAGGGGGAGAGTGATCCGGGGTCGTGCCCCATGCACGCACCCTCCGCCCTGGGATGGGGGGGGGCAAACCGCCCCTCCTATGCAGCCGGCCCGGGGACATGGGGCGGGGAGTGATCTGGGGTCTCTCACCACGCATGCCCGCAATGCCCAGGGACGGGGCGGGGGGACAGACCGGGGGTCTCAGCCCCACGTACGCACCCAGCCACGGGGCTCCGGCCCGGGCACACGCGGGCAACGCGAGCTGGGCTGTCCGCTGCACGCGTGCCCCCGGCGCGGGCGGCCCGAGGCCGATCCGAGCCTCGCCCCGCCGCCCCGCGCACCTACCCCGCCATCGCCCGGCCGCCTCAGCTCCGCCGACCTCCGCGCGTGCCCGTTGCCACAGGCGCCGCGCGCGCGCTTGGTTCCGTCCCCTGGGGAGGAGGAGCCCCGCGCCCCTCGCCCTCCTCACGTGACGAGGGACCCGGCCTCTCCACCCCGCATGGCGGTTTCGCGCCTCCCCTCGCGCGTCGCTCACGCGAGCCCGCGCTCTCCTCGCGGCGGGGCGGAGAGACAAATCACGTGAGCTGTCGTTGGGTCACGTGAGCAGCGGGGGGCGGACCGGCGGAGGAAGATGGCGGGGTGCGGGGCTCCCTGGTGCTGCTGCTGCTGCTGCGGCCGGTGCTGCGGGGAGCGGGAGAGCCGCACGCCGGAGGAGCTGGTAGGAGGCCGGGCTGCGGAGTGAGGCGAAGGGAGCAAGGAGCGGGTCCCGCCCCGGCACGGTTGGCCGCGGGGGTGGCGCCCGGCGGCCGATTCAGGGTCCGGGACCCGAGCAGGGCTGCGATGCTGGGGGACACCGGCAGCCGGGCTCACGAGTGCCGGGCGCTTCCTGGCTCCCTGGCGGCCGAGGCCGCCCCCCGCGCCGTCTGACCCCGCCCGCCGCTGGGGTCCTCGCCTTTCCACTCACCATTTCTTTTGTCTGCTCTCCGCTCCCTCCGCTGGCGGCTTTTCTCCGCTGCTCCCTCCCTTCCCCGGCTCCCGCTCTAGTTTTATGCAGCGCTTCTTGTCTCCCATACAGCTGCCCCCTTATCTAAACTCGTCTTACATTTCTTTTCCCCCTTTCCCCCGTACTCTTTCCTTTCATCACTTTTTGTTGCAATAATAGAGCGAGCTGCTGGGATGGGGCATGCGAGTCTGAAAGGAGAAACAAGTGGAAGAGTTAAAAGGCTGAGGAAAGAGGTGCCATTTCCTTTTCTCTTGCAAACTTTTCATCTATGCGTCCTGAAAGATTATCTAGATTATAACGGGATCCAGAAGACGACTAGGTAAATTCTTGGAAGATAGGTCCATTGATGCCTGTTAGCCAGCAGGGGCATCCTTGCCCCGGCCCCGCCCCCAATCTGGAGTCAGGGCCCCAGGCTCCTGCTGGTGCCAGCCTGGCCACCAGTCACCGGCTGTGGACAGGAGTAGGGCCTGGTGAGACTGGCTGCCATGAACAGCCAGTGGCCCAGCCTGGCTAGGGCTGGGAGAGGAAGGGGTGCCCCAAGCATTTGGGGCACTGGTGCCAGGACTTGAGGCATGTGCCCCATGTGCCAGGCAGCAGTGATGCCCCTGTTAGCCAAGATAGGCAGGGATTCCTGTTTACCAAGAGCTGGGAATGGCCAACCAGATGAGTCACTTGATGATTATTTCCTGTTCTATTCATTCCCTCTGAAGTACCTGGCATTGGCCACTGTCAGAAGACAGGATACTGGGCTACATGGACCATGGGTGTGACTTAATATAGCCATTTTATGTATGTCCTTATCTAAACACTCTGTCCTGTTCGTCTTCACCTTCTGTGTTTGTACTGTGTTCCTTGCTTGTCTCCTTTACTGTTCATACTGTATCCAGCTTTCCTTTGTTTGTACTGCCCCATGCTTACTATGGGTATCAAAATCCAAAATAACAGGGAAAGGTGAGAGCACAAATTCATCAGTGCTAAATTAGACTAAGCTTCTAAAGAGAGTAGGATGAGCTCTGATCTCAGGTTTGGCAGCAGCATCTAATGGAGTGGAACAAGAGATAGAAGGTGCAGCTCCACAGTAGCAGGCAGGTGTAATTCCCAGCTAGGGTGCACAAACATGCTAGTGCTGCTTGAGCAGACACCTAAAAATAGTGTTGTGGCTGCTGGCTGGAGTGTCAACTGCTATTTTTAGGTGCCAGTTTGAGCTGTGCTAGTGCATGAATGTCTGCCTCAGCTGGACACTACAACTCCCAGTTGCTGTGCAGATGTACCCTGAAAGGAAGGAACACCTGAGTTCTAATGCTGGCTGTGCCATGGACTATCTGGGCAATTCATATATCCATCCCCTGTGTTTATTTCCCTGTCTCTAAAAAGAAATAATACATCCTGTGTGGGGTAGTTCATGTTTGTAAGATGTGTCGGTAAGGTGAAGCATTACGACTGTTGATTGTTGCTGTGATGCTAAGTTTCAGTATGTCAGTACAATGACAGGCTCTGCTTTCTGTGGTCTGTCTACATGTCAGAATATAATTCTTCCCACTATGTTCTTGGACTGAGGTTTAGAGCAGCATGGAGAGGCTAATTTTCAAGAGACTTGGTGTTAGGGGGTGCAAGAATGTGAATTACATTTCACACGCTGCTTGGAGTGTCATGTCAGTTCTGCATTACACATTTGTTTCTAGCATTCTTTCCTGTAGTAGGATCTTGGAGACTGGAAACTCTGGTTCCCCTCTTCATCATTTGCACTGGGCCTTCCACAGCCTTGGGACCTGGGTTAATCAGTGCAATGATAATGGCTACCTATTTCTGTGTGATATCTGGTGCTTGCATGTTAGCTCACCGCATTTCTCCTCCTATCGCTCTGACTTGTTTCATAGACTATTCTTGGGGAAACACAAGAAGATGATGATGAAATTCTTCCACGCAAGGATTATGAGGTGAGAGAGTGAATTATTGCACCTTATGAAATGTATGCAGAAAAAGGGGGAGGGAGATTGGAACTTCGCAAAAGGACTGAGATCCAAAGGGGTAGCCATGTTAGTCTAGTTCAGCAAAACAAACAATGAGTCCTGTGGCATTTATAGACTAACAAATTTATTTATTGCATGGGCTTTCGTGGGAGAAAATACTCCTTTTGTAGTGGCACACTCAGGGCTTAATTTTTGCCAGACCTGAGTTCCAGCACTTCTAGGCTTGTTAGTTCTTAGCTCCACACCTCTGGGCTGCTGCATCATTTATGAATGTACAAATACTACTTGAGTCCCTTTGCTTTTTTCATTACAGATTAAGCACTGAGTGCAGGGACCAAACCACCATCACAGCTAACATTCCTTGGTCACTTTGGTATTAGCACAGATGCCAAGGATTGAGGGGGCAATGAGGAGCTAACTACTTCTCACTGCTACAGATGGGTTTTTTAGACCAGGATTTAGGCCCAAGTAGGGAAGGCTACACTGCAGCTATCTAGGTTGGAGTCTTTCTGAGGTCAGGGTGGCAGAGCCACCACACTGTCCCCGTTCCACCATTGCATTCCCTTGAGCCTGTTGTTCAGTTTCTTATTGTCTTTTATTTTCTGCTAGATGTAGGATGCCTATACTGATAATTGGCCATAGGTGCCTCATTGAAATGTCTGCGGTCATTCTGTTCAGGAGCATCCCCTTCTGTTCATCTGATTCCTAGTGGAGGCTTTAATTTTCCTCGCAGGGAAGGGGGTACATTCAGGGTAGCTGTGGCTGTCAGCCAGGTTGGCACTAGGGCATCCTTTCACCATTTTTGACTTGTAAAGATGAAAAGGCTGCAGATGGGCATTGGAGATAAGTTGTGCTTTGCAAGTGCATCATTCCAGCTCTGATACTATGTTGTTTTGTGTCTACCTAATGGCATACAGCTAAGACCTATGTATGATAGGCCTCTCTTCTGTTCTTCAATCTCTCCAATAAGCTGGAGAGGGATTTCTCAGCTGGGCTGGTGGCCTTTGTCTCAAGCAGTTGGAAGTTGGGGAGTAGCTTTATAGTACCTTGCATGTAATACCAAGCTTCTCAGGGTGGGGGGAAAAGGATTAGATGGTTTTGATACAGTCCATTGTGCTGTGTAATTGGAGTGTCTGTCAATCTAGAAATCCTGTTTAAATCATGTTACAACTATTTTAGATTAAAACTGGATTGAAAATTTCAGTTGTTTTCCATCTTTTACACTGTCTTGCTTGGTTTTGTATTTCACAGAGTTTGAGCAGTAGACTAGCTTGGTTTATTTCGCTTCCTGCTTTGCTTGTGCTAACAGTGCTGTAGGGTTGGGGTTTTGAGTCCTATTGGACTGATGCTTAAATCTCTCAAAACCTCAGTTTTCATTGAAATTGCTCCCAGTCGCGTCTTCTCTTGAATGGATCTGCCAGCCTTACGCATGGGGCCTGTACTATTGCAATGACTCATAACATGCTTTCCTGTCCCCAGCTGTGAGCCTCAGATCTCTAAATAACATCAGCATGATATATTTGAGTTGATTATCTCACTTTAACCATGTGGTGTTCTTCATCAGAGCTTGGATTATGATCGATGTATCAATGATCCCTACTTGGAAGTACTGGAAAGCATGGACAACAAGGTAGGACCTGTGCTTTCTGTCTGATTTAGTGAGTTTAAGAGAAGTATCCTCCACTGTGGTCAGGTTTGGCTGACCCCCATTCAGGAGGGAGAAGTGATGTTTACTCACCTTCTCTATCAAAAGGACAGAAATAGGAGTGGAGCTCCCACAGCGTTCATCCTGACCCTCACTCTTTCTCCCTACTCCTCTGATGCCCTTCAGGATTACTTGTTCGTGTTTGCTGTCTTATCTCTCCAGTTCTGTCCCAGCTAGTGTTTGTGATATCAGCTTTCTCTGGTCCCCATCTGTATACTAGTTTAACTTGCCTATATTTTCTTGCACTAAACAGAAAGGCCGGAGGTATGAAGCAGTGAAGTGGGTGATGGTTTTCGCCATTGGAGTCTGTACCGGACTGGTAAGGAGCTTCTAGATGGGAAGCAGGAAAACTATTGAAATGGACACCCAAGGAGAATGTCTTGTTTCATAAAGAAGACTGCTTTGTCTGTTGCTGGTGCTGAGCATTTCTGAGCATCACAAGGGAGTACATCTGAATTACTGTCTTTCCAAAGGACAGACGTTTTCCTTCCAAGAGTAATATTACAGATTCCCAAATGATTATATTCTGCTTATAATTAGAGCCCTGCAAATCCATAGATATCCACCTTGTGTCCGCATCCATGGATACAACGTGGATATCTGTGGACCATTTCTTGCAGATGCAGATCAGGTACAGATCCACTTATTTGTATCCATGCAGGGCTCTACTTACAATGAAACCTATCATAAGAAACCATCTAATGCAGAGCTTGACAAAATTGGCTCCCAAGTAGGCACTAATAGTTTTATTTTTGATTACCAGAGTATGCTTCTCTGCTGCATTTCTGCATTAGCGCTAGGAGCCAGGCTACAAACCCTAGTTGCCATGGTGACCTGGCACCCAGGTTTTGTTGAGCCTTGACCTAATGGAACAATAAAAGAGGACATTACGGTAGAGCAGAAGCATATCCTCAGATATACTGAATATTAACTCCATTATTTGTGTTTGGATCTTTCATGGGTCTTGTGAAGTTGGGGATAGTCTGTGTGTCGCTTGGGTTTAATACATGCTGTCAAGATCAGGAGTTCTTTGACAAAGCTACTCCGATGAGATTGATGATTCAGCTACAGCTTGTTTCTACTGCTGATAAGTGCAAGTGGCAGTGTCTTTTTCCCAGTGAGCTCTTATCAGCTTGCACAGCCAGTTGTATGGAGAAATCATTGCCTCATTTTGGCTTCAGGAGGATGGATGCATTTGAGAAGAACACAACAGGTGGTGAATCTGAGCTTCCTGAGTGACTTCACCTTAACGCTCCTTCCCTATGGGTGGGATTTAGCTACCTGTACAATGAGCTACAATGCATATTTTCTGCATTGCTAGTGTTCAAGAAGACTGTAACTCTCCCAATGAGGTGATTTGTTGGGGGTTTCAATTAATTGCCTCTCTGTTGCTAAGTCTTTTCTCTATTCTTTGTCTTTCACAGGTGGGTCTGTTTGTGGACTTCTTTGTGCGACTCTTTTCCCAACTCAAATTCCATGTGGTACAAACCTGTATCCTTTCTGGTGTCTGGCTTATTGTTGGACTCAACTGACCTCTTTCTCTTTAAAACCACCACTTTGTCTTGAAAGGGTTGGTTCCACTAAGTGCTCTCCTAGGCAGGAGAGTTTATTAACCATTGAACTTTCAACTGTTGGCTCTGCTTTGGTAACTGGGAAAGTGTCTTTGCTATTTATACTGTCACTTTGGCAATGTGTCCTGTGTGAGGGGGGCTGTACAGCCAAGTCTTCCTGCAACTGAAGCCATTGGCAAAACTTCATTAACAGGATCTAAACTTTGAATCACCGGAGCCAATCACTTCTTATAACAAACCTTTGCCATGGAGCATATCTGCAGTAGCACTTTCAGAATGATTCGATATTAAATCATCAGCATTGTCTGCAAGACCCACAATCCTGTCTTTCTCCAAACCCAGGGCTTTCTAACCCTCATGCTTCCCTGGCTCCTTCTCAGAGGAGCTGCCTTATACTTGATAGATAGAAGGTGCCATCAGCATTTTTTTTGTCCTTCTCTGTTGTTAGGCCCTGTGAATTGTCTGGTTGGACACTGTGTGAAAGGGGAATTCATATGCTGTTTGCAGTGAAGAAGAGTGTGTAGGCCACTTTGTGGTTGCTGAGTATAGGACCCAGGAAGCGTTTAGTACCCCTTGGGAAACAGTGATCCATGAAGAAACATCATGGGCCTGTCAGTAGCTCCTTCAGGCTGGTGTTTTGGTCATCTCTGGTCTAGTCCAGTGTGGTCAGGAGCCTGGGGAGAGAGCTGGGTGGCAGGGGCAGCTGTGGAATAGGAGCCTTGTGTAATGATAAGAATGGGTCCCATCGAGTGCACTGGCTGAGGTTACCTTGACCACCTCCCTGCAGCGGTGGAGGAGTGCAGCGAGAAGGGCTGCCTTGCAGTGTCTTTGCTGGAGCTGCTGGGGTTTAACCTGACCTTCATCTTCCTTGCCAGCCTTCTTGTTCTGATCCAGGTGAGACTGCTTTTAATACACCCTTTCCTCCCCACCCCATTCTTTGCATGCAGCACATGCAAAGGCTGTAGCCTTCCTGCAGGACCTGCTGACCCAAGATTTCAGAGCATTTTACAAATAATAATGAATTTAGTCTCTCCGTATGCTATTTCCTGTAGTTTCTGCATTCATTGGTGAGGGACCATCAGTTGGCTGAGATGCTGGCGTACAATGGTGTTTTAACTTGTTCTCCCTGCAGCCTGTGGCAGCCGGCTCTGGAATTCCAGAGATTAAATGTTACCTGAATGGAGTGAAGGTTCCAGGCATAGTCCGTCTCCGGACACTGGTATGCAAAGCCCTGGGAGTGCTCTTCAGTGTGGCTGGAGGTAAGCAGGTATAGCAGGTGCATCATGAAATGTGATTCATGGCAGTGGACAGTTTGATTGAAAATCTCTTAAATGGGCTGGTCAGTTGTGGCTCTGCACCTTTACAGCCAGTGATAGGAAGAAGAACTAAGACCTTGCTCATGCGCCCTGGGAGTACCAGTAACATGCTGCCCAGAGCTACCTGAACAAGGTTTGTGTGGCAGGAAACATTTCACTGACTGTGCAGCTGCCTGGGAACAAGAGCCCTCTCTGATGGGTGTGTTTAGTTCAGTGCAAATGCAAAGCCTCTGGTGCAGGTCCTGGCTGTGCAGAAGCATGAGTCAGCACAAACAAGTATTTACCCCACTGAGACTTGAGTGACTGCCTGGAAAAAGTGGCATCCTGGATTTATGCTGTTGTCCCTGAGTTTCTCACTTTGGTCACAACTCAGGGAGCACTGTCTGCTTACTTCTGGGGGTCTGTATTCAGCCCCCATGCTGGACAGAGTGTTGGAAACTAGTTCTTCACAGGCATAGAGGAGGCTGGCTTCTGTGCACCATGGCAAAGAAATGATGATCCCCCTCTCTTTTAGTGCTGTAGAGCAGGATGGAGATTGCTGGGCTTACCTGCTGATATCTGACTTCTGTTTTTCAGGCCTCTTTGTAGGGAAGGAGGGTCCCATGATACACAGTGGTGCTATTGTGGGTGCTGGTTTGCCTCAGGTTAGTGCTTGATAAGCTCTGATGTTCTCTGCTCCTTGGGCTCTGCCTGTGATGGGTTCGACACTAAGGATATTGCTCTTACGTCGATCACTTCTCAGTCCCATGGTTCTGATGTATAGTGTCTGTCCGTCTGGATATGTTCTCTTAGAAGCCAAATGACTGTGTGAATGATGACATAGCTGAGTCCAGGTTCTGCTCCTTCTCCACTGTGAATTTCTAAAGTAACAAATTTGGATCCTCTTAAATCGGCATGAGCGCAATCACCTCATCTTTCTGCCATTTGTTGAGGACTATTACAGGCACAGGGGAAAGCCAGCCCAGAACAAGGGTAAAGATGGGATCTCCTTTGGAGATGATAGCTCCTCCAAGGTGTGTGAATAAGGCTTAGAGCAGCACAGAGGGTAACTGTACTGGAACAGCTGCCAAATGGAAGAGTCCTTTCTCCAGCTCTCAAGGCCTCCTGAGTGTAGATGTTGACTCCACATTCGCCTCTGGAATACAAATGCTGGCTTCAGGACCCTGTATTGTGGTGTCTGGAGACCCTCTCTGTTCTTGCTGAGCAGTGAAAAGGAGACTGGCTATAGTCTTCGGTGGGATGTAGTGGCTATTTATGCCAAGATGTTGCAGGAAAGGAAGGAAGCATTGGGTGTTCCTGTCCCTCATGCTGAGAGGAGAAAAAGCCCTAGAGAGTGGTCAGCAGAAGCAAGTAGTGTGTGCTTTGCATAAATCTTCCAGGGACAAAATCCCAGCTCCAGCATGCACCAAACTTTGTCAATGGGATCTGCTAGTAGAGTAACCAGTGCCTTACTGGAAAGTAAACTTCCTTGCCTGCTTTCCCTTCTCCACATGAGATGGTTGGAGAGCAGCTGGAGCAGTTTCCCAAGTGGTGGCTGCTCCACAAGGACCATAGTGGGAGGGAAAGGCTCACTTGGTTCATCATTGTCTCAATTTTGACTCTGTTTCTCTGTTTTTCAGTTCCAGAGCATCTCTTTGAGGAAGATCCAGTTTAACTTTCCCTATTTCCGCAGTGACAGGTACTGTACCCAAGCAGGGTCTGGGTAGGGTGATGGGAGTACTGGATTGGGTGGGGCATCAGCTGAAGTTCCCATTCTCCTCTGTGAGAACTCCCACCCTACAGTCCCATGCTGCTTGGCTCATTACCAGAGCTCACAATGTAAAACTCTTCAGTGCTCTACCAGAGCTCAGCCCTGACCTGGAAGGTGCTAGGAATTTATTTTTCCTGCTTTGTCGTGCTGCTCAGCAAATCAGGCCACTTGTCAGACTGTGGCCTGCGTGGGCCTATCAGCCCACTGGGGAGAGGGCCTGCTGCTGGGAGCAAGCAGGACCTTTATTTCTGGACCATTCAAGTCTCTTGGCTTTCTCTGGTGCCTCTGGAGTGGGAGGTTACTGAATGGTGACTGAGGAGAATCTTCCCATGCTCCTGGCTTGGGCCCGTCAGAGGTGTTGGTTGATGAAATTTCTCCCTCGGGGCCCCAACATTGGTGTGTGTATGGGAACGATCCTTTCCCTCATATGTTGTTTAGACTCCTTGATGAGGGACATGGTGTCACCCACAATCTTCTTGCTACACAGCCTACTCCAAAAGGTGTTGGCACCAAAAATTTGCCATGAGGTATCAGGCCACTGGTACCTTCAGTCCCATGTCCTGCTTCTGGCTGTTGCCAGTATTTACCACTTTAGGGTAAGATGATTAAACTCAAGGGCAGCTAGCTGACTATGTACTTCCACCCAGTGGGTAAGATTCCTTCCTGGCCCCGTCAAGCAATTAGCTGACTCCCAGATTTCATTTCACTTTTTCTTAGTGTGTGGGGAGAGTGGCTGGGTCTGAAGAGTGTCTTAGAGTTCCTTCAAGATTTTGCCATGCTAATCTCTCACTGTTTCCCTCTGTCCTAGGGACAAAAGGGACTTTGTGTCTGCAGGGGCTGCAGCAGGTGTGGCTGCAGCCTTTGGGGCCCCAATTGGGGGCACTCTGTTCAGCTTGGAAGAAGGTTCCTCCTTCTGGAACCAGGGGCTCACGTGGAAAGTGGTGAGAACTTTTGGCTTTTTGGCTTCCCCTTTCCTTTGAGAGAGGCCTTGAGCTGGGAGCCAGTGAGCTAGTGTGTGGAGCACCCAGTCTCCTTGCATGGCTGACACGAAGCTTTCCTGGCACAAAATGTGAAATGAGTTGCAGTGTTGATACCGGAGAATTGGAGTTTGGCACTTGCCAGGAATGTGCTCTGTGCTCAGGAAGGAATTGTTTCCTATTGTTGAGGCAACTTTGAGAAATGGCTTTGTTCCTGGGTTCGTTCCAGGCAGACACCTTGTGAGCTCAGCAGGCAGAGGTTAGATCTCTGCATCTTCATATGTTGTATAAAAGAGACTTGGTCTGTCTTGCCTTAAGTTTGGAGAAGTTCTCTGACTAAGATTGCTGCATTTGACTGGAGTTGGCAGAGTTCTCAGAACAAACTAGATTGTACTAGAGTAGCACCTTTGGTGTCATGACTTGGCACTCTTTTTTTTTTTTTTTGCCAAGCATTTTGCACATGTTGAAAGCAGTGGCAGACTCCCTTTGTCAGAGTGGATTAAAGGAGCCAAAGGCTTCACCAAGATTGTAGTATAATCCAGAGCCACTTTAGGCCTTAATTTAGAAGTTACACACACCAACAAGCTGTGTAAGTGCCTTGTAATCTATTTTAGTTCTGCAGATCAATATCCATGACCAAAATAATAGGCTTGTTGTATAACATTGCTCCACAGAATTTAACCTATCAGTAGTAATTCCTGCAAGAAGTCAAACTAGATGGTCATAATGGTCTCTTGTGGCCTTTTCTGAACACAGTAAAAGGTTACACTTTGGAAGTACCAATTCTTTAAGCACCAATAGATTACAAATTCTCCCCTCCCCTGAGATATGATATGTATAGAGTTTTGCTTTGTCACCACTCATCTGGGTATTTTTCTTCCCGCTTCTCTACATTTCCAGCTCTTTTGTTCCATGGCTGCCACCTTCACTCTGAACTTCTTTCGCTCTGGGATTCAGTTCGGCAGTTGGGGATCTTTCCAGCTACCTGGGCTGCTGAACTTTGGGGAATTCAAGGTGCATTGTGATTACTTTACTTTTGTCCCTCCAGCCCCCTGCCCTCCTCCCCACATTTATAGCTTGTGTCCTGTTGTGTGAAATGAATCAACACTGTTAGTTAAAATCCCCCAAAGGGGAAAGGAAAATTCCAGCTTGAGCAGCTAAGTCATTCCCTGAAAATGGGGAAGACTACTGCCATTCTTGGACAAAGGGAATGAATCCCGTTCTGTAGTCAGTGCTGTTAAATGTTTCCTGCCTTGGAGGTACAAGTGGCTGAAGTGTTTGGTAGCTGCTCTGGTATATTTCCAGTTGCTCTTTTGTTTCCTGTTCTCATTCCTATATTCCTCTCCCAGTGTTCTGAGTCTGATAAGAAATGCCACCTCTGGACAGCTGTGGACTTGGGGTTCTTCATTATGATGGGGATTGTAGGAGGACTTCTTGGAGCCACTTTCAACTGCCTGAACAAAAGGCTGGCGAAGTACCGCATGCGGAATGTACACCCAAAGCCGAAGCTGGTCAGGTATCTGTTCCCTTTACCTGCCTTGGTGTAATTTTGGCATGTGTCTGTCTATCCCCAGAGTGTGTTTGTGTGTCCACAGACCCTCAAAGAGTAACAGCAATACAGGCTGAAAAAAGAGAACTTTATGATGGATTTGCATCTTGAAGTAACAAATCCTGGCTAATCTATAGCATTTGCACAGAGAACATGAGGCTAACCTTGTGTTACAATCCCACTACATCCTGGGAATGGCCCTTGTGGTATATAGAAGCTGGGATTCCTTTATGTAGGATACAAAGGTGATTCTTTGTTGAGGCTGCAGTACACAGACAGACCCTATAGTGCTGTTAAATGCCTAGAAGACTAACAAAAATAAATCTGTTAGTCTTAAAGTGCCACACGACTCCTTTGTTTGTTTGTTTTAACAAAATCCAGCCTGTGCTGCCTGTCTCTCACCACTTGGGGTCTCCCTTGGTCTTCTAGTCTCAGATTAAAGAAAGGGTGGAAGGAACAGATGATTGTATTACAGTGCCTTTGACTTAATCATTTGATTAACTTGATCAGAACTTCTGAAGTCAAATTTCTCACTCCACTTACTCAGGAAATGAGTGCAGAATTAGTTCTGGTTACAGAAAGCTACCATTTAACTAATAAGAAAGAGGCAGATTCTGAATTATACAGAATAGCGTATGGAAAGCAACTGAAAGCTTGAATGTCAGACATTGCTGTGAATGCTGGTCTCACCATGAGCTCTATGGGGCATGTGGAGAAGAAGTGGCTAAAATTGAAGGAAAGGCTGTAGCAAAGTGTCTCAGATTTTAGTATTGGCCTCTTGGATTAATGGGATGGGCAAAGAGGGTTAGCATGGGACAAGCCCAGTGCCGGTCTAAGTGACACTAATCAAGTGCTGTCACCTGAGCTGGGGAACAGATTTCAAAGCTTATCACTCTGTGTCAGAGGAGAGACCTCCTATCCTGCACTCGTTTCTTTATTTCTGGTTGGATGGATCCATCTTCCTAGCCAGCATGGCCAGTCGAATTGAATATGATCACTAGACTATCTGGTTTGCACAACCTGAAGTTAGCCTGCTTTGTGGAACCCCAAACTGCTAGTTCCTGTAGTTCTCTCAGAGCAATGTTAGGATGCAAGGCTGTGTGCAAAGACCAGGGGCTTGATTGCTCTAAGCATGGCTTTCCCTGCATGGTTTTTGCTTTGTGCTTGCAGAGTCTTGGAGAGCCTGCTGGTGTCTCTAACAACCACCGTGGTGGTGTTCGTAGCTTCCATGGTTTTAGGAGAATGCCGGCAGATGTCTTCCACCAGTCATGGTGGCAACAGCACTCTGAGCCTCCAGGTAACACTCACTCATTCTGCGCATTGGCACATGCCTGCACTGTCCCCATTGCCCCCAGGGAACACACAGATATGTAAAGTGTCCTCACAGTCTCACACTCAGCCACACCTCCACAGAGTTTCAACAACAGGCTCCCACACCTGCAGGTACACCTCTATTTACTGATGAAGATGGAATAGTGAGAGAATGTTGCCCCCTGGCAAAGTGGTGACAGTTGTGTATCTAGGCCAGGCTTGGCAAACACTGGGTGCCAGGTTGTCATGGAGCCCAGGACTTGTATTGTGGCACCTAGGTGGGCCGCAGTACTTCAGGGGTGGAACAGCCCCTGCTGACAAAACAAAACAAGCCCACCAGTGCCTTCAGCATTGTATAGCTTTTTTCCAACAGCAGAATGCTGCTTTGCCCTGCTCCACATTGGCAGCCTTTTAGTGCCCAACCACCAAAAGTGGCAGCAGGTTCTGTGTAGTGGGAGGCCCTCTAAAGTGCCACACATATAGGCACTTCAGTCTTTGGACTGGCACCTGCATGGGAGGCACATTTGTTGAGGCCTGATCTAAGCTTACTTCAAATCCTGGATCATCTGTCTGGATACTGTTTTGTTGAAAGCTGCGTGTGTGCGTGCATGCTCACTCGCTCCTCCTCCTCTGGTGGCAGTTCTCAGCGTGGCATGATCAGATTATGTATGAACATTGTCTCATTTTTGGTTGGCTAGGGCTCGTCATTGGAGGACGTGAATTCAAGCATCAAGACTTTCTTCTGCCCGAATGAAACCTACAATGACATGGCAACGCTCTTCTTCAACCCCCAGGAGTCAGCCATCCTGCAGCTCTTCCACCAGGATGGTGAGTATCCAGAAAATGCCATACTCTGGTCTCTTCCGGCATCTTCAGAGACTGCTCTGAGCCGGACTTGTGCTTCCATGGGAGTCTGAGAACTAAAAGCTTTTTTCAGATTCCTGTGGCTTTCAGGGCTTGCTGAGAAACAGGGCTAGAGCTCCAAATGCATTGAATGGGGCCCACTTTCTACACTTTCCCCTCACTCTGTGTCATTCTCTTAGCCTCAGGGTCCAAATAAGTACTAGCAAAGGAGCTGGATTGAAGAGTCTGCTCTGAGCCGTAGGCAGAATGCAGCTTGATTCAGGAGACTTGTGCTCCTTGGTCATAACTCTTCTTGTGTTGCAGGTACTTTCAGCCCAGTCACACTCTCCCTGTTCTTCCTTCTCTATTTCTTACTCTCCTGCTGGACGTATGGGATCGCTGTGCCCAGTGGTCTCTTTGTACCGTCACTGCTTTGCGGGGCTGCCTTCGGACGCCTAGTCGCCAACCTCCTCAAAAGGTGCCGTGTGTGTGTGTGTGTGTGTGTGTGTGTGTGTGCTGTAGAATGCTGCATAAGCTCGCTAGACTCTTGCTGGCTTTGTCCTGATGCCAGGGCTGTGTGTGCTTGCTCCCTAGCTACATTGGGTTGGACCACATCTACTCGGGGACCTTTGCTCTGATTGGTGCGGCAGCCTTTCTGGGAGGTGTGGTCCGCATGACGATCAGCCTGACTGTAATCTTGATAGAATCCACCAATGAGATCACATACGGGCTTCCCATAATGATCACTCTGATGGTGAGTGCCATTGTCTGTGCCCGTCTTGGTTCCTGGCTGGACTTTGGCTTTCTGATTTAGCTGAGGGAGACTCTGGTGTGTGTCCCATCCTCTCCACCTGTTCTCAGTTTGAGAACCAGGAGTCCTGTGCTCAAGAAACAACTGCTTTTCTCTCTTTCCAGGTAGCTAAATGGACAGGAGACTTCTTTAATAAGGGTATTTATGACATCCACATTAGCCTGCGAGGGGTGCCACTACTGGAGTGGGAGACGGAGGTGGAAATTGACAAGTAAGGGCATTGATCTTGAATGTCTGTGTTTGAGACCTGATTGTTATTCTCTGGTTTGGTGACAAATGCTCTTGTGGGTGGGATATTCCTCCCTCCCTATGGGACTTGACTGGGGAAGTAGCTTGAGATTGTGCATAAAGCCTGGGACTTTTCTTGAGAAAGGTGGATGGTGGAATGGTCAAAGTAAAGGCAGTCCTGAGTGCTGTCCCTTTCTCTGCCACTGGCTCCCTCTGTGACACTGTGAAAGTCACCTAGCTTCTCTGAGTCTCCCTTTTCCCATATTTAAAATGAGCTGATTTTCTCACAAGGGTTGATTGATTTTTTTCAAAGTGCAACATATGACTAAAGAATGGATTGCTCTTTTAGTGAAAAGTGAGAGAAGTGCAGGCATTGCCTGACACAGGTGTAAAATCACTGACTGCTGGGTGCCTTTCCAGGTGCTGAGATGCGTTGCTCTGTAGGACAGCCCAGTCTAGAGGCTGCAGCAGAATGCAGCAATGAAGGGCTTGGTGGAGACACTAATCAGTTGGTTCATGTTTGGTTTCTCTTCCTTGGTTTTACAAACAAGAAGTTTGTTGGCACTTTTAAAGACCAACACATTTATTTATTACATGAGCCTTCATGGGAGACGATCCCACTTTGTCGGATGCTTGAAGATGGGGAACTTCAAGAGTGGGAGCAGTTCCCCATCTTCAAGCATCTGAGGAAGTAGGATTTCCTTCCATGGAAGCTCATGTGATAAATAAATGTGTTGGTCTTTAAAAGTGACACCAGACTCCTCCTCTGTTTAGTTCAACTAGACTAACACGGCAATCCCTTTGTTCCTTGGTTTTGTTCCCTTTTCCTGAGGGTGGTGAAGGAGCTCTTGTGTTGTCTGTCTGACTTAAATTGTAAGCTCTCTGGAACAGGAGCCTTTGTAGTCTTGCCTAATGCAGTGGTTTTCAAAGCATGGGTCAGGACCCAGTACTGGGTCATGGCGCCCACTGCTGTAAGACTGGAATGCTTTGCTGAAAGATGTAATTGTTGGGTTGCAGGCATAAATGACTTTTTTCAACTGGATCCTGAGGGGGAAAAAGTTTGAAAACTATTGCTGTAATGCATCATATACAGCTGTGAGGGTATAGAGATGCAGCCGCCACCTTGGTAACCTTAGCATAGCTCTCTGCAAGCAGAGTTTGTATGAAGAGCGATGGGAGCACCGAAATGAAACGGGTTCCTTGGGTTCTCTCTGGTCCTGGCTGGGCACCATGCTTGTTTACAGCCAGCCTGTTGGCATCTCTGAATAATGTATTTCTTCGTTGCCTCAGGCTGAGAGCCAGTGACATCATGGAGCCCAACCTGACGTATGTGTATCCCCACACCCGGATCCAGTCACTGGTCAGTATCCTGCGGACGACAGTCCATCATGCCTTCCCTGTCGTGACAGAGAACAGGGGGAATGAGAGAGAGTTCATGAAGGGGAACCAGCTGATCAGCAATAACATTAAATTCAAGGTGAGAAGGAGGTGGCAGCCCAGGAACCTCTGAAATAAGAGTCTTTGATCTGCTCATGAAGGGAGGCAGCTTCCTATGTCATGCTGGCTGTTGATGGTACATGATTCGTCCTTGTCACAGTGTGCAGCTTGTCACCAACTTCATTTCTCAGCTTAATACGTTTTGCTTCCAGGAAGAGTTTCCCACTACTCTGTGTTAGTTGGCGGTAGGAGGGATGGAGTGAAGGTGTTGTGCTCCATGAAAGTTATCTCCTGAGACCAGTGGTGGGAAGCTCATTTGTTTGGGTCACCTAATGCTGGGCAGGTTGGGTTGGAAGAGTGGAGTGCTAGTGAATGTGCCTTGTGGAGCAATCCTGAGTTAGCAAGAAAGCTGACCAGCTGAGCAGTAGCCATGTGCCATCCCTAGAATATCTCATCTTTAAGAGGGCAATCAATCCTGCAGGCCTGGGAATGCCTTTAGATACAGTGCAGGCAATCCTTTAAACAGCTTCACAGCAGAGAGCCCTACTGCTCTGATTTGCTGTTACTGTATGACCTGATCCTATGTTTTACACCCCCTTGCATTTAGTTTCATTCCTTTCTGTAAGATCACCCATCTTCAAAGCATCTGAGGAAGTGGGATCTTCTCCCACGAAAGCTCATGCAAAAAATAAATGTTAGTCTTAAAGTGCCACACAACTCCTTGTTGTTTTTTTTACTGGACTAAACAAACACTATCCCTTTTGAAATTGACCTTTAATTAGCTCAGCGGCTTAGATCAGAGAGGTTAATTCTTGCACTCCATGCATCCGGCACTCAAATATTCTGCCCTCCGTGATTCTGGACAGCACACCCCCTGTTTTGCACGAGAGCTGTGTCCCTTGTCTAAAAGTTGTGCTCACATCCTCAGAAATCCAGCATCCTCACCAGAGCTGGAGAACAGCGCAAGCGGAGCCAGTCCATGAAATCCTACCCCTCGAGTGAGCTGCGCAACATGTGTGATGAGCACGTAGCACCAGAGGAGCCTCCAGAGAAGGAAGATCTGCTGCAGCAGATGCTAGATAGAAGGTAAGATCCTGGGAGGTTACAGTGACTAGTTTGAAACAGAATGGAGTTTCTGTGGTACTTGCAGCTCCTGTTACCATAGTAATTGAGCATCTCACATTCTTTACTGTAGTTCTCTCATAAAGCCCACATGAGGCAGTGCAGGCCCGTTATCCCCACTGTACAGATAGAGAACTCAGAGAGCCTAAGAGCAAATCACAGACTTGTCACTCAGGAGGTCTGCAGCAGAGCAAAGGTGAGAATCCTGGTCTCCCAAGTTCTAGGGCTAGTGCTCTGAGCACTGGTCCATTTTTTTCCCCCCTTTCTCTCTCTGATTCCAGCTCAGTCATCTCCATTCTTTGTGACAGTTCCATTCCTCCTCCAGACTTCCCTACTGGCTCCTGTGTATCTGGGAGTCTCCTAATATCTGCTCCTTTCTTAAGGGGACTTGGTGTTGTGATGCAAGCCAGCCAGCCAGCCAGCTATATCTGCAGCATGGATGGTAGAGGTGCAAGATATTTCTTCACCCTTTCCATGTGCCTTGCCCTGTCTAGGTGATCCCTCCAAGATAGCATCCAGCGTCCTACTGCCCCTGCTCTGGTTTCACAATGGATGTCTGCCTGGTGGGAACTGGGCTGAGCCTCCCTGCCTGTTTTTACACAAGTGTGTGGTTTAATGGTCAGGGCAAGGACTCTGGGTTGGGAAGGCTGGTTTCTGGTCTGCTTCTGGTAATAAGCTGCTTTGTCCAGGCAAGTCACTTAACTCTCTGTGCCTCAGTTTCCTGATTGGTGCAGAGATGGGCAAGTGTTTCCCCCTGGGGTTAAAGTATAATTTGGTGGGCCCTGGAACCCTCTGGTGGGGGGGGGCACCCACCAGCAAGTGTGGGGCCCCCAGTACCCATCCCCAGACTCAAAACCCCCAGCAGCATTCCCCCAAGGCCTTACCTCCACTGGTTGCATGCTGGCTGACTGGCTGGAAGTTGCTTCCGGCCACAACCAGCTCCGCCCTGCAGGGGGGAGATTCACAGACTCCCAGCCTGTTGCGGCTCTTTGCTAACTGGGCTTAAGGAGGAGCAGGGTTTAAGGTGGAGCCACCAGAACACTGCGTTCCAACTGCTTGTGCTATTTTTAAGGGGCCGCAGAACGCAGCATTCTGACGCATTCCTCTATTTTTAGAGGCCCTGGAATGCTTCCAGCCTAAAAATAGGTGGCCACAGAACTGTGTTCTAATGCGTTCCTCCTTACTTTAACCTCTGGTTTCCCCCACTGTAAAGTGCTTCAGAATACTTTCATGTAAGGCACTTGATGTGTACAAAGCATTTCACAGCTGTCAGACAGTAGCATATGGTGGTGGTTCTGTTGCTTCACCTTTGTTACTTGAAGTACTTCCAAGTGGTACCTGCAGTAACAAGTAGTATGATACCTGTCTTCAAAGCGTCTGACGAAGTGGGATTTTCTCCCACAAAAGCTCATGTGATAAATTAATTTTAGTCTTTAACTGCACAGGAGTCCTTGTTTGTT
Source organism: Podocnemis expansa (assembly GCA_007922195.1). Taxonomy (NCBI): domain Eukaryota; kingdom Metazoa; phylum Chordata; order Testudines; family Podocnemididae; genus Podocnemis; species Podocnemis expansa. The sequence goes on along the minus strand of ML681963.1, from coordinate 5,422,305 downwards.
TCACTGTCACAGATACACTCCCTACCCCAACCTGTACCCAGACCAGTCCCCCAGTGAAGAGTGGACCATGGAAGAACGCTTCCGACCTCTGACTTTCCATGGTTTGATCTTGCGTTCACAGCTGGTTACCCTGCTCGTCCGAGGTGTCTGTTATTCTGAGAGTCAGTCGGTGAGTCTTGAGGATTCTCTTATGGGCAGGAAGGAACTGGGAAAATGGCATCCCCAGGAGGTGGAGTGCAATATATTCAATGCTATTGTCATCTTAAAAGCTGGAGCTGGTAGAACTGAGAATCATCTTCTCTGCAAAAAAGGGACTATTTCTGTTATGTAGCCGTGCAAGCTCGGGGAAAAAGATGCAGGTGCTAAACAATAACAGCTTCTATGTGTAGCCATATGGCATGTTGTGTAAAGGTGACCTGCCCTTGTGGTAAGGAGAGAGGAGAGATCTGAGTACTTCTAATACACCCATCAGCATGGTGTCATGATTTCTCATGTTTCTGGCTGTTGGTATTTAGTACCTTGCTGGGCAACTATCTCTGTGTGTGAGAAAAGCAGAATGATCCAGCATGGTTGGTGCCCTACTTCCACAACGTGTCATGTTGGTGCCACCTTCTGAAAGTGGGATAGACTCTGCATGGATTGGAGAGCAAATCAGTCTTTTCCTCTTTGCTGAAAGCATGACCTCTTGCATTGATTTAAGTGTGCTCTGCTCCATTGTGGATTATCTTCAAGAATCCCACTCTGGGTGTTTGTGTGTAACTCTGAGTGTAGCAGGGGACCTGGAGGATTTCTGACAGCCCCAGTCTTGGTTGTGCTTTTCTCATGGCTGCAGCCATTCAGTTGTACTAGGAATACTCTTCAGTGGGACTCTTTTGAATTGCAGAGCACCAGCCAACCTCGTCTGTCATATGCAGAGATGGCTGAGGATTACCCCCGGTATCCTGATATTCATGACCTGGACCTCACACTGCTAAACCCACGCATGATAGTGGTAAGAGATGCTGGTGGTATTTTGGTACTCTTTCTCCCTGTGGCGTGTTCTCAGTGGTGCTCTAAAGACCTCTAAAAATGATTCCCTGACTTGGGGTCATGGAGACACTTTATACCTAATCTTAGTCCCAGATTCAAGTTCTTATATCCCTGGGCTGCTGCTTTAGGGTTAGTGCAGTTCAAGTCCCCTGCACCTTTGATCTTTTGGTGTGAAATACTTTTCCAGCCTCTTCCTAACTGCTTGTATTTACGAAATCAGTTAAATGTTAATCTGTGTTCTCTCTAAACTGTGTTTGTGCACAGTGGCCATCGCGCATCCACGCACCTATGACAGATGCCTGCACATGTGCAGGCCGTATCTGGCCCATAGAGAGCTGCGGCCCAGCCAGGCTGCGGAGTTTTCAAATATCTCACTCTCTGAGCATGCATCTGAGTATGCTCAGGGTGATAGATTTGAAAACTCCCCAGCTTGGCCAGGGAGCAACTTGGACACCCCTCAACTCCAGCCAGGTAAGGGGAAAGAGCCCTGGGGGTTGGGGAGCCAGCAGGTGGGCTGGGAATGGGGTTGGGGGGCTGGCAGGAAAGGGGATGGGGGGGTTGGGGAACTGGTGGGCAGGCAGGGAAGGGGTCGGGGGGGGGAGTCAGGACTCCAGCAGACGGGGAGAGGTTTGAGGAGCCAGCAGGGAAAGGGGAGGGAGTGGGGGTGTTGAGGAACCGGTGGGCAGTGGGAAAGGGCTGGGGGGGGGGGCACTATCACATGTGACTAATATCTGTCCTGTGCAGTTTGTTGTCCCATCTTCAGTGTGGGGAAACAAATCCTGGGCAATGGCGTGTCCCCTGTTGCTCTGTATTTTATATTGTGCTTTGCACTTAAAACAGAAAGTGGTGGGGTTTTTTGATGAGGCTGAGCTCCTGGGGAGTTTGTTCCATCATCTCAGGCCTCCCTGGGAAGGTTCTGTGTTCTGAACAGATGAGATTCACTCTTGTTCTTAAGTGCATCATTGTATCAAAACTGGCCAGAAACTGAAGTGAGTTTCTCTGATATGCCCCCCAGCCTATGTTCCCTCTCCAAAACCTCCCCTGCTGCTTCTCTTAGGTTTAAAATCCTCCTTTGGAATAAACAGCATCCTTTGGAAAGCAAGCTCTTTGCACTTTCCTAACAGTCAGTGGCAGACTAGGGGACCCCAGTGCTTTGCCTTTCTTTCAAGAGCAGTCAGACTATGTGATTAATTTGTGCAGAAGGAGCCAGGCTGTGAAGGCATTGCTTCCAAGATTTAGTCTTGTTTCCCACTTTGGCCTAGCCTGAGATGGGAGAGAGTTTTAACTTCGTCAGTGGCTTTGTTGCAGAAGTTTAATCCTTACATGACGTCTTTTGTCCATGTTCCTGACAGTGTAATGGAGTCTGTTCATAAATAATGAGGGCAAGTCTGGGCTGACATTCAAATGAGCACTAAAATGGGCATATCCCAAAGCAAAGCAATCCCTGATCAGCAAGGTGATCACTGAGGCAGCTGACCTACATTTGGTTCCTAGCTGTGTCACTGATTTACTGTGTGCTCTTGAACAAGCCATTTAATCTCTCCATGGCTCCATTTCCTGGCTTCATCTGGGGGAAGATAACACCAGCCATCTGTGTCAAGCGATGTCATGGAGAACCCAGAAAAGCCTCTTGGATCCCCTCTGTTCACAGCCCACCAGGACTCTGCTACGGTGGAGCTTACTCCCATTCACCAGGGTCTCCACGCTACCTGTAGCCAGCTTCCCAAATCCAGGCCCAGAGAGTCCGATCCTTGGTCTGTCTGGTCTCCCTTGGGGGGGGGGGGTCCTCCCTCCACGAGGGTCCCAGCTGTCCCAATCAGCAGTGACTCTCAGCCAGTGTAGCAGTCAGAGGGTTTATTAGCAATCCACTTTGCACAGCAGCTAAGACAGTTGGCTCTCAGATCAACCAGGAGGGTAAATAGTAAACCCCCAGGACGAGCCCCGGAGGTCCTGCCCCTCCGACCTCCATCTTCCTTCTCCCCTCTCCCCTTTGTTCTCCTCTCTATCCAGCTGCCCTGCCCCTGGTCTAAACTGGCCACAACCTGTCACCCCCAGGGGGTCCAGGCAAGGTCAAACTAAAGCCTCTTCCCCCCTAGTGGTACCTGTAGTTAGCACACCCCTGTGTCCCATCACCAGAATACCATCATCAAAGAACAGGAACAGAAAAGAAGAACCACAGTAACCCAAGAGGTTTTCTTACTTCATCACAAGCACTGAGTGTGGTCATTAGCCAGCAATTCAGTCAAATGGCCCTTCAGAACTTCACACAGGGCCTGCAGCTCATCTTAGTCTTAGGTCACCAAAATAAGACAGGGAGGTAGGAAGGAGTGCAGAGGCTATGGTGTGGCCAGTAAAAAAAAAAAACAAAAAAAAACAAAAAAAAACCAAGCAGTTGTGTGGCACTTTAAGACTAACAGATTTATTTTTTGCATGAGCTTTCGTGGGAGAAGATCGCGCTTCCTCAGATGCTTCGAAGATGGGTGAACTTACAGAAAGGAATGAAACTAAATGCAAGGGGGTGTAAAACTTGACTTCTATATTGATTGCTTCTGCCACCGTACCAAGGCTGAAATCGTGGACAAACAACATCCTTTACATCATAACCTCAGCCCTGCAGAATGCAATGCCATCCACAGCCTCAAAAAAAACTGACATCATCATTAAGGAGGCTGACAAAGGAGGTGCAGTTGTCGTCATGAATAAATCAGATTATGACCAGGAGGCTTATAAACAACTCTCCAGCACAACCTTCTACAGACCACTTTCCTCTGACCCCACTGAGGAATACCAAAAGGAATTACAACGCCTACTCAAGAAACTCCCTGAGACAGCACAAGAACGTATAGAGACAGAAACACCACCAGAACCACGGCCAGGGATGTTCTATCTACTACCTAAAATCCATAAAAAGGGAAACCCTGAATGCCCCATCATCTCAGGCATTGGCACTCTTACTGCCGGCCTATCTGGCTATGTGGACTCCCTCCTCAGACCCTATGTTATCAACATTCCTAGCTTTCTTCAAGACACCACAGACTTCCTGAGGAAAATACAGTCCATTGGAGAACTTCCTGAAAACACCATTCTGGCTACTATGGATGTAGAAGCTCTTTACACCAACATCCCACACAAGGATGGATTACAAGCTATTAGAAGAACCATCCCAGATGATGACACAGCGCAGCTCGTGACTGAACTTTGTGACTTTGTACTCATCCACAACCACTTCAGATTTGAGGATCATTTATATCTCCAAATCAGTGGCACTGCTATGGGCACCCGCATGGCCCCACAATATGCCAACATCTTTATGGGCGACTTAGAACAACGTTTCCTCAAGTCTCATCCCAAGACACCTCTTCTTTACCTGCGCTACATCGATGACATCTTTATCATCTGGACACACGGCAGGGATGCTCTTGAAGATTTTCACAGAGATTTCAATAATTTCCACAGCACCATCAAATTGAGCCTGGAACACTCCACACAGGAGATCCACTTTCTTGACACTACAGTACAAATCAGGGATAGACATATCACCACCACCCTATACCGAAAACCTACTGATCGGTATAGTTACCTACATCCTTCGAGCTTCCATCCTAAACACACCACACGATCCATTGTCTACAGCCAAGCCCTAAGATATAACCGCATCTGCTCTGATCCCTCAGACAGAGACAGACATCTTGAGGATCTCTATCAAGCATTATTGAAACTACAGTACCCATCTGGGGAAGTAAGAAAACAAATTGACAGAGCTAGACAGGTTCCCCGAAGTCATCTACTACAGGAGAGGCCCAAGAAAGAAAGCAACAGAACACCACTAGTCACCACATAGAATCCTCAAGTCAGACCTCTGCAAAAGATCATTAAGGACCTACAGCCTATTCTAAAAGATGATCCCTCTCTCTCTCTCTCTCTCTCTCTCTCTCTCTCTCTCAAGCATTAGGAGACAGACCACTCCTTGCTTATAGGCAGCCCCCTAATCTTAAACAGATACTCACCAGCAACTACAGATCTAACAACAGAAACATTGAAACAGGCACACACCCCTGCAAAAAACCATGCTGCCAAGTCTGCCCACATATCTACACAACAGACACCATCATAGGTCCTAATCAAGCCTGCTACTCCATCAAAGGCTCATTTACCTGCTCACCTACTAATGTGGTCTATGCCATCATGTGCAAGAAATGCCCCAACACCTTATATATTGGACAAACAGGACGATCGCTCCGTAAGAGGCTGAATGAGCACAGAGCTGATGTCAGAAATCAAAGAACAAAGAAACCAGTTGCTGAGCACTTCCATCTTCCTAATCACTCGATGATGGATTTGTTAACGACTGTCATTAGAGATGTACCTGGGACATCAAGACTCCAAAGAGAAACAGCTGAACTCGAATTAATATGCAAGCTAAATTCTGTGAAAGCAGGACTCAATCGAGACTATGGGTTCTTTTCCCATTACAAAGGGTAATTTGACTTCAGGCTTCCCATGGTTTGAGCCTGTAAACTGCTCTGATTTGCTGTTCCTGTATGACCTGATCCTATGTTTTACACCCCCTTGCATTTAGTTTCATTCCTTTCTGTAAGTTCACCCATCTTCGAAGCATCTGAGGAAGTGGGATCTTCTCCCACGAAAGCTCATGCAAAAAATAAATCTGTTAGTCTTAAAGTGCCACACAACTGCTTGTTGTTTTTTTACTGGACTAGACTAACATGGCTATCCCTTTGGAAATTGATATGGTGTGGCCAGTCTCTTGTGGGCGTTCTTCCATTGCCATATATTTCGCAAATACATACAGCCACATAAACAGAATCCTTTCCATAGCTTCTGCACTCCTTCCTACGTCCCTGTCGCACAGTAAAGGATTAGGGGCTCAAGGGTGATAAGAAAGGTGGATGGACCAGACTGTGGTCACAACTACTTTAGGTTGCAAGTGGCTTCAGTCTTACTTTGGTGACCTAATCATAGAATCCTAGGGTTGGAAGGGACCTCATAGGTCATCTAGTCCAACCCCCTGCCAGAGGCAGGACCACTCCCACTAAACCATCCCAGTCATGGTTTTGTCCAGCCGGGCCTTAAACACCTCCAAAGATGGAGACTCCACCACCTCCCTTGGCAGTTCATTCCAATGCTTCACCACTCGCCTAGTAAAAAAGTTTTTTCTAATATCCAGCCTCAACCTCCCTAACTGCAACTTGAGACCATTGCTCCTTGTTCTGTCCTCTGTTACCACCGAGAACAGTCGAGCTCCATCTTCCTTAGAGCATCCCTTCAAGTAGTTGAAGGTTGCTATCAACTCCCCCCTCAATCTTCTCTTCTGCAGGCTAAATAAGCCTAATGCTTTCAGCCTATCCTCATAGGGCTTGTGCTCCAGCCCTTTAATCATTTTGGTTGCCCTCCTCTGAACTCTCTCTAGCATGTCCCTGTCCTTTTTGTAGTGGGGAGCCCAAAACTGAACACAGTATTCTAGATGTGGCCTCACCAGTGCAGAATAGAGGGGAATGATCACATCCCTTGATCTGCTGGTAACAGTTCTTTTGATGCAGCCCAGTATGCCATTGGCCTTTTTGGCAGCGAGAGCACACTGCTGACTCATATCTAGCTCGCCATCCACCATGACCCCCAGGTCCTTTTCTACACTGCTGCTACTTAACTGAATGTTTCCCAGCCTGTAGCACTGCATGGGGTTTTTCTGTCCCACATGCAGGATTTTACACTTGTCCTTATTGAACTTCATAAGATTTTTATTGGCCCACTGTTCCAATTTATCTAGGTCTCCCTGAATCCTGTCTTTGCCCTCCAATGTGTCTACTGTTCCCACTAGCTTGGTGTCATCCGCAAACTTACTGAGAGGGCAGTCTATTCCATCATCCAGCTCATTGATGAAAATGTTGAATAGAACTGGCCCCAGGACCAACCCCTGGGGCACACCACTCGTGACTGGTTGCCAGCTAGACATGGAACCATTGATTCCTACACACTGAAACTGTTGATCTAGCCAGTTTTCTATCCACCTTATAGCCCACCTATCCAACCCATACTTCCTTAATTTGCCAATGAGAATGCTGTGGGAAACTGTATCAAAAGCCTTACTAAAATCAAGGTATATCACATCAACGGTTCTTCCTGCATCCAGAAAACCAGTCATCTGCTCATAGAAGGAAATGAGATTGGTCAGACATGATTTACCCTTGGTAAATCCATGCTGACTGTTCCTGATCACTTTATTTTCTTCTAAGTGTTTGAGGATGGATTCTTTGAGAATCTGCTCCATAATTTTGCCAGGGATTGAGGTGAGGTTGACTGGTCTATAATTCCCAGGATCCTCCTTTCCCTTTCTTGAAAATGGGCACTACGTTTGCTTTTTTCCAATCCTCTGGCACCTCCCCTGTTCTCCATGAATTTTGAAAAATAACGGCCAGCGGTGCTGCTATCTCATCGGCCAATTCCCTCAGCACCCTTGGATGCAGTTTGTCCGGCCCCATGGACTTGTGCACATCCAGCTTCTTTAAGCAGTCCCTAACCTGACCTTCCGTCACCAAGGGCCTCTCTTCTTCTCTCCAATCTGCCATACCCATGGTAGTGGGCTGGGAGCTGACCCTGCCTGTGAAAATTGAAGCAAAAAAAGCATTGAGCACTTCAGCTTTTTCTTCATCCTCTGTCACGAGGATGCCTGCCCCATTCTGCAAGGGACCTACACCATCCCTGATCCTCTTCTTGTTATCAACATACTTGTAGAACCCCTTCTTGTTATCCTTTACATCCCTCGCTAGCCGCAGCTCCATTTGTCCTTTGGCCTTTCTGATTTTATCCCTGCAGTCCCTAGCAATATCTTTATATGCCTCCTTTGTCATCTGACCAAGCTTCCACTTCCTGTAAGCTTCCTTTTTATGTTTAAGGTCAGAGCAGAGTTCTCTGCTAAGCCATTCTGGCTGCCTCACATGTTTATTCTTTCTCCTAATTGGAATGGCAACTTCCTGTGCCCTTAGCAGGGTTTCTTCAAAATATAACCAGCTTTCTTCGACTCCTTTCCCCTTCAGATTAGCTTCCCAAGGGATCCTGCCCATCAGTTCCCTGAGGGAGCCAAAATCTGCTCTTTTGAAGTCCAGGGTTTTTGTTTTGCTTCTTTCCTTCCTTCCTTCCTTCCTTCCTTTAATGAGCATCCTGAACTCAACCATGTCATGGTCACTACTGCCTAGCTTGCCATTTACCTCTACCTCCCTGATCAATTCTTCCCTGTTTGTGAGCAGCAGGTTGAGAGGTGCAAGGCCCCTCGTTGGTTCCTCCAGCATTTGTACTAGAAAGTTGTCCCCAACACACTCTAAAAACTTCCCTGGATTGCCCATGCACTGCTGTATTGGCCTCCCAGCAGATGTCAGGGTAATTGAAATCCCCCACGAGCACCAGGGCCTGTGATCTACAAGCTTCCGCTAGTTGTCCATAGAACACCTCATCCACCTCCTGCTTCTGGTCTGGTGGTCTATAGCAGACCCCCACCACAACATCCCCCTTGTTGCTTTCCCCTCTCAATGTAACCCACAGACTTTCTACAGGCAGGCTTCCACTTCCATAATGGAGCTCTGAGCAGTCATAGAGCTCTTTTACATATAACGCTACTCCTCCTCCTCTTCTTCCCTGCCTGTCTTTCCTGAACAGTTTATACCCATCCATGGCAGAGCTCCAGTCATGCAGACTATCCCACCACGTCTCCGTTATTCCTGTGATATCATAGTTCCTTGTCTGCACTAGTACTTCCAATTCTTCCTGTTTATTTCCCAGGCTCCTCGCATTAGTGTATAGGCACCTAAGATACCCGGTCACTTGCCCTACTTTGTCAGTTTGGTTTTCAGTTCTATTACATATACCTCCTTGCATTTTTTTTCTTGGAGTCCTCCTCCCCTACTCTCCTCGTGTTGGCGCTTCAGTGGAACATTTAAGACAATTATTTGATTTCCCCCCCCCCCCCCATGTTCCAACTACCTTCTCTTTTATTCCTGGTACTACAGTCCCAACACCCCCCAAGGTCCATCCCTTCCCCCAGATCTCCCACATTGCCACTTACCTGTGGGCTTTGGTCTCCTTCCCCCGTTGAACCTAGTTTAAAGCCCTCCTCAGTAGGTCAGCCAGTCTGTGCCCAAACACACTCTTCCCCTTCCTGGACAGGTGAAGGCCATCTCTGCCTATCAATCCTTTGTCTTGAAACACAACTCCATGGTCAAGGAAGCTGAATCCCTGCTGACCACACCATCTTCTCAGCCAGGCATTCACCTCTAGGATGCATCTGTCTCTCCTCAGGCCTCTAGCCTTGACTGGAAGGATTGATGAGAACACCACCTGTGCTCCAAACGCCTTCACCCTCGCTCCCAGAGCCCTGAAGTCACCTTTGATCTGCTGAGGATCACCTCTCGCAGTATCATTGGTACCCACACGGATAAGAAGCAGGGGGTAGTAGTCTGAGGGGCGGATGATTTTTGACAGTCCCTCCGTAACATCTTTGATACGGGCACCTGGCAGGCAGCATACCTCTCTAGAGGCCTTGTCAGGGCGACAGATGGGTGCCTCCGTTCCTCTCAGGAGGGAGTCCCCAATCACCACAACCCTCCGTTTCCTCTTAGGTGAAGTGGCTGTGATCTCCCCAGCCTCTGGGGTGGATGGCATCTCCTCTACCTCCTTCATCGTGTCCAGCACCGCATAACGGTTCCTCACCACAATGGATGGTGGGATGTGAGCAGGCGTAGAGCACTGTCTGCTGCCAGAGGTGACCAGCTGCCAGTGTCCTCCCTCTGCCATAGACATCCCATCCGTTTCCAGAGCTGTGGCAGTAGCCCTTGGCACCGGGATAGCGACCTCCTCCTTGCAGGTCTCATCGTGGACACTGTCAAGGAACTTTTCCAGGGCATGGATACCCCTGAGTTGTGACACCTTCTCCTATAACTCTCCTACCTGCTTCCGAAGAGATGCCACCAGAAGGCACCTATCACATAGGTTCATCTCCCTAGCCTTATCATCAGTAGCAGGAAAATGAAGGCCACAGTTCCTGCAAATCCACACCAGGATCTGGGTGGAGATATCCATTGTCAGACACTCTGTCTGGCTACAAACAGTGGCAAAGGAAACAGCAGGGGCGCTGGCACCAGCAGTGCGGCTCCTCTTCACCATCTTGGCCTCACCAAACTCCTCCTCAACCTCCCTCACAAACTCCCCTGTTTGCTGTCCCCTGGTCTCTCTAGCAGTGGCTTTTAAAGGCCTTCTCTGCCTAGGTCAGCCCTTGCCCCTTGCTAGTCACACAGGGGGCAGGCCAATCACAAGGCTGCTAGAGGCTGGTGATTAAAGGGGATCAGGGAACAATGGTGCAAACAGCCCCCACCCAATCACACAAGCACAGTCCCACAACTAACAGCAATCACCTAGGACACACCTGGCACCAACTCCTTCCCTCGCAAACTCCCCTGTTTGCTGTTTGACTTAGTCCTGACTGTATAGCCCATCCTAAGCTGTGCAGGTATTTTCAGGGTTAAGAGGAAGAGAGTGAGCAAAGATGAATAGGTATGTTGCCTGAAAAGAAGTTTAATGGCTTTTCTTCTGACTAGTTAAGGAGACCCTTCACTTGTTCATAAACGTGTGGCGTTTTGGAGACATTTTAGACAAGTTAACACGTGACAGAATTTGGAAATTGTGAATTAAAACCAAATATAAATGCTGTTTTAGCAAGTGAGTTTTGAAGTTGATATAGTCTCAAGGGCTATATCAAATCATATCTAACTGCTGGATTCAAGGCTGTTGTTGACTCTGTATATATATTCTGGAACCATGACAAAGACAGGCAACAAAAACTGAGGCGTAGATGATGGTAGAGGCCAGATAAGAAGCAAGTGTCATCATCTCACATTTGTTTAGTAAATTAATAAAACTGCAGTATTTCACTTTAACACTTTTACTAAAGTTTGAATGAAAAGACAACATCTATGCATTTCTTTTGAATTAAGGTACTTAGGCATGGTGATGCTTCCGGTGCCAAAAAACTTGTCCATGCAGCGCCATGCCTCACAAATTGCCACTTGATGAATACCATAACTTGCTCAGCGGCATCATCAACTTAGAGGAAACATTAATGTTAATAGGAGAACAGCTCCTGTTCTCAGTTGAGTTGGCTTTTGGTTTAAGTGACTCTGGATTTCGTCCTGCACTCCCTGGAACCTGTTCAAAAATCTCCCTGCCGTTGTATTGGACCAGCAGGCTCAACTAGCCTGGAGGGGCTCAGAGTCATCTAGTCTACAGAGCCAAGAGCAATGCATTACCAGATATGGGCCTGAAAAGCCAATCACTTGCTAGATGGGGCTGAGAGTGCTCTACAGCAGTAGTTCTCAACTCAACCTTGTCAAGTATGAGGACCCCTTTTAAATGTCAAAACATTTTGTGGAACTCCAAATGATAATAGTTATCAGGGACTGACTGCAGGCAGAGGTGCTGCAGAAGGGCAGTGGAGGACCTGGCCACCATGTGATCTCAAAGACTGGAGACTTATGCAGGGCATGGTTGCTCACAGCAAGCAAATAAAATTCATTTAGACTCGGAGCCCTCTCCAACATGGATTGCTGGCTGGCAGCAGCTGGGGCTGGATATATTCTTGGACCCCTAGCCAGTGTTGGAACTGGATGTTTTGGAGCCCGGGGCAAGCAGCCCGAAACATCCCCTCCCCTGACCTGGGGCCCAGTCTGGCTTCAGCCACCTCATGGAGGCAGTGTGGAGCCGGATCTGGCCTCAGCCACTGTCTTGGTGCCCTGTAAAATACAGCACTGGTGGCTTTGCCCTGGTCACCCTGCCCCTTGCTATAACTCTGCAGACCCCCGGGGTCCCTGGACCACAGACTGGGAACCACTGCTCTACAGGTGCAAAGGGGTAGCCGTGTTAGTCTAGTTCAGTGTAAAAAAAAAAAAAAAAAAAGAGTTCTGTGGCACTTGAAGACTAAAAATAGATTTATTGCATGAGCTTTCATGGGAGAAAATCCCACTCTGTCAGACTCTTTGGAGGATTTTCTCCCACAAAATCTTGTGCAATTAATACATGTTAGTCTTTAAGTGCCACAGGCTCCTTGTTTGTGTATTGTATTACTGTGCTACAGGTTAATCCTTGCACTCCAATGAGACCCTCTTCTTAGAATGACCTGCACTTTTTCCATTCTAACAAAGTGCAGAAAGCCCTGTGTCTGACCTTTTTTCAGGATAGTGCATATAGAAATCAAAGAATTCTAGGGACATGTGCACCATCCAGAGACCTAGAACTGCAGCCAGCACTGCATTGCCTTGGCAAGCCCATGCTATCTTCCCCTCACTTCCAAGAAACCCGAAATTCACTTTGGAACTGCTTCGTTCAAATAATCTGTGTTTTCTTCTCAACTCTCCACAGGATGTCACCCCTTACATGAACCCATCTCCTTTCACAGTCTCTCCTAACACTCATGCCTCACAAGTCTTCAACCTGTTCAGGACAATGGGGCTCCGGCACTTACCAGTAGTGAATGCAGTTGGAGAGGTGAGTCCTTACTGCTGTGTCCTGGCTGAGCAAGGAGTGTTATGTTGTCAGGGCTGGAGGCTATATTTCAACCCCAGACTGATGTTTGACAAACCCTTATAGTGAGCAGGATGTGACTTTTCAGGGTTTGGAGAAATCTCTCTTCTTTATATGGGGTAAGTTTCACATGATTGTGACTTAATTTGTGCCTGCTCACTTGAAAATCTTTAATTTGGGGCTCGTAATAAGGCTGAAACCACCACCTGTCCCAGGTCTGTGTCCAGCCCACATTGGCTGTGACTGAAGCTGATGCTGTTTTGACGCTTTTTCAGGTATCTTAGTCCACTTTCAAGTAGGCTAAGTTCCACTTCACAAAAACCATCACAGGTGGCCCTAACTGCCCCCTCTTTTGCCAGATTCTGCACCAGCCAAGAGCTTGAAAGAGCCTTGAAGACTGAAAGCCCCTGACAGGCCAGAGAGTGGACTCTCCAGTTTGGGGTTGGGGCACATCCTTCTATCAGATGGGTATTTATGGGAACTGAGACAGTCAAGAATAGAGCCAGTTGAATTATCCAGGTTTGAGATTAGTTATCTTGTGGCAATGGCAGTGCCCAGAAGTACCCAGCAGATGTCCTGAGCTGCCCATAAATACAGTAAAGAGTCAGCATCCCTCACTAGTCCTGGAACTGAGTAGGAAGATCATCGGACTAACTGCAGAATATATGCAGGAAGGGGCCTTGCTCATGTAGTGGGTGAGTTGTTGCACTGGTGGGTTTCTTAACATGACATCATGTAACATGATACAAAGTTGCCCCAGAGACTGTACATCCTTTTATCTATTGCTTAGAATTAGCTGAAGTGTGTTTCAGGGAAGAATGAAGCTGAAACAGATTTCTCCAAATGTCTGGCTTTCTGCTGTTTGCGCTGCAGAACCTGCCAGGGGAAAGCAAACATTGCAAGCAAGAACTATTGAGTGGTTGTGTTGTCTACTAAAAGGACCCTAGCACTGATCTGTAAATGCATCCTCATTCTGCTGAGTGCCCTTGGGTGGTTCTGCCACTTAGTGCACTTCTCAAAGTTGAAATCTCCCACAGCTGCTTGTGAAGCAGAGTAGTGCTCTAGGAAAGAGTGATGATGGCTTCTGCCCAAGACTTGATCACTCTTTCTGTCCAGGAACCACATCACCTTTTTTAGCCTAAGGTCTCTGCCCTCCTAGGCTTCCTAGCATCTCTTGCTGCTACCTGAAGCCTCCTGTGTGGTATCCCAGAATGGGGTTAATGGGTGCCTCTCTATACACCCTCACTAAGGTTGGGCTGGCCAGAAGAACCAGCGGATGGACTCTGAGGCTAAAAAGGCAATGAACAAAATTAGCTAAAATATCTTGATACAGAAGAGCCTCGTGCCACTGACTCATGGGGAGTATCCAACATGTCTCAAGGCCTCACTCAAACCTTGCATTGGCCCTTACAATAAATATTAAACCGGCTAGAAGTGGGGGAGAGCCTGTCCTTAGCTGCCTGTGCAACTCTATTCTGAAGTGTTCTCTGTTTCACCCTCCTCCATATTTTATATCCTGAGCCTGGAGCTGTTCCTAGGGGTGAGGGAGGAGGGTAGTGAAGGTCCAGTCAGGTACAGCTGGGATGTGACCAGGTAGGTGTTTCTTTGGAAAAGTAGGAGTCCAAAACCAAGCTAATAAATGGCACAGAGGATCTTTTTCTTAAGCAAGACACTGAAATGTAATTAGCACAACCTCAAAAGAAGCCTAGCTACTTGGACCCTATGGAAGGCAGATTAAAAGAAACTGATCTAGACACAGTTTTATTGTCTGCAGAGACTGGAGAGTATTAACACAATGGCTAAAACCATTCCATTAGATGCTGCACTTTAAACATCCTTTCTTTCCAAAGGTGATGAACACCTGCTGCTTCTTAGTGATGCATTCAGCATCGCTGATGTTCTGGCACTGGAGGTGCCCAGCAGTACACACCAGACCTTGACAGAATTGGCATTATTATCTAGCATGTGAAGCAATACTACCTCAAAGGGGCAGTACTAAACCAGTTTCAGATGAAGATGACCATGGCTGGTGACTTATCTGTGGCCTAGACTACATGTAGATCTTGTACCAATATGGCATTTTGATTAGTGATGTGCTTTTACTACAGATACAGCTATACTGGAACAGCCCTAGTGTGGATGCAGTTATACCACTACTGTAACCTTCCCACATGGTTGTGGCTATAAGTGACCTTTCTACTGAGATTGCTACATCCACACATGGGTTGTGCTACCATTATTCTGGTAGTTACACTGGCATAATTTTTGTGTGGAGAAAGGGAATTCTGTCAGAGGAGGGCTTAACTTTAACCAAGTCCCAGCCCTGTGTTTTGACCAGCCCTCTCAGAGAATTGCCCATGATTTCTCATCTGGATTTTTAGGTCAGCTGGAAGAAATACTACTGTGTCCTTTCCTCCACTAACCTCGTATTTCATAATGTGAGACTGACATCTATGCTTCCCTCTCTCCTCTTACCAGATTGTTGGAATAATAACTCGGCACAACCTGACTCACGAGTTTCTGCAGGCGAGACTGAGACAGCACTACCAGACCATCTGATCATACCATCAGTACGGCTGCCTCCTTCCTCCTAGCCTGCACATGCCCTAGCTTTCTGCTTGGACGCCTGATGTCCAGAGACACAATGGTCAGCGTCCCTCTCTTGCAGTCCAGGTACCAGAGAACATCTTGCTGGGTGGAGAGTAGAGGAGCTATGAGTAGCAGCTGCTGCTTTGACTGAGAGAGGTGCTTCGTTTGACTGCTCTTGGCCAGAACACTGTCATCTCCTTTCACTGGAAGTTGCCCTGATTCTGCTCTTCCTATAGAAATGCTTGCAGTTTTGAGGAGAAAAATAACCCTAGTTACACCATGTCCCACTTGGAGGGGAGTGCAGTGAATTTCCTGTCTCCTCTTGTTGATTTCTTCTCCCTCCACAGCTCTGCTGCAGTGGTTGCCTTACTCTCATGAGAAGGACTCATTGTCAGGGCTGAGATCACACCTTGCACTTTGATAGTATCCATGAAGGTGAAATGGCTGGTTATTCTCAGTGGCATTAAAAGTACATCTCCTTGGGAGGAGTGGGGAATTTTCTGTCATCAGGAACTTGTAATTGCCCAGGTTTTTCACTCTGGCTTTGTTTTTCAGTTCAGTTCTTAAAGTTCCTAATTTCTTAATGTCCTTCAGGTGCTGGAATCCCTGCTGTGGTTTTATCTGACAGCAGCTGGCTGCTGAGAGCATCTGGGCAAGTCAGGAATCCAAAACAACTTGGTTCTAATTGCTGTTCTGGGTTATAACCACTTAATACATCTACAAAACAACTCAGAAGAGAGAGAGCCCATCAACCTCATTAGCTGTTGCCAATGATTCTTTAAAAAGAAGCCTTTTGTAAAGCAATCTTGTCCTTTCCCTATAACACTACATTGCTCCTTTTCAGAGCATTACATAGTGCCCTGCTGTGAAGATCCAATGATAAGAGCCTGGTTTCATTCTGGGGTTCTCATTTCCAGGGTCATCTTTACCACCAGAGTGGTTGAGATAGAGGAAACTCTTCTCAGCACTAGCAAGTCCTGAGCTCAGGCTGGGGAAGATTTAGAGGCTATTACAGCAGTGTTCACTTATCTTGGTTTGATGGAGGAAGAAGGTGTGATGAGTACTGCTGCCAAAAAGAAGCTTTGGGAGGTTGTGTCTGCCAGCCAGCCAGCACTGCACAGTGTGGTTTTTGGCAGGGCTGCCTGCAGCTTTAAGAACACTGGGGATATTTGTTGCAACAGCAGTCACCTGTAGGTTAAAGTCGGCACTTAGAAGCCAGTTGCAGCCAATCTGGCGCTTTAGCAGATACCATCCTGGCTGGCACCTGTATTGTTCCAGCAGGCTCCTGCCCTTGTGGGTTTTGTGCTCAGATAACTCTCAGTGGAAAGCCAGCCTCATGCCTTTAGGGGTTACAGAACTGATTGGCTTGATAAAGCACAGAGCATTCTTGCTCAGTCTGCGACTGGTCCAGGTAACCCAGCGAATGCATCCCAGGAAAGCTTCCTCACAGCCTTCTGACCCATCTGTTAACCTGTTGCATGCCACACTGGGCTTTAGCTAATTGGGGAAGGAGTTGCTGTTTTAGGAGTTTGTTTTATTCCAAAATGGAGCCATCTTGAGTGTTCTCCCTTCTAAGGACAGAGGGATTGCAAAGACACATCAGCTGCAGAGTCTGGGATCTTCAAGCTGTGTGTGTCTGGCAAAAGCTGTCTGTTCCCCTGCTGGGGCAGAGGTTGCTGTGCAGTTTCCTCTAAGTTTTAGAGGAGGTAGTGTGTGCATTGTGCAAGTGTCAGGTTGTGTATGCTTTGTTAAGCAAGTCTCTTTTAGGAATTGGTGAAGCTTTCCCCAGCAACTCAGGTTGCTGGGAGATTCTGGGTGACTGAATTAGTATAGAGCTGATCCAGTTTTAGTTTGGTTTTTTTTTGTGTGGGTGATGGGGTATTTACACTATAATTAGAAGCAAGCCATGGGATCCATTTGCAATTTTGTGTTGTAATTAAGAGAGTACTGTCATGTCTACACTACAGATTGTAACTAGTCAAGGAAAAAGAAGGTCCCATGGCTCCATTATGACATGTATAGTGGAGAATGGGCTGCCAAAGTGCAGGGCAGGGCTCAGCTATGCATTGGTTTATTGACTTTGGAGATTTTCTTTAGTCATCTCCAAAGAAATCTATCAAACCCATCCTTGGGTCTTGTCTTTTCCTTGTTGTGAGTTCCATCTCCTCCCTCTGTCTTTCCGCAGTCCCCCATGAGACTTGACAGCAGACTTTTTCTGGGGGAGCTCTGCTCCTCCCCAAGTTTGGAGTGCAGCTCTTGGCCCATCTTACATATTGTGCTTAGTGGAGTGGGAGGAACATTGCTGTGTATTTTGCAAAGCTTGGCTTCAGCAGTTGACTTTTGGACTCCTGGGTCGTCCAAGTTCTGCACTGCAGCTTGAGTGGGGTCCTGTGTGGCTGAGGTGCTTGGTGTATGTTCTTGAGCCCACCTGTCCTGTCCTCCCCTCCCCCCTTGTGACAGCAATTCAGTCTTCTCCACAAAGCAAAGGAGCATTTAGGATAAACTTTCTGGTTGGGCCAAATGTGTGTTGATCCTTCAGCTCCCCAGAGTGAAGTAAAGGCATTTTCCCAAGGCCAACGCCTATCTTGTACCCTTTCCACTTGGACTCTGTAGAGCTGTTATGGGTGTGGCACCATCCCACTTCTCAGGGTCCATATTAAAGATGACTCTGTCATAGCTGCCCAGGCAGTGCTTTAGGGAGATCTTTAGTTAAAGGAGTCTAAATGACTATCAAGTGTGTTGGCTTTGGCTTGTGCTTTTAGGGTGCCTTATTCTACGTAAGTTGGCTATGGTTCTTTAGCCTGTTTCAGCCATATCTAGGCTTATGGCAACTCATTTTCCCTATGCTTTTTGGGCAGAAGGGACCTAATGCTGACTTACGTAGCTTGATGGAAATGGAATTAGTTCAGGAAGCTCCAGGGCATGCCCCTCTTCCCCCATCCTCTATTTGAAATACTCTTGTGTTGAACCGGCTTCCGTGCCAAAAGGTTCTGGCACCTGGACAGTCCCAGAGTGCAGTAAAGTAATCCCACTTCATTAGGATTATCAAAATCACCGTAGAGGTTTGGAATTTAAGACACAAACCATAACATGTTAGCTGTGCTGAGATAGGCCCTATCCTGTACACCCTCTGTGAGAATGTTTGACCCTCTACTCAGTTGTTGTGTGAGCATTCACTTACATCCCCTAAGCCACCCCAGTAAAATAGGGCTTGTTAATTTGTACCGGTTGCCTTCAACCAATCATGTCCTGTTTATTCAGCACACATGTGGCCATATATTTTGTCATGCCACGTCTTGGCCTCACTAGTGAGTCAGTGAGCAAGGAGCTCCAAGCAAAATGTGTAGGGGCACCAGCAGAGCCTTCCCTTGAGAAAGCTGTGAGACTCCAGCCTGTGCCCAGCAACACTTGCTCTGCCTAATCATTCAGCTTACTAACAACCTCCATCTAGAGGAAACCACTTCATTTCACTGCTGCACCCAGGGGAATGTAACTTGCCACAGTGGGACTCTGCCAGCCCCTTTAAAAGGAAATCCACAAATGGACTAATCTGCTGTGCTCAGCAATGTTGCATATTTGGCCCATAGCAGGGAAAGTTCCTCTTTCCAAAACAGCTGGTGAATGGATGGGGTGGGGTTCTGAGATGCAGCACAGCCAGGGGCTTTCATGTCTGCTACTTAGGACAGGTGCAATGGATCTCAGGTCCTCCTCTCAGTCAGGACTTCACTGACCACTAAACTCTTTTCTTGCAAAATTTAACAGCTGCTGTTATGGCACTGACAGATAAACCACTTAAAAAGAAACTTCAGCTGAACACAGGTGCCTGTGATTCTTATCAGAGTAAAACAAAGGGATAGAGTCCACGCAGTGGATGAGTATTGATGGCAGAAGCTTGGGATAGTAGAGGACTTTCTGCTTCCTCCTGCTTCCCAGGTTCCTGTGCAGTGTTACTAGCTACCGTGCGTTAACTCCTCTGTAATGTGAGCCAGTCCAAGGACAGCCACTTATTTTTTTGCACTGTTTTGTTATGAGATGATGTAAGCTAATTCCACAGTGTATATAAACTGTATTTTTTTTAAATTTGTATGAATATATTTTTTATTTGAACTTTGGCACTGCAGATGTAGTCCTGTAACCATAACGTGTCTGAAAGTAAAGTGTCTTCATGTGTGTCCTTAATGCAACTGCTGGGCCTCGTGGTCTTCCTCTGCCTTGTATTGTTTGTTTTACACTTTTTATTTATTGATTTTTTTTTTTTTTTTTAATCCCAATAATAAAAATGGTTGAACATCCTTACATCCAAGAACATATTTTCAATTAGAAAGCTGTAATCTTTCTGGCCCAGGACCTCGACTGTGTCAGAAGGCCCATTTAGGCATGATACATGTATAATCCTACTGCTTCAGATAAGTGGTCAGTCTAGACTTATTATCTTTTGACAGGAGGGCAGTACTCACTGCTTCTGAGAGAGGATCCCTGCCCCCGGGTGACCTTTTTGTCCTCACCTGCTCCCTTCAGAATTTGGTTTATGGGTGGAATGTGCCTGTCCTCTTCAAACCCAGTTTGTTTTAACTAATGTAATTCTGGAGGCTCTTACCACTCTGCTCTTTGGCTGCTCCTCTTTGGAATCCTGCTAAACTTGTCCCAACTATGTTAATTTCAACAGTGGCTGATCCCTCACTTCAGAGACCCAGTTCTATACTCGGTGACTTCATAAGAGAGCTTTGCCATTGACTTCAGTGGTGAAAAGGATTGGTCCCTACCACAGTGGAGTTGCTATTCTGATTCCTTAATTGAATTCCTTCCCCAGTCAGTTTATAAAGAGACCTGTCCAAAAGTAACAACCAACTATTTCTTAGCAGGGTGAGGTTGGTGGTGGTGGTGATGCCCTAATTCCATCTGTATCACACCTTGGTCATGTAAAAAATGGTAACTGAAACAAAACTCAGTTTTGCCTTAGTTACAGCCATTGCTGATGTTGGGGGCATCCTAAAATGTAATTATGGAGATGGTGGTAGTCTCCCCATGTCCCATTTGCGAGTCACTCCCTCAGTACTTGGCATCCTGTGAGAGACTAGTAGTGTGCATTAGTTTATTTTCATCTTTTAAACAGTATATGGATGCTGCCCTTTGCCTCCTACTGAGTTATGAACCTATGCTTCTGCTGCTGGTTGGATGATTTATAGGAGAAACTGACATCTTCCTTTGGCCAGGAGCAACTCCAGTGGTTGGGCCCAAGGGACTGATGGGGAAACAACTTCCCCAGGAGTGGGATAGTGCAAAATTTGGTTTGGTGGCTGTGGGCTAAGCTACAGCAGCTCCAGTTTCTTATTTCTTCTGCTTCTGCTCAGTTTGGAGTGTGGGAAGACACACTGGTTTGAGAGGAGAGGAGGCTTCTTCACTCAATCCATTCTTATTCCTTCTTATCACGAATACACTGGCATGGGAATCGGGGTTGGAGTGAGCCACCTCTTCACCTTATAAGTGAGACATTGCATGTGCTTAGATGTAAAGTAAAAATGAGGAAACACAATCTTCTATTTCTCCTAGAAGAGAGTCCGGGCAGCCCTGTGCTATGGGGGAGCAGCTGACAGCTTGGTGCAGCTGTAGTTTACCTTCTGTCAAAAACATTCCCAGCTGCTAGGCTAGCAAGTATGAAATGCCCCAGACACTTGGCTACAGAATTGCCAACTTAGGAACTGTGCTGTGGGCTCAGGATTGTATGTGGGAGGTGGGGGTGAGATTGTGTTATTTCATAGGAAAGAAGCAACAAGGTTCTTGCTGGGAGTGGAAAGTAGTAAGCTGGTTGTTGATAGCTGTTTACCTTTGGTTTTGTACAGTGCACAGTCAAATTTATCTAGAAGCTATAATATAGGCTCATTAAATCCAAGCACTGGTTAGGAGACCCCAGTATCCTTAAATTGCTTATTTAGCAGGTGCACTAATGCAAATCAATGAACTTTGGCATATGAACTTCATCTTTACACACACATATCATGCAGACTGTGGAAAAATTAACCTTAAACTTTTATTACACACACTTAGTTGATAAAAGAAACAGATTTGCACTACTTTCTGTCCAAGGTGCTGAAATCTGGGCTGGAATTCTTTTCAGTGACAATGGGCTAAAATTATCCTTTTATTCTTGCACATCAGAAAGAAAACCAACATTCTACAGATATGCAGATTTGATGGTTTCTTCAGGGCTAAATAAGGACTGGATTTTTTTCCTCATTATGACAGATGATTTGACCTGATCTTCCTCTGTATTCTGTCCCTTGGTGTTTAAGTGTTTTGATTTGCTCTTACAGTGTGACCTGATCCTATGACTTACACTTTCCTAAATTTGTTTTCCTTCTTCCATTCTGTAAGTTTCTTCATCTTCAAAGTGCGGTTTTCCCATGAAAGTTCATGCAATAAATCAATTTTAGTCTTTAATTGCCACAGAACTCCTTGTGTGTTATCCTTAACCTAATTTCTCAGGGTGCGGAGAGAGGGGAGGAAAAGGCAAATTATTTACAAACAGGTGAAGACCAATGGCAGCTCAGCTTTGCCTACTCTACTGACTGTGGCACAAGTTATTGATGAGAGGAGCTTAGAAGATCCAGTTGACTTTGGAAGAGCTCTGATGTTCAGAGCTCTGAGGAAGATCAGGAGTGCTCCATCTCCAGGTTCAGCTTCAAAACTGAAAGAGAATAAAAGACAAGTAGATGTAGGGGTGGCAAATTTCTCTTTACTCGGGGGGGGGTATTTTTTGTACTATCATAGCATAACCTATTGGTGAGTGTGCTCCAGGTGTGGGAATTCAGTTCAAGCATTTCAGTGTATGCTTGTAGCTCTCCCAAGTCCAGGCTGGTCTTGATTCCTGATGTGGTAAGTGCTATATAGGCACAAAATAAATTACTCCTCTGAAGAGTTTACTGTCTAAATACATAGTGTGGATGGAGAGTGGGAGAATTATCCCTGTTTAACAGATGTAGTGTTGGGCTACAGTGAAAGGAAGTCTGGGGCTGAGCTAGGATTTGACTCCAGATATGAGTCCCACCACTCAATGCTCCTTGCTCTTTTAAAAAAAAAAAAAAAAAGAGTTGGAATTTGAATGGATTGAAGCCTTGGTTTTAAAGGGTGGATAAAGACAGGAGCAAGCTGATCAGCTACTGGTTCTGCAGAAGCTATTCCCATTGAGAAATCCAGCAGCATTGGGTTTTTTAGCTCCAGTTCCCTTTCTTCCATCCTTTACTGCAGTTTTAAATGTTTGTGTCTTCTCTGCCTGGAACCCACCACAAGAGAGAATGGAAGCAGCTTCTGTTCTAGTAGCTCATTGAGACTTCTGAGTGTAGCCTTTCCCTGGTTTGCAATGAGGTGGGATCTTAAAGTGTTGGGAAGGTACCATGTTGTGTCAGCTGTTGCACATGGTTCTGAACTATGCCAGAATGTAGCTTTTTAAGCTGACTAGAACATGGCAGAGACAGGAGTAAGATGTGGGTGTGGTGATGAAAGCATAAATGTTTAAATAGTTGAACTGCATAAAGCACAATGAGGCAATGGAATTGTTTAGTGTGGGACACTGGGGGCTTTTCTGCCATTACAAAGAGTTATTGTGTCAGAGCAGGATGCTGAAGAGGCAAGTTCACTAACATGATGACTTTTTGCCATCAGTGCAGACAAAAACAGTTGGGTTCAGCACTGCCCTATTGATTCACGGTTGCTCCATACTGGGACTGGGGCATAACCATTACAAGGTAACATGATGCTGGACAGAACTTGCCCAGATCCATGCTGATTGTAAAGTTTGCGACCTCCAGCTAGTTGACTCTATGAGGCTGTGAAGTAAGTCATTAAACATTGCACAGTGGACATGCTCTGGGAGTGGTGTGCTGACATTAAGAAACGTTCGAATTTGAGTCTGAATAGGGGGGGATGGATATCTGTTAAGTAGCAGATGAGTCTCCCATTTGCAGAAGGGATACAAACTCCTCAGTTTAGATTCTAAAATCGGGACTGAGCAGAATGTTAAATGTTGTTGAAGTGGAATGGTGTTGCACTGACACCTCCCCCCCCCCCCCAAGAGATTGGCATTGATATTTTATGGTCCTTATAGTGGAAAATTCCATTGCTCTGGAATCAAATACATCGCCCTTAGGGATTCTAGGTAGGATGGATTCTAGGACACCCATCCCATTGCTGTCAGTGCACCACTCTATGCTGTTACGTGTTCTTACTGCACTTCTTCAAGTTAAATTAGGGAACTCAGTTTTAGGGACTGAATCAGAAAAGGAGACAGCCTTCACTGTTGGTTCTAAAAATTAAAATATCCTAAAAGTTCAAAAAAGATGTGAGACAATGCCACCTAATGCAATTGATCTGGAGTGCAAAGCACATTTTAAGTTTTGCTGCTTTTGATATTACCCTGCTGGACACTGCAACTCAAGAACAAGAAGTTAGGGTGGAAGACCTCTCAAAATCCATCTTTTTAACCTGAACCAGTCAGTCCACCTGTGACTTCCTGGGAACTCTGCTCAGAAAGCAACATTGCATCTTCCTTGCAAACTAGAGTGTCTAGTCCCCCAGCTGTGCTTGAGTAGCTTTGGCCATTCCCTCTTCTCTCTTACCCTGTAGCTGTTGCATCCAAGTCCACTCAGGGCTCCTATTCTATCTATTCGTTGGCCGAAGCAATCCGAGAACCTTCTCATGCTGCGTGGCGAGTTGAGCAGCGCTCGCAGTTTGCTCCTCAGGCTGGAAGAAGGTTTCTCAGGCAATCCCCAGCTGCTGCGCCCATAGGCCATGGCTTCTTTTTGGGGTTTAATATATTCACCATTCCAGGGAGCAAGGGGACGTGAGGCATCACCTGGGGCTTCCTCATTCTGCTCATTGTATACTTGGGACAAACCTGCATCATCATCATCTGATGGGAGCTTGTCCTCCAGGTGATTCAGCAGGGTCTGAAATTCAGAGAGGGAGTGGGTGAGATAGTGTTACCCTTGGGGGTGGAGTGAATGACAAAACAGTGCACAACTTCCCCACTCCCCCAGCCCTAGGTTGCACTGTGTTCTGATCATGATGCCTGCTGTCCTACCTTGAAGTCAGCAAGTTCAGAGGTGGAGGCTGAGCTGTACATGGGATGAGCTTTGACTTTTTGTTGGGGTTTCGTGGTCAACAACAGCAGCAGCAGCAGCAGCAGCAGTGGGAACCTGAAGGCAGCAGTAGTCAATGGGCCCATGCTGTAGTCCAAGATCTTCTCTGGTGTTTTGCCCCCTCCGGGTTGTGATCTTGATCCTGCTCTTCTTATACATCCAGAGTCGGAAGGAATCACGCCCAAAGAATGAAGCCTGCTGCATTCTGTCACTTGCCTGTGATAAAGGGTCTGAGATGGAGCTGGCAGAAGATTCCCTTTTAAAGTTATCAGTTCCCTTGCCAGCTGTCACTGGGGTTGTGAAGGTTCAGCAGCTCCAGCGAGAATGACAGTGCGCCGACCATGGCTGCAAGGGCTGCATTCCTGTTGATTTGTCTCAAGAGGTTTCACACTTCAAAGGTGTGAGAGAAGCACCAAAAAACATCCCCCTTTATCTCTCAGCAGCGCCTCCGGATTCTTGTTTCTTAACAATGGAAATAATGAGGAAAGTGTTGGACCAATGGGATGGTGGTGGTGTCCAGATATGTGAGGGAGGCACTGAGAAAGGATGTTCTTGGCTCAGGAGAACTGGTTTCAAAGATACCATTAAAAACAATGTCCTAGACATGGGGGCCAGATCCTCAATGGGTATAAATTAACACTGCTCTTTGGGGCTGGATCTATGGATAGTGGCTGAGCTCCATTAATTCCCGCACTGGCTGAGAGTTTGTCCTTTATTAGTCTAACTTCTGCCAGACACAACAGTTTACTGTACCTTTCCTTGTGGTAACAGGGTTTCCAGCTCTTAACTCCTGAGGTCTGGGATTTCATTCAAAAATGATGGTAGGAGGAAAGATGGGGAGGGTCACAAAGTCTGTGGGAGAAGAGAAAATTCTTAGACACTCTTTTCAAAAAGACCCAGCAGCCTTTTCTGAGCAAAGATTGCACTGCAGGAGTTAGAGGGGTGTGCATGATGCCAGGGCAATTTCATATGTCAGACCAAGTTCTTGTAACTGGAATCCATAAAGTGAAGAACAAGACACCACTGGTTTTTGAATTTCCTTTCACGTTTACCACTGGACTACATTAGAAAGTGATTTGGAGACATTACAATTGCATTTAAGGAGTCAGGTGTCATTAGAGCAACGGATGGGGATTCTGTAGGACTGAGCTCAATGGTCAGCTGCCTCAGTCAGCCCTGGGATTGATAAAGTTCCCTCCCTCTCAAGGAGTCATGTGCTCTAACTCATGTTTATAATACATCCTCAGATGAGGAAGGGGAGATATTTTGAGATGCAGCTTCTGCTTCTGTGCTAAATAGTTATTTGGAATCTAGTCTGCTGTCACTGTTTTTTACCAGCAGTCCTTGATTGGTGGTAGCTGTTTGCCCCAAAGGTAAATTATGTTCATAATTCCAGGCTACACTGAATCCCACTCTAAGGGGTGTGTACCTTGCAGTGCTGCCAACCTTCATGTTTTACAGAGGAGTGTTACTTGCCCAACTGCCCTTCTAATGCCTGATCTTTGTCTGTATTTTTAATCCCTGGTCAATAGTGCCACAAGACTGGCTTAGCTGTTTTCCCTTTGAGGGGATCTCTTTAGAGTAGGGCTGAACTGCAGTGGGGTAGAGGGGTGGGGAACTTTACCTGTGCCCAGTGTAATCTGTCCCGTGATTTCAATCAGTTACCTCACATGAACGCTTTGTTTGTGCCTGCCCTTTCCCTAACTGCCTCTGAGACTCACCACTGTGAGTGTTTTCCTGAATCTCCAAGTGCTAGTGGCTTCCACAACACCCCTGAATCCATGCCAGTTAACTGATGAGTCCAAATGAGGGGGTGAATGGGACTCAGTGCTTATTGTGGGGTTCATACTCTACCCCTAGAATGCCTCCCAGCAGCAGAGACTTTAAAGTATGTTGCACAATTGCTTGTATTCCCCTCCTCCTTACCCATGCTTGTGTTTCAGCTCTCTGCCAGAGGACCATGTGCCATGGGAAGGGAAGCTGGGGGGCAATGGGTTTTTTTCCTATGCATACACGTATCATACTTTTTAAGTAAAAGCAGTGCAAGCCCGGTGCTCAACCACAGTGAAAGCCTATCCAAGAGACCAGGGACTACTGGTGTCCTAGTGGATTGCATGTATGCCTAGAATGCCCATCCTGCTCTGTGCTGTTTCAAGTCTCCTTTCATCACTTACCTCTGCCATAGCACCTGTAAGGAATCACAGGCTGGAGATGGCTAGATTGAGAGGCCGTGTGGACCTCCAGCAAGATGCATACTTTAAATAGAGGCATTTGTCTATAAAATCAGGTTGTTTGCATCTCCCTCTTTTTGCTTTGCTTTCTTAGATTGTAAGCTCTTTGGAACAGGAACTGTGTATGTACAGCACCTGGCACTGTGGGGTCTTGATCTGATTTGGGCTTCTGGGACCCAGCTCACACAATAAAAAGGAAGAAGAAGAACAAAGGCTAGTCTTGCGTGCCATGGGAGTGTTCTTGTGGGGTAGCAAGATGGAGAATTTCTAATGACGGGGGCCTTGTTACGTATGTCAGTGCAGTCTCTAGCTAGCTAGGTACCCATCAGGTGTAGAGTCTGGCCTTGGTCCTAGTACCTTGTCCTGAGATGTGCTGTGCTAGGGCTGCTGAAGGAGGAGTTTGGCTATGCCAGCAGAGACATAGCTTACAATTTGCAATTTGGGGTGCCTAGATCCCATAGACTGGAAGTGGCCTGATCAGGAGAGGTTCTTGAGCTCCTGATTTTCCTGCTGAGGCCAGTGGAGGCTACTGGATGCTCAGGGCCTTTGGAAATCAGAGTATTAATATTCAGGTGCCCAAATATTGATTTAGGCACCTGGCTGCAGGCAGCCAGGGTTGAAAATGGTGACCCTAGGTATCAGAGAGACAAGGTGGGTGAGGAAAGCATGTTTATTTGTTGGTGAGCAAGACAAGCTTCAGAATGTACACAGAATTCTTCTTCAGGTCATCTTCCTCAAGCCCTTGCGTGATGGGACTTTGAAGTTCTCCCCAAGGGGTCATTTGCTATTTAATTAATAGTTACTTAACAGATGGTTTGCAGCCAGGGAATGAGGGGCAAAGCAGTGATTCTAAGAGACGTTTGAGGAGGATCATTTGGAAGTGGGTGTTGGGGATAACCAATAAAGAAAGGATTGAGAACGCCCAGATCAAATGTGAGCAAATAAGCAGGGAGATGGGATACCAGTGTGGGCAGAGTTTGCATTTATATACAGATCCAGATTAAGAAAGACTGGCTCTGCTAAAGCAAATCACTGACTGCATAGATCCCCGGCTCATGCATTGGAGAGCAATACAGTACACTCTCATCTGCATCCTTACATGAAGAGTATATTGAGGATTGTCTCCAAGCCCTCTGTCGCTAGTCTCATAAGAGGAGATGTAATGCAATTCGGCTTCTGTTTCTATACACATGGAAGCAAGAGAAGGAAGCCCAGAAAGAAGAAAGCTTGACAGGCACAAGCTAAAGTGGAATCAGTGGAAAATAGTGCAAGGAACCAAATAAGACTCTGCAGATTCTCTCCTGTCCAGCCAGGTAATTGCAGCAGGTCTGGGCCTTTGGCTCAAATCATTTTGTGCTGGTGACCATTTTGCCTGTTCTGCTGTGGTAGATGGACCTTTGCGCCAAAGGTGAAATCCCAAATCATAGTAGCTGAAGCGCCCATTGAGTTCAGCAGAACCAGGATTCAATCCTTATTTGAGTTATTAAGGGGAAAGTCACTGCTGGATGCCTGTCTCTCCCTAGTGGATCCAGTGATACCTGGCTCAGCATAGGAGCTTAGTTGGGTACTTAAAATATCAGTTGTTTGAGATGGGCAACAGCATTTTGCTCTGTGTTTGGGCAGTGTGTAGTGCAATGGGCCTCTCTACCTCTTATTGCTGCCACAATACAAATAATATTCATGTCCCCAGTGCCAGATTCCCCCTTAACTATTTGTGCAACGTTCATGCTAGTAAAAAATGCTAGATGAAGCCCTAGAGATTGAGGCCTTTTGAGTCTACAAGGTGGCAGGCCCTAAACAGCAGGATTATTCTGCTCCATTTCTGCCCAGGTCTGTCTCTCAATTCTGACCCAGAGCCTATCCCTGGAGTTCAGCCTCCTTGGGCCTGTTCAGCCCTGGAATTCTATGCTCAGGCTGCCAGTTGTGGTGATGGAGTTTGTGCAGTAGATATACATCCTCTGGGAAGTGGAGTGGGATCTCCTCTGTAGTGGTGGTAGTGTTGCCCAAGGGTTAGTGCACTAGGCTGAGACTCATAATTCATCAGTGATCTGGATGATGGAATAGACTGCACTCTCAGTAAGTTCGCAGATGACACCAAGCTAGAGGGAACAGTAGACACGTTGGAGGGCAAGGACAGGATTCAGGGAGACCTAGATAAATTGTTACAGTGGGCCAACAGAAATCTTATGAGGTTCAATAAGGATAAGTGTAAAATCCTGCACTTGGGACAGAAAAACCCCATGGACTTTTACAGGCTGGGGAACATTCAGCTAAGTAGCAGCAGTGTAGAAAAGGACCTGGGGGTCATGGTGGATGGGAAGCTGGATATGAGTCAAGAGTGTGCTCTTGCGGCCAAAAAAGCCAATGGCATACTGGGCTGCATCAAAAGAAGTGTTACCAGCAGAGCAAGGGATGTGATCATTCCCTCTATTCTGCAGTGGTGAGGCCACATCTAGAATACTGTGTTCAGTTTTGGGCTCCCCGCTACAAAAAGGACAGGGACATGCTAGAGAGAGTTCACAGGAGGGCAACCAAAATGATTAAAGGGCTGGAGCACAAGCCCTGTGAGTAAAGACTGAAAGCATTAGGCTTATTTAGTCTGCAGAAGAGAAGAATGAGGGGGGATTTGATAGCAACCTTCAACTACTTGAAGGGATGCTCCAAGGAGGACGGAGATCAACTATTTTCAGTAGTAACGGAGGAGCAATGGTCTCAAGTTACAGTTAGGGAGGTCGAGGCTGGATATTAGAAAAAACTTTTACTAGGCGAGTGGTGAAGCATTGGAATGAGCTGCCAAGGGAGGTGGTGGAGTCTCCATCTTTGGAGGTGTTTAAGGCCCGGCTGGACAAAACCATGACTGGGATGGTTTAGCGTGAGTGGTCCTGCCTCTGGCAGGGGTTTGGACTAGATGACCTATGAGGTCCCTTCCAACCCTATGATTCATAAGCTCTGGTTTTGTTCCCAGCTCTGCCATTGCTCTGCTGGGTGACCCTGGGAAAGTCACTGCCCTGCTCCATGCCTCAGTTTCCCCATCTGCGACCTGGGGATAATGATGCTGATCTTCTTTGTAAAGTGCATTTGGCCTCTGCTGATGAAAAGCACTACATAAGAGCCACATGTGATCATTATATGCATGCTCAGCACAACCATCAGGGAGGTAGTACGTTTCAGCTAGGCTAGCTCCAAGGACCTAAAAACCTGAAGTTGCCTGCAAGGTTTTCAAAACAAGCTCGAACTGTGCCTACACAAAGGTTCTTGTAGACAGAGAAAAGCAGAGAGTCAGAGGACAATTTAAAATCTTGCCATATAGTTTAAATTTGTGGTAAAGAGCACAAAGTACAATGCAGGAGAGAGCAGAGATCTTAGTGGGAAGGAATTAGTCAGAGTGAATTGCAGCTGCACAAGTGCCTGTTTTTGTGTTTGTTTCAAGGCTAGAAAAACACAGGGAAGAGAGCTGGGGGGAAAAAAAACAAACCCAAAACAAAAACCCCTCCAAAGTCACAAGGGATCATCTATATTTTCAAACCCAATAACACTGGTCTATGCTTTATAGTATCTTTCACCCATCTATCTGAACTTGGTTAATTCTGCCTCAAAAACCCTCTTTCAGGAAGGAGAAAGTAGTAATGTACCTCCTTAAGATGGGGAAAGTGATGTACAGAGCAGGGAAGTGACCATCCCCAAATATGCATGGGACTAAGTTTAAGAGTCCTAACCACTGGACAACACTGCTACTTTGGGGCTGATTTTCCAGCGCGGACTAGAAACTGTCTGGGTCAGATCACTGCATGGGCACGCACCATTTGACTCCGTCTAGCAGTTTTGCTTGTGCCAAGAACCTAAGCGGCTAACGTCCTTGGTCTGTAAAATTCATCAGTGGCAACTGTCCCAAGCTGTTGCCTCTTAGGGGGTGCAGTGTTTGGAACTGGTTCAGACAGTCCCTTAGGCAAGTTTTGCAGCTTGGTATGGTTATACGTGTAGCAATAAAAACCCAACCCTACAGCAAGATGCTTTTCCTCAATGGCCTCTTCTTGCAATCTGATTCTCCCAGACCACAGTGTCTATTAACATAATACCCACAGCAAACACAGACTTGTTCCACCAGGAACTAGCTGGCTGCTAATGGTGGGGCCATCTAGCTTTAGGTCGGCCAGCTTGGACTCTTCTTTCCATCTTTAGCACAGTCCACTGACCTCATTAGTCTTTTGCCCCTTAGGGGGTGGAGGAGGCTAACGGGGGAGGACTAATTTTCAAAGGATTTGCTTGACTGGGTGAAATGCTGCTTCCGCAATAGTGCTATTTATTGCTAGCACAGGAATTGTTATTGCACTCCGTGACAGTGGTGGAGTGAGTCGATCTGGTGCCTGGTGCTGGTTTCTCACAGCTCCCCCTTGTCTCCCTGCTGGTGGGTGTGGTTGGATAGGGCAGGGCTGTTTATTAAATGCTTTACTCTAAAAGAAACATCAAGTAGGCCTTGTGCATCACATTGCCCGTGGAGACCCTGCTCTTGCACCCAGGGATGACAATGGCAGACTTACCCATTCAGTCCAATGGGAGCAGGACCTCCAAAAAAAAGGCATCCCTGCTAAGAGGTAAGGACGTGAGTTGCCTGCTGAGCTAGCGCTTTTATGTGTGTGGTACTTGTGAAAAAGTGCCTCATGATTGCACTGGAGAATGAAGTCCCTAGGCAAGTGCAATAGCAGGGTCAGCATCCTCCACGCTGTCCGTCCTAAACAAACCAGGAGCAATCACTCTAGGGATGAAAATGGAGTTTACTCACCAATCCATGCTTATCAGCTTCATGAGGATTGCTAACGAGAGGTGGGCGGCCAGGCCGGCTCACTGAGGAAGCAGGGGATGGGAGTATAAAACCATTTCATAGGATATAATATTTCCAGGAGGGGAAGCTCTCCCCCAAGCTCTGCCCACAAATCAGAATCCATCCACTGGTGGCACCACTCACAGTAATTTGTGCAGTTCCTCATGACACATTTTGTTTTCCTTCCAACAAACCAGCCTAGGTGCTGGCTTTGACCAAAAGCACTTACCCATCTCCCCTGCCCCATGGAAGTGCTTTTGGTCAAAGCCAGCACCTAGGCTGGTTTGTTGGAAGGAAAACAAAATGATTTTCATCTGCTTTTTGAGCTGGATTTAACTGGCTGCCTCATAACACAGGCCGCCCCTCTTCTGTGGGGCTGCATTCAGCAGCAATAAGGTAGTTTGGGTGTCATTTGAATTATCCTCCTCATCATGAGGATGCAAAGATAATGCAACATTGAGACCAATAGAGGGCAGTTCAGTGCTATAACACAGGCTGTCAGCAGACTCAGGCAGACGTCACTGCTTCAGCTACACTCAGTTCACAATCTGAAGGTTTAGAAATGAAACCTCAGATTCTGGATCACAAGATGGCAGTCTCTCCCCTCCTCACTCTTCTTCCTCCCCACAAATCCTGGAAGTTCTATGACTGTGATACAGTCCAATTTGACCCCAGCAGAAAAGAGTTAAAAGCTTTCATTTAAAAGCAAATATGCATCTGTGATGCAAACCAACCAGAGCTATGGGCGTTAGGCACCCAAATACCTTTGAGGATTTGGGATCAGGTTATTCATCATTCTCTTTGCATGAATAATCTCTTTCTTATAAGCATCTTCTTTAATTGACAGGCCCAGAACAAAATGGTCACTCAGGTCTTAAACTGCATTTCCCAGGATACCCCTGGCTTAGGGTCAGGGGTCACATACTCCTTTCCAGGTATAAAAGCTCCAGACTGTGTGTGTGTAACTCTTAGAGTGTGTCTCTGTTATCAAGATGATAGTAAGGGAAAGAAGCAATGTTGCTCTAGCTGTCCCTGATCATCCTATGGCACAGTCAATCACGCAATCAACCTTACCAACATGGCAAGGTACCTTCCTGGCAATTAATGCAGAGTTTGGGTGCCTCATGTAATTGGTCTCATATTTACTCTTCCAAGAAATAATGCCTTTGGTACTCAAACCTGAAGGAGGTAAGTTGCCTCTGTTTAATAGGCAGGAAATAAATTCCCTAGTCCACAGCTCTTCAGTTCAGAGCTACCACATGGTAGCTGCCCAGCCTAGTCTCAGACCGTTGTATGGACTAAAAACCCTGCTTTGATACTGCTACATTATGTTATTGTGTCCCTGCTGTGCATGGCCTTCCATTGGAGGTAACATTACCAATGTGGCTTGTGGACAGACAGAAAATGCTCTTTCCAACACATAAAATTATATGGCTTTATGGTTGTGATTGAATTGGGGCAATGTAGCACCATGCAGTAGGTTACTGATTTTCCCCTGGTAAGAGTTATTAGAGGATGGGGATAAGTGGATGCAGGTCCCAGAGCAGTCTGTGCCAATTAAATGGTAACATAGAGGGCAGCAGTTATACGTCAGGGGACAGTGGGTCAGAAACCTGGTATGAGTGGTAGTGTTAATGAGAATCAACCTGTCTTTAGGGAAACAATTAAAAAATACTATTGCAAAGCATTATTAAAAGCAATAGTTTTAAATTAAGGTTGGCTGATTTAAATTGTAGTAATATCTATTATTTAAACTGAATTTATTTAAAACAGTTAAATCCGTTACAGAATGTGACTGAGGATTTAGTTAAGGTTGGTCCTGTGCTGAGTAGTAGGTTTGACTACATGACTTCCTGTGGTCCCTTTCAACCTTAATCTTTTATGATTTTATAACTCCTGCTGATCCACTATGCTCAAGGTGTGTGAAATTCACGTGTGGCAGGAAAAGCTGCCGGCAGGAAAGTGTGAGACGAAGCAAACCTGTTCACACCCTTTCATTTATGGTTGTCCCTCCTGAGCCACCTTTCATCTCAGTGTGAGCAAGTGTAATTCCCAGACATTTTGAGTTTCCCCAGCATAATTCTATCACCTTCAGGGGGTTACTTTCTGTTTTCCACTAGTGTATTTGGGATCATTTAGACATGGCTGAGCCAAATTCATTTCAGCACTGATGCAAAGACAGATGTCTTGCTGGTCTGTTAACTATCCTTGTGATGTGTTGTGAGTAAAAGATGCTGGGGCTGAATTTTTCAGAAGCTGATACTAGAACTTAGGTACTCAAATAAATAGCCTGATTTCCAAGTTTCTGGAACCTATTGCTTCTGTAGTCCTCTAAGTAAACTACTGGAAATTAGGCATTTAGAAAATCTGGTTATTTATTTAGTCTATGGGCTTTATGTGGGTATCTAAACATGGAGTATGCAAACCTAATTTTAGATAGCTATATTGTTGGGAATCTTGGTTGGGATCTGATGTAGATCATGTGTGTAAATCAGGAGTTAAATCCATTGAAGGCAATAATTTACATGAGTATAAATGAAATCAGGGTCAAGCCCTCAATGTGCATATGGTAATGATTAAGTGTGCGGGGTGTCCACTGAAAGTGGCCAGTGTAAAACAGAAACGGTTTTGGAATCATGCTAATTAAATTGACAGAGTTTGGAAACCTCCATCCCAAACCTGGCAACTCTGCCATAGAATCCCAGAATTCCAAGGAGTCCTGCCTCACTGTGTATTAATACTGCAGATGCTCACTTAAACTGTGAATCTAAATGTGGCTGATAATGAATTTCTTCTTAGAGACTTCATTTGGCCTGTGCTGTTAAACACAAGAAATTATCCACCCTCCACCACCCCTAAGTATCTTGCAAACTAACTCCTAGTGATCAAAAAGCTTTCACATCTCGCCAAAGCATGTTACTTTTGAGTCTTTAAACCATGAGATCCTGCCTTGCTCATAGAAGTGTGTCTAATAAAATATAGACATTTGAATACAGGAAAGTAGACGGATTTTTTTAATGCAACAGACAGCAAAAAGATTCAACATAAAAGACTAATGTGTTAGTCTTATTTAAGCATGATAATTTTCTTTTGGTGCCAAAGTAAGAAATGTTCTTATAAAACATCAAATAAATAAATAAATAAATAAAAATAAATAGGAATAACTTTTCCAGGAAAGAGTTTGGAAAGCCCATGTAAAGCATTCTGGGAGAAATCAGCACTGTAACACATTCTTCAGAGCCCTGAAAAGTCACCTTAATTCTTCCTGGAGCCTGCAAGAAAATCATGAAATAAGAGTTATGGAAGGAAAATGGAGACACCTAGAATTGACTCTCCTTCAGTCTTTCTCATCCTCATCTGAGGGCTAGGTTTTGAAAATCAAATCCTTGAGCTATGTCCGTTATTAAAACACAAAAGATGGTTTTGGAGGGTGATTTTTGGCAAGTCATTTTGCCTTGCTGTACCATAGTTTTCTCTTCGGGATCGAAGACTTTATACTCCATTGTGAAGTGCAGATCTCTGGATGAAAATCACTAGGTAAGGGCTGTAGAGTATTGTTAAATCCTGGGCTAATAGACCATTATCTGGGAAAAGGGAGGTTTAAGAAAAGATGCCTATTTATGTGATGGTGACAGAAGTCATTACCAGGGATGCTTTTAAAGCTTAAAAATTAAAACTAGGCTTGCAAAGATTAGATTTTTATTGGTAAATGTCAGTAAATGTCAATTTCATTGTATGTGTACACACACAAAATAATGGCATGAATTAATAATCAAAATTTACAGCTAAGTGTAGTAAGATACTGTTTGAGAACTGACTAGAGTTTGATTTAAAGATATTTACTTGATGTATTTTGAAATGTGATGTTAACAGCTTGAATTACTGAGTGTTCAAAAGCCTTAACTTTTGAATCTGTTTTCTGTCATAATTATCTTCCCCCGCCCCCTGCTAATTTTTCACAACTGAAACTATTTCAAGCATAAAAATGCTTAAAAATAAGCATTAATCACCTGAAATTTTAAAAAAATCAAATTCTGCCAAGCCTAGTTATAATAAAATAAATGTTCAAAAAGCCTTATTTTCTTACTTGCTACTTTTGAAAGGGATAGCCGTGTTAGTCTAGTCCAGTGAAAAAACAACAAGGAGTTGTGTGGCACTTTAAGACTAACAGATTTATTTTTTGCATGAGTTTTTGTGGAGAAGTGGGATCTTCTCCCACGAAAGCTCTTACTTGCTACTAAAAACCATCTTAGATTATTAAAATTTAGGCAACCTAAGCTGGGGTTAATCAGCATAGTTCTGTTGAATCAATGGAACCAAGTTACAGCAGTTGAGGCTCTGGCTCTGAAAACTATAAAAGTCTTAGGCCATATCTGCCCCAGGAGCACTTTGTCCATGTAGTACACAGGGATTCCTGTATCAGTAAAATGTTCCTAACCCAGATGCAATTATGGCAGCAACGTTGTGCTCTTGCATGCCTAATTCATTCCAGTCCTCCTCTGCTCCATCCTGAGCAAATCAAGCTATACCCAAATAAGTGCAGCTTTGCATCTATATCAGCGGCACAGCTTGGCTGGGGACGAATACCAGTTGAGTGACACAGTCATCCCAGAAGAAATCTAGCGCGGATGTAGCCTAAATTGCTTCTCACTGTCTCTGTGGCAGGGTTTGTACTTCCCTCAGATGTTGGTGAAAAGTCGTTAATCTCATTTTCTTGGGTTCTCAGGCTTAGCCTAATGCTGCAATGATTGGCTTTCAACCACCACTGGCAAGCGTGGGGAAGTGGTTAAATCCAAACACCATTTATCCTAAAAGCAAACAAGGAATCCAGTGGCACTTAAAGACTAACACATTTATTTAGTGCATGAGCTTTTGTTTTGCTGAACCAGACTAAGACAGCTACCCCCTTTGGCACTATTTGTTCTTTGATTCTTCTAGACAAATGTCATTAGAACTCACCATTGCAGCCCATTCCACTCAGAGAGCCGATTCTGTCAATTCTCCTCCCGAAGCAGCCGGATTCTCTCATCATCTTGGGAGTTTGCAGCCCCCTCAGTCTCTTGAGGAAGGGGTCCCTGTAGGACAGAGGGGTGCTGGGGGCTAACCTGGGCTCAGGCTGCTGGTCACTGCGCTCATCGAAGAGTTCTGGTGGAATCTCTTGCTGAGCTTCAGTCTCCTGCAGGTCAGAGTTGGATTCCAGGGCTTCCATCAGTGAGATCTTGTCCTCCAGCCTCTCCAACAGAGCCTGCAAGAGATGAACACTGACTGAAACTCCCATTCCTGTGAATTTCCTCCTTGCCCTTCTACCCCCCTCAGTATCTGCCTCACCACTGAAAATAGCTGTCATCCCATAGCCACTGAGAAAGGCTGTCCAGGCCAGAATCTGCAGTCTCATTACTTTGACAATATGAGCTAGGAAGGGGTCTAGATTCAAGCGATCTGAGACAGACCAAGGACAGGCCTAAACAGTGGCCGGAAGGAGTCTTCCCAGCATAGATAGATGGATGTGCTAGGTCCACTCCAGAAAGTGTGCTAAGAATAGTAGTCTGCAGTAGTGATCTGGTTGGGATCCCAGGCTATCTGCCAGAGTTTGTGCCCTGGGTTTGGGAGGCTAGCCTGAGCCACCACCCATGCTGCCATGGCCGCACTGCTAATTTTAGCATCCTGGCTTGGTCAAAACTAGCCCATGTCGGTCTACCCCTGCAGAGAAGTTCCCAGTTGCTGTGTAGACAGAACCTGAAATAGAAGTGGTGCTTGTTGGGAAAGCAGAGGCAGGGTCTACATCATCTACTGAGACAGACACCAAAATGGTTCACTGCCTCTGTGTCCTCTTGGGTCCACCTCTGCTCCAGGTTCCTAGCCAGCAGCAGTAACTGGCAGAGCTTTTCTGTAGCTGCCTGAAAAACTGCCAGCTTTCTGATCTGTTGCAGACCTAAGAGGTCACCCACGTCTGTCACCTCCAAGCTGTTGCAATAGGCTTCATCGACAGAGAAACTCTCGATCTCCCTCAAAGCAACACTCAGGTGTTGAAAAGTGTTTCTGCCCGACTGTAATGTGCATGTACACAGAGAGCCCCACTCCAGCCTTCACATTGGCTTCCTGATTTCTTCTAGGTGAAACCTGAAGTGATGCTTTTTAAAGCCCTGAATAAGGGGGAGCCAGGTCTTGCTTTCAAGACTGGTGAGATCAGCTCAGAGCAACCCCCAGTCAGCTTCTAGGATAGGGACTAAACCCCTTCAGTGAGCAGATACCTTTGGACCATGCTGCTTGTGGGACTCGCTCCTTTTGGTGATTTGTGGGTGCGAGAATCTAGCCATGAGCGTCCATGCAAAATTTAGCAGGTTTTGGATTAACTTTTGCCTGTTTTGTTCTGGATGGGTGTGGGGGTCTAACAATTTTAGAGAGTTACTCTTATTTAAGGGGGTGTTTCTGTGTGTGGCCACTCACACTGGTCTCGATCCAGCAAAATATTTAAGCACATGCTTAACTTTCAGCAAATGTATAAGCCTACTGAAGTCACTAGGGTCATTCTTCCTGCACAGCTGAACCTGAACGTTGCCTGCTATGACAATAGACACTGTGAATCCCACAGATACATCATAATTTCCCAGCTCTGGGGGCTTTTCTGAGTGCAGCTGGCTATGTGGTCAGATAATTCATTTTTTAAAAGTAATGTATGTTCCAGAAGTTTCCACCCACAGACCCTAATCCACTCTCATCTGCTGCCCACATAAACCCTTGTCCTTTCCTCATGTTGCCCTAATGTGAATGTATATGCTATCTTTTGCTTCAGTGCACCTGAAACTCAGAGAAATCACATGCAGGATATCAGCTCAAAGCTGTCTATTGTCTCCTCTTACAATGCGCCATCCATCCCTTTATAATTCCCTCCAGCAGAGTGTTGCTAAACTCTATTAGCCTTAGGGAAAGAAGCTTTCTGTGTTGAAGAGGCAGATGTTCTCAGCCTCTTCATCCCTGCTACCACCAAGGACCATCAAATGAACCCACTGCTCCAAGGTATTGGTCCCTTAAGGGTTCTGGTTTCTCTGAGCCAAAGTGGGAGCCCCATCTTCACAAAGTTTGGAGCTGACGCTCTAAAAACCATATTAAGTTGGCTGGTCACCCTGTCTCCTGTGACACTGCAGTAGAGAACGGTGGTGGTACAACACCGCACTCCATGGACTCCTAGGCAGTCTAACAACCCAAAGCAAAGAGTCCTCACCTCCATGCTGGCCAGTTCTTTGGCAGGACTGAGGCCGTAGACAGGGTTGGCTCTGCTGGACTGGAACTGGATGAGCAGCAGCAACAGGAACCCACAGGAAAACGAACCTTTAGTGTCCATCCCTCTGGACTGGTTGGGACTATGGTAAAGTTCAGGCTTCTTCCGAGATGTCCCTTCAGGTCTCTTGTGCTCCCTTGTCCTGTTTTCTCCCTCTCCTGGCTGGTCTTTTATACCATTTGGGTGTGATCCCTCCTTCCTAGGTTATCTGTGGATTTATCTGGGGTGCATTCCAGTCCCATGGCCAGCATGCCGCTCTGTCAGGAGAAGATTCCCTTTATTAGCTGTCATGAGGAGGCAGCTGCTGCTGCTAAGGAATGTATGTCACAAGTCAGTGATTTCATGTCACTCTCCCCCTCTGATACCAGGCGCTGAGATTACATAGGCCAGTTGGAAATTCTTAGCAATTTTGTTAGGAGAGTCTCTGGTGGTCAGATTCATGGAAATGGGGAAAACAACCCTGAAACTGCTCTGAACACCTCTTCATCAGGAGCAGAATTGCTTGGTACAGGGAAAGGAAAAGGCCCTAGGCCCAGGCTTTGGGGAGATCTCCTGCAAGTAAATTTAAAGTGTTGGACAAGCTCCACTTCTATATATGGAATATGTGCAGCTGCTGCATACCATGGTGTGTGCTGAAAATCCCGACCTGGGACTCTTCTCTTCTCAGTGGCTTTAGCAGGGAATCTCACTATTAGATGTTGTTGTCTTTGTTTATTTGCACAACACCTACCACAGAAGTGCTTCAGTTACACCTCCTCCCCTCCACAAAACTTGCACACTTCAAAACAAATGCAACCTCTAGACAGATTTTTTCAAAGGTGCTGAGGATCTCTGGATTCCCTTGGCTTCAATGGCAACTGTGGATACTTGGCACAGTTTGGAAATCAGGCTGTTAGCCTAGATGTGTATACACACATGGGTTTTGTATCTAATATGTATAAAGGAACACATTTTGAGGTCAAAGTGTATCTTGCAGGATCTGGTCCTAAAATGAATTCAGCTAAACCACAATAAGCAATCACAGGTCTTCTCTGAGAACCAGATTCTTCTGCCCTTTGTGCTGAATAGCACCTCATGCTGCACGTAGTCACATTGACGTCATTGTAACTGTTATGGTGACATGTGCTGCTCAGTATGAGTGAAGGCATCAGACTATGACTGTAAGAAAATGTGTGGGGTGACCACAAAAACTTGTATATGATATAGAACATATTAGTGTTTTTCTTAGATACCTGAAGTACTCAATATCAGTTAACAGCCAGAATGCATCGCTGATTGTTAGATGCCTTAAGGAAATACCAATCCATCATGAATTCGCCCTTCAGTCTTGTGCGTATAACACAAGAGCCCATAAAAACGACTCCACTTATAGATTTGCAGGGAAGATCCAAGCTACAAAGCGTAAAAGTCGCTTTGGCTGAATGGATTCTTGTGGAACAGACAAAGATGAAACAGAAGAGGGGATTCTTGAGGGAGCTGGATTTCCCAGGCTCATTGACAAAGAATTTGTCCCTTTAAGATGATGAAGCAATCAGTTCTTGGACAAAATCTCCTAGATATTATGTGTTTGTTATGCAAATAGTTACACTATTTTTTGTGTTGGTAAGTACTCTATTTGTACTGTGTGCATGTGTGAGAGAGAAGATTATGTAAGAACTTTACTAAGTTTGCAAAGCCAGGTCCTCAGAAGTTAAGAAAAATTGTGCAACTATAATTCAGCCCTTTTGTGCATGTGCTTTATGATGCTATGTTTAATTACACCATCACCCATCATCACACTACTTTCCTCCCCACAGAATCTCAGCCTCATTCTGTGCACAGGATGGAGATTAATGAGCTGCTAGTCAATAGTTTTCCCCTCATTGGTCAGAGTGGCTTTATTTGTGGCGCACAATTCAAACCCTGCTCAGAATAATTGTCTATGACACTCATCATTATCAAATCTGAGTGTATCATAAATGTTAATGCATGTATTTTCACAGCACCCTGTGAACTGAAGGGACATTATTCCTGGTTTGAAGATGGTAGAGCTGAAGCAGAGAAATGTTAAATCCCAAGTACACACTGATTTTAGGTGCCCAGTTTGAGATGCTTAGGACCTGATTCTGTTTATTAAATATAACATAATATGGCACATCATCTCTTCAAAGTACAGTCCCTGCTGACTTCAGCAGGGCTGTGCAACTGACCTCAGGGTCATGTAGAGTGGCCAGAAAATGAGAGAAACAGTTACCATTGCCTGTTAAGTGTGATATTTTTTAAACAGCTTTCCCAAAATGGCATCAGTGGAGGAAGGAACAGAATCCAGTTCTGCAGGGCAGCATTCAGCTACCTTATCCAGAACATCCTCCTCTTTCTGT
This sequence comes from Podocnemis expansa, assembly GCA_007922195.1. Classification (NCBI taxonomy): domain Eukaryota; kingdom Metazoa; phylum Chordata; order Testudines; family Podocnemididae; genus Podocnemis; species Podocnemis expansa. The sequence goes on along the minus strand of ML681963.1, from coordinate 5,381,284 downwards.
AACCACCCCTTTTTAGGATGCTCCATCCAATCTGGGCAGCAAATGAAACACTTCTGAGGGCTTGACTTGGCAGCTTTGTGCCTGTTCTTGTAAGGTAGCTGGGTTCTGGACATGCAACAGTGAGGCAGGGGGTGCGTGCTGTTGAATGAGTAGAAATGAGAATTCCTGCCTATAGCTATAGCTATTCATATATTTTAAGATCAGAAGGGACCCATATGATCATTTAGTTAAACCTGCACAATGCAGGCCACACAGCCTCCTACCTACTCCTGCAATAGACACCACCTAACCCATGACAGAGTCACTGAAGTCCCCAAATCCTGATTTAAGGACTTCAAGGTACAGAGAAACCCCCAGCAAGGGACTCTTTCTAAAAAGGAAAGCAACACCCAATCTGCCCTGGAGGAAAATCCCCTCCTAACCCCACATATGAATGTATAGAACTGTATGCTGCCTTCCTTTCCCCCCACCCTTCTGAAGCTAGTGATGTGTAAGAGTAGTAGGATTTTGGCCCATCCTTATCCATGCAGTGAGACTTTCATTTTATTTTGCAGGGGACAAATCCTGACACCTCACTCAGCCTGCCCACTTCAAGGTTTGGCTTGATCTAGGTAAGCCATAGCGACCCTGGTGTAGCTGGGGAAGCCAAGCTGCAGCCCCAGTGAGGCCCTGAGCCTGGCTTCCATGCTGGAGATGATCCCCTGGGTTTCAAACCAGCTGCTTGTGGAAAGGTCGCCCTTCTGGATCCTTTGCTGGGAATGGGGTGGGGGGCGACAGGGCATGCTGCCTTTAGGTGGAGGGTTACCTGTCTTGGGCTAGCCAGGGGGTGGCATTTGCAGATGGGAGAGGGGCTGATTCTGGATCTTGCCCCAGTGTGTGTGGGAGGGAATCTTCTGGAAGGGATGGGCTGTGAACCTCCAAAGCAGGTTGTGTGTGTGTGGCCAGGACAGCGATTCTCCAGCGACGGGGTCCCAGCTGGCAGTAGCCGAATTGTGAGTTCATGGGTCAACCTCCCTGTCTTCCAAGAGACTGACAGCTACATGTGGCTTCTGCCCCCAGCCCCCTGGAGCTGTCCCAGTCCTGCCTCTGTATTCCCTGCCCTGGATTTCCAGCTCTGGAAACCACAGGGACAACATGAAGGGAATGAAGGGCCAAGAACACAAGCATGGGAAGTAGAGAGGTTAAAGTCAGAAGTATCAACTCATTTTAAGAATGTTTAACCCCACGTACAGCTCCAGGCATGCCATGATGGGGCTCATGGCACAAGAGGCACCCCTCTCCTTGCACCCTGTCTCAGCACCCTACAGTTGGCCTAATGCCTCGTCTGGTGCACAGGAGTCGGGGAAGGGGAAAATCTCTGTTCACCCCCAGCGGGGACCCCCTTCTTCCTCTGTGCACCCCTAACTCTGCAGTGGCTGCCACACTCCTGGGACTGGAGGTGGGCCCTGCTCCACCAGCTCACATGGCGGAGGGGTAGGGGACAGCAGAGAACAGCCTGGCACTGATCGGGGGGGGGGGGGTAGGGGTAGGGTTACCAGATGTTGGGCAAAAGGAGGACATGTCCTCTTTACCTTAAGCTCCCTCCGTCTGGCAGGCATTTTAAAATACATGATTTTGTCTGGTTTTTTACTTACGGGGGTTAAAGCAGGGGTCTCAAACATGCAACCCCTAAAGCTATTTCCTGCGTCTGCAATGACATGATCATTACCGATATTTGCAATATCATTGTATGGAAAGGCTTCAAGGGTGTGGCCCTAGGGCTACTGTTCTAACCCTTGTGCGGCCCTCTACTAGTCCTCATGTGGCCCTCGTGGTGATTTGAGTTTGAAACCCCTGGATTAAAGGATGCTGGAGCACCCTATTTTTAGGGGAAAGTGCTCCAGGGCCCCAAAACAAGAAGATTATTACCTGAATGCTACATTTGCCCTCCCATATCCCCCTTTTCTCACTTCCCTGGCCTCCTTGCCAGGTACTGGTGTCTGGCACCCCTAGGCTGGGGGCACCTCCAGCCCGGTTCCCATGGCAGGCAGGGCTGGAGCTGAGGGAGCCTGGCCGCTGTCCCGGGTCCTGACCAAGGGTTGCTGGTGCCTGGTCCCAGCTCGGCATCTTTCAGGGGGTGTCCCCGGTCCCAGTCCTGCAGCTCCTGCTGCGGAAGCCCCAGGGAAGGCCACTGCTGGGGTGATGCAGGAAGCTGTGGGGAAGGGCTGGGCTGGGGCCCCAGTGAGGCTGTGCTAGGCTGGGTTTGGACCCACTGACCCCGGGTTCCAGGGCTCTGGGGAAGCACATTTACCCCCCAAGTGGGCTCATTCAGTGGGACTCCCCTCGAAGAAGAAGCATTTCCACCAGTGTAAAGCCAGATTAAGGTCGTTATGCATGGGCTGGTCATTGGTGCAGACAGAGCAGAAGTGGGGTGACCCGTTTAGCCACAATCTTTATTGACACATGAGGCGGTTCTTCTGGCCCCCGGCATCGTTGGTGCAGCATGAAGGTGCCCCCTCCTTGCACCCAGCCAAGGGGACCCAGGCAGCCCCCAGCCACGGGAAAGGGGTTTGGAGATGGGGGGGGCTGTGGGGAGCTCCAAGTTCAGCCCCTTGATCGCCTCTTCCAGGAGCCTGGAGGAAAGGAGGAGACAGACACCATCAGCCCTGCGCTTGGCTGGTCCCAGGGTTTTAGCCCGGCCTGCAGCCAGCAAGGGACCCCTCGTCGCATCTCCCCCCAGCCTGGCTGTTCCCCAGGTGGCTGGGGGCCCCATGGGCTGACTCCCCCAGCAAACCCAGGGGACCCTAGGTGAGAAGGGGGGTCAGCTCCCGGGGCAGTGCGGCGCCCCGCGTCTCTGGGCTGGTGGTGCCATGTCCCCCTCCCCAAGCTCTGGGCTCCAGGGGTCCCCCCCATTATTAAATCCCCCCCCTTTGGTGGCACTCAGCCAGGGTGAGGAGCTGGGGCCAGCACAGCAAAGGCCCCGCCTTACCTGCAGGGCCCGGAGCTCCTGGCTGGTGCCTGCCCTGCACAGGGGGTGCCCCACTGGGCCCCACGGGAGGAGCAGAGACACCCAAACCCCCAGGGCTGTGCCCTTCATCTTGGCCGCCTCTGTGCCACCTGGGCACCTGGCTGGGGATTGCAGGCTACTCCGGCTTCCTTTATACCCCCCTGCCAGACCCCGGGGTGGGGAGCTCGTAATCCTCGCCCTGGCCTCCAATAAGGAAACCGGTTCCAGCCAGTGGCCCCCTTTTCAGAGGGGACAGGCTGTGCCCCCTTTCTGGATCACCAGGCCCGAGCAGTTCCACTCGAGCAAAGCAGCCTTGGGTGGGCAAAGCATTTCAAAAGCCTCCTTTGTTTTCCCCCCCGGACCGCTCTAGGAGCTCCAGGAGTAACTCCAGCATGGTCTTTGTGAACTTCTCAGGAGCCATTAGGCTAGCACTTGTCTGGGCTGGGATCCTTCAGGGCATAGACCACTTCCTCCCTCCAGCCGTGGGGAGAAATGCTGCAGTGCTCTCCCCCCCCCCCGGTGAAGGAAATCACCCCCTCCTTGGGCCAGTCTGCAGCCTCTGGATCTATCTAAGGGGAGGGGAGAAATGTAAAGCCAAGCACCTGTCAGGTCTAGGGCACTACTGGCAGATCCTGTGTGGCTGATCAGGGTGTGGGAGCCAAGAGACTCTGCCCTGTCACTCTACGATTGTGGGCACCATTGGGACTTTTACTTGGCTGCCAGGCATGCCAGCCAGCGGTGGCATTTGTAACCCATGCAAACTACTCTTTCCACTGACCATGCTATGTTGACCTGTTTGGCCACTTACAAGAGCATCGCCAACTTTCTATGGGCAGGGGAGCTCCCTCAGGCATGCCACCCATGGATGTCCGTGTAGCAGGCTTTCCAGCACACTAGTTCAAGAGACTGCTGCCTTGGCTGCACTGGGAATTTGCCCTGATTTCAGTCACAGGCAACCAACAACTGGGGTTGCTACCTTAATATTAACCCCAAGTGTAGACAAAGAAAATAATAATTTACACCCATGAAGTTTACTCCTGCCTGAAACTGGGGACAGCCGCACTGGTACAAATTACAGCTTTCCTTGCCCTCAGGTTAGATTTGCATTAAGGGAATGACCCCCAATGACCTGTCCTCTGTGGCTGAGATCAGGGCAAATGCTTAATACATGCAGGGCTTTGGTTGCATTTCCACTTTTCTAGGCAGTTTTGAGTTTATGAAACACTCTTTTCCTTCCTCTGTGCTAAAATGCTGTTTTCTCCAAGATTTCAGAGTATGGGGTGAGCCTCCAAATGGCATTGAACACAAGCCAGTTAATCTAAATTGAAGATGCACTATAATTTAATTGGACTTTTTGCTGACAAGTGCCCACACTGCCAGTTAATCATCGGGTTGTAAAGCACTTAGCTATTCAGCAGTGACTCTCAGCAAACTAGATATTGTATGGAAGGTGATGAATGCTGGCCAGTCACCACTCATGCGCCTTGTCTTATCCTACAGCAAGAGTCTGCAACCTGTGACTCCAGAGCCACATGTGGCTCTTCGGCTGCTCCAGGTTCTGGCCGCCCTCCACCACCCTGTGGATTTCCTACTCATGACTCTGGGATGCCACTGGGAGATCCTGTGGTGGCCCACTCCGGGTTCTGAACTCCCTCCCCTCCACTGGGGGCCCTGCAGCAGGCACCTTGGCACAGCTCCTAGCTCTCCCCGAACCAGGAGGGTACACCCATTGCAGCTCTAAAAACTTGTGGTTATTGAAAGAATTTCAAAAAATGGCTCTTCTTAGATTTTGGGTTTCCAACCCCTGTCCTTCAGCTTGTAAATGATGGGGCATTACATGCTCCCTCTCCCCCTCCTCATCCAATGTGAGAAATTCCTAAGGAAAGAGCATCTTTCCTAGAAAGCCCCGCAGTCACACTCAGAGGAAGAGGGTACCTTCTTATACATTAGTTTTGGACTCTCCAGAAAAGAAGCACTTGTAACATTGAATTGAATTGTATACTGTCATGGATGGCCTGCCTTTCTGCAAGGGCCTCTGAGTTATGTCGTAGGGCTTTGCTACTATTTCTTTTTAGTGTCAGCCAAAAAAATCCATCTAAAATGACTAAAACTAAGTGTAAAAGGGTGCAGTTTGATTGGTGCTGGGCTGCTGGGGCAAATCCTCATTCTCTGAAGCACCAGGAATGATTAAAGCTGGAGGTGAGGTGCTGCAGTGGGCATGAGAAGGCTGGAATGATTTGGTCCAATATCCATCGCTGAGTTTAATATGGAGGTACTGGGGGATGCTGGTGATATGCAGAAAGTCAGACTGGAAGATCTAGTGGTCCTTTCAGGCCTCAAACTCTGACTCTAAATCCTGAGGGCCTAGCTGAGTGTTTGCTTAGTTCTTATGCCAATAAAAGAAACAGCTGGGAGGGCATTGGGCAGTCCATCAGGAATCCTCGTGTCTGTTTATGGCTCTGCTGGGTGACCTTGGGAATATCACTTCTTTTTTTTCCTTTCAGCCTTCCTGTCTTACCTATTTAGCCTGCACGCTCTTACTATTTTTACAGTATCCAGTCAATTGTGTTCTGGTCTCTGTTGAGGTCTTTGGATGTTACCATAATAATACACACCCCCGCATGGCCTGATCCAAAGTCCACTGACATTAATGGGCGTCTTTGCATTGGTTCAGTGGAGTTTGGAGCGGGTCTTGAATGGGACTTTTGCATGCATGAGGCTTTAACTCTATGGCAATAAAATAAGCAGATCTGATTTGGACACAAGGCTGCATTTTGGGAGGTACTGAACAACTCTTCCTATCTGATCCTCAGAAAGCAGACAAGTTCAGCAAGATAATGCCACTGATGCTTTTGAAACTACAGGGTTCTTGTAGTCAGTTTCTGGCGTTTTACAGCATGTGCTTGTCTTCTTAAAAAGAAGGGGTGAAAAGGCAGTTCTGGTCTTTTCAGTTACTGTCCTAGCCTCATCGTGTAAATTCATGCTTTGCTGCCTTGTTTAGTTTGCTCCAGACAGATTGAAATAACAATGGTGCTAGAGCAATGAGCTTTTTCTCATTTACCTCACCAGACCACTATCTTCAAAGGTTAGCTGTGACCATTTAAATACTCATTGTAATAAACAAGTTATCTAAAGTGCAAACTCATCCATCTTGAGTCCCTGGGATTTAATTAGAGAACCTTTGGGATGTAAATTGTTCTCACTGACATTTGGAAAAACAGCTTTTTTAAAATGATGGTACAAAATGCCCAGGTTCAAGGTTTAGTTGGTAACATAACTGTAGAAGCGAGTTCTTGTCCATTTCGTGTATGCACTTGTCTACTTTGTGTATGATTCTGTTCAAAAGTGGGCCATTCCCAGTCATAAATCACAAGGATCTAGATTCTGTTCTCCATTAAATAGGAGTAGATCTGGAGTGGGTGTATACCAATGTAACTGAGACTGGAGACTGGAACAGGGTGCTTAGAAAGTAAGGGTATATCTAAACTGCCAGCAGCAAATTGGCAGCCATCAATGTGCTCTTCCCGGTTTGATTGATTGGTCTGTCAAGACACGGTCAACTGATCTACAGCTCGACCCTGTGATTCCAGCCCTGTAACTGGAGTAGCACTAAGTCGACCAGACTGCATTTCCTGTCAGCTTAGCATAGAGTGTACAGGGAGGTAAGTGGGAATTAGTAAGGTGATGGGAAATACTCAAGGTATTTTATGTACCTTGTGTATCTCCCATCGACTGCTGCCAAAAACTGCAGCAAGCATAGACTGGTACTAAGGCTCCAAACTCTGGAGCTATAGGGCAGGTCTTCACTGACGGTGTCACTGTCAGATCGATCTTCCAAATTAACTTATGGGGTCTGTGAAGACCCACTCAGTCAATCAGGAAGCCACTCTTGTAAGACCACACTGCAGAAGAAGTAGAGCTGAGTTGGAGGGAAGGCATTTCCCTCAAAACTTTTCAAAGGATCTGACGAAGTGTGATTTTTCTCCCATGAAAGCTCATGCAGTAAATAAATTTGTTAGTCTTTAAGTGCCACAGGACTAAACGTTTGTTTTGCTGAACTAGACGAACACGGCTACACCTTTGGAACTTAAGTACTTTGCATATCTCCCTTTGACTGCCCTTGGTATAGATTAGGGCATAGAGGAAGGGAAACACTTGCCAGTAGATTTGTTACCCCTGACTAAGGCTTAAATTGGGCTAGGTTCCATTGGGTCACAGATTTGGGTCTAAGGTGGTGATGAGGGAGAAATTACAAGTGTATTAGAATGAGTTCTCTGATCCCTACTTATCATTCTGGACCTGAGACCATCTTTGTTCTGTTAGCACAGTGGGGTCGTGGTCTATAACTGGACACTGCTGCAATGCATAGCAACATTGTCATCACAAGCTCAGAGACTCCACCATCTGTGACCAACTGACTAACACTGCTGAGACCCTCAACTTGATTAATCTCCCAGGCCTGTCTTTTCTCCAGGCATTGGAGGAACCAGCTAGTTGAGAAACAGGGGAAGTTATTTAAGCTGGGATGTTTGTTTGTTTTCTCAATTATCAGTGGAACAATAAGCAGCTTGTTTTGTTCCTTTCTAATAGTTACAAGAATGCAGCAGTTGCAAGAGTCCCATGCACAAGGGACAAGTGATGATTGATTGATGATAGCACTGCATTGGCCTAAAGTGGATCAGCATTAAATATGAGCAGTGGAGTCTGGCTCCCCATCTCTGTGCCTGTACAGTGCTGGTGTCTTTTATAACACTATATCTTCTCTCTGCCCTAGGCACACATATGGAATCACTCAGTTCTCAGGCACTGAGGGGAAAAGTGGCCTCTAACCAAAAATCTTCAGGAACTCAGGGCCAGATTCTGAGTCCAGTTAAACCAGTATAAAACCAAAGTCACTCCACTGGGTAACATAGTAGCTTTGCACTGGTACCCCTGAGATGCCATTCTGCTCACATTTTCTCTTCTGCCTCTGGAGAGTGGCATTTGAAGCAATCAGCTACTATGAGACCATACCAGACCTGGATATGAAATAACTGATTTAAGAGAGAAAAAAAGAGCAGGCAAAACTTACATTTAAAAAAAAATCCACCGGGCCAGCATGAACCTTCAGTCACTTCAAAACAACTCACTGAGTGAAACAAATGAGAACGTACAACATTGTTTTCATGTTCAAAACCACAATTGGTTTCATTATAAACAGGTAAATAACATTAGAACTCATCTGAAAAGTTGCCATAAATAACTCTCTTGGGACGGAAAAATCCCATGTACTGCTACAGGCTGGGGACTGACCAGCTAAGTAGCAGCTCTGTAGAAAAGGACCTGGGAGTTATGATGGATGGAAAGCTGGATACAAGTCAACAGTGTGCCCTTGTTGGCAAGAAGGCCAATGGCATATTGGGCTGCATCAGTAGCAGCATTGCCAGAAGATTGAAGGATGGGATTATTTCCCTCTATTCAGCAATGGTGAGGCTGCCTCTGGAATACTGTCTATTTTTGGGGTCCCTGGTACAGAAAGGATGTGGACAAATTAGAAAGAGCCCACTGGAGGGCAACAAAAATGATTAGGGGGTTGGGGCACATGACTTACAAGGAAAGCTTATTTAGTCTGCAGAAAAGAAGACTGAGGGGGGATTTGATAGCAGCCTTCAATTACTTGAAGAGATGCTCTGAAGAGGAGAGTGCTAGGCTATTCTCAATGGTGACAGCGGAAAGAACAAGAAGCAATGCTTTCAAGTTGCAGCTAGAAAGGTCTAGGTTGGATATTAGGAAAACCTTTCTCACTAGGAGGAATGGGTTGCCTAGGGAGGTGGTGGAATCTCCATCTTTGGAAACCTTTAAGACCTGGCTGGACAAAACCCTAGCTGGAATGATTTAGTGGGAGTGGTCCTGCTTTTAGCAGGAGGTTGGACTAGATGACTTCATGAGGTCCTTTCCAGCCCCATATTCAATGATGTGACTAGATTATCTTGTTGCAGTTTTTTAATGTCTGCTAGCAGGCACTCATTTAGTTCATTATATTTGTTTGAATTTGACTCGTATTTTGTACTCTGTGGCTTGATTGCAATGATTCAGTACTCGGTATTCAAATCTGGAGTGATGCTGGGTGTGATTGGTCAGGTGGGTCACATGGTATTTTAGTGCTTGTTTAGGTTACTATGAAAACATGCCTGGAAAGAATACTTGAACATGTACCTTAAAATTCACTGTTCATTGATGCTTCTATGTTCAACTTTGAATTCACCTTCAGCAAATACTTGTGTCAGTAAAATCCATCTTTTCCAATGGTCACTGATCAGCATGCAAACTGAGGTCTTGCGTGACCAGGGAATGAATGCCCTTAAAACTCCAAGTAAGCATTCACAGGGAGTTTAATACAGCAGTGGATCTGCTGCAGCTCACAAGAAAAGTGAGAGCCCTTGCTTTGAAGTGCTTACAAATAGGCCTGGCATCATGATGCTCTGCTCCATTTTTAGCATAAGTTCCAGCATTTTGGTAACAAATGAATGAATTTCTGCTCCTGCCAGTGCTGAGAAGAGCTGAGGTTATAACAATCAGACAGCTCCCCAGATGGGTACTGAATGGGGGATAAAGTCTGGGCCCAGCAGCCATCAATACCTCATATTAGATTTGTCCTGTCACTTGATTCTTTTCTATGGTATGAAACTTGTTTCTCAGGCTAGCTCCAGGAGATATCGGCTGGACACATCAAATACTGACATGCATTTGTCATACTCATTTCATGCATGTATCAAGGGTCAAAGTAAGCTGGCATGCACTGGAACGGCATTCCAGGGCCCACTATTTTTAGGGGCTAAGCGTTCCAGGCCCCCTAAAAATAGAAAATGAAGCAGAACACTGTCATCCAGGGCCCACCATTTAAAAATAGTGGGCCCCGGAACACAGCATTTTGGCTCCATTTTCTTTTTTTAGGGGCCAGCAAACACTAAAAATAACAGGCCCAAGAATGCCATTCTGGTGCGTTCTAGCAGGCAGGGAGCTGCCTCAGGCTGGGAGATTTTAAATCTCCCACCCTGAGCTACCTCTCACTGAGCATACCTCAGCCTGGGTCAGGGGAGGGGAAGCTCAGTCCCATGGCCAGGTAATGGGGCCTGGGGGGATGGGTTCAGGGGCAGGCAGGCCAGCCCAGCGGGGAAAGGGCATGGGGGAGAGGGTTGGCCTGGGCCAGTGGGGGAAGGCAGCGTCGCATGGTGGGAAGTTGGGTAGGGGGTGAGGGACCAGTGGCTAGATGGGGGCTGGTGGGCAGTAGCTGGGGTGGGGTGCTGGTGTTTGAGGGTCAGGGGTTGGGGTGGGGTTTGGGGGTCAGGGACTGGGATGCATAAGGGAGGCCCTGATGTATAGGAAGGGTGCTCAGACCTGCATGAGGGGGCCCAGAAATTTAGGAGGGTTGTGGGGCCCCCCAAATTGTACTTTAATCCCTGTGTATGTCTGCCTTCAGGGCCTCAACCTAGCTTAGCTAAAGTAGAGCAGAGAGAATCTTTGTAAGTGGAGTTCATGGGCTACTAATGCAAAGCTAGATCCAGATCCCTTAATTTCAGACTCACACACTAGTAAACCTCATTGTTAACCACTTTTCTTGTATGGGACTCTAGGCAGATGTCACAACTTTAGTTTCCCATTGATGCTCCCTGTATTGTCATTGGCAGGTATTTTTCTGTTATAACAGTCTATTTTTGTCCATCTTCTAATGTTTGCGGAGGGTTCGAAGGTGTTTGCAGGAAGGGAACTATAGAAAGGCAGAGTGGTGGTGGTGTAACAAGAGCTGAGCCAATAACTGACTTTTTGTTTTGGGAGCTGAACAAAAAATCTGGTTCGGTTTGGACTGAAATATTTTTGTTAATTTCTTTTTTGTGAAATAGGAAAAACTCAACAAGAATTGCTTTAGAATCTATTTTAAAGTATTTTAGTTTGCTTTGAGCCAAACCAAATCATTTATCCAAGATATTTTCTTTTAATTTGGCAGTTTGGCATGTCACCAATTCTTGGTGTGTGTGTGTTTTTTTTAATTAACTGGCCATAGTTGAAGCACAATGTTATTCCACATCAAAGTCAAAACAAAACATCCTGACTTATTTTTAAAATATAATTTTTCGACAACTAAAACCATTTTACCCAGTTTGTGTCAAAATTCAGTGAATGATTTTAGACCCTGAAGAAACAAGTAGTAAAAAAAAAAAAAAAACCCTCATCCATCTCTAGCTACTCCCAAGCATGGTCCCAGTTCTGCAGCTGAACTGGTGTGGATGATCCATTGCCTTCTGTGGGGCTCCCTGAGGCAGTCTGGCACATTGTAACCCAAGGGACTGCAATACTTGCATAAGAATATGAGAAATATGTCTGTATTCTGTCTAGAAGCTATTTTCATTAGCTCCCTGAAAAGATTCCACTTTGTTGAGAAAGGATGAAGAAGGCCTAGCCAGTCCTAGACAGGTGCTTATCTGATCTGCTCTTAAATTCCTCCAAGGACAGGGATTCCACAACCTCCCTAGGTAACCTGTTCCAGTGCTAACTATCCTTAGAGTTAAAAAGCTTTTCCTGCCATCCAACTGAAAGCTCCCTTGCTGCAACTTATTCCATTTACTACTTCTCCTATCCTTGGAAGTCATGGAGAACAAATGATCACTACCCCCTTTTACATGAAAACTACTGGTATGTCACCCCCTGAGCCTTCTCTCCTTTTTTCTCAAACATTGCAATTATTACTATATTCAATAACTCCAGAGTTTCAATGCAAATCTTCTCTGAAACCAAGACCTATGATATTCACCATACTGAGATTACAGTGGTCAAAAATCAAGCAATAAGACAGTGAGTTTCCTTCTCTTATGGTGTCACAATACATGGGAATGGGAGCTTATCACCACACAAACCCCTTTTTATCTAAACCTCAGTCTGCGATCTACATTAACACTTTAGATTCCTTTACCCTCTGCTTGGCTTGATCCTTCATTTGCCTGTCATGGGTCATTTCAAGAGTATTGATGAAATACTCCATTTCGCACACTTGTGTGGATGAAAAACAATGCTGTATTTCATAATTAGGAAACGCAGATGTGCCCAAGGAAATGATTAGAGCATCTTTCACTAGCAAGAGACAGTTTTGTTCATTCTTCCTGATACAGACGATTAGCTTCCAGAAAGAAGAACAAAGCTGACCTCTTAAATAGAATAAATGGTGAACACACAAGACTTTTTGAAGCTTGACAGCTAGAAACCTTCGGGAATGACTGTTAGATTTTCTACTCCTGGGCTGTGAAATTGTCACTTCATCAGCTGCCTGAGATCCACTAGTCTGGTGTGAGTGTCTGCTTTTAAGAGAAAATAGTCTGTGTGTGTTGGGGAGGAGAGAGGTGTTTTGCTTTCTCCCTAGAAATATAGAGAATCAAGATCTTGGAAGAGCAGGGGATAAAGGGAAAAGAAAGGGAGATAATAGAAAAACCATCAGAGAATAAAGTGATGGTGACTAAAAGTTAAAATGATTTATAAAGGATAAGTGGAACCACAAACGAGAAAGAAAAGGGCACCTCCATTCACAAGTAAATCTGTGCTTCATGGTTCCTTCCTGAAAGGGCTCTGATGGTTTCCATAGAACCACAATCCTTAACTGCAGTGTACCCCCTCCCTTGGAGCTCAGTAGTAGATTTCAAGCAGACATATACAGAATCTGAACTTGATTCTCCAATTTCCAGTTGGGGCAATGCTCCTGAATTGCATGTGTCTCAGGTGTGCACCTGTGTAAATCCACTGGGATTCAGATTTTGCAGCTGCTCCAAAGAAGACTACAAAGCTGTGGTGAAGCTTGGAGGAAGGATCCCCTCACCTCATTGGGTCTCAGAGCAGGGCCAGGGCTAGAAACTGCAATTCTATCTGAATTGCAGTCTTGCAGCATGCAACTCATGTAGATATAGCTGAACATAGCAGAGCTAGATTTAATCTGGCAGCTGGACACTGGATGATGAAGCCTCATGCTGCAGCAGCCTGGGTTCGCTGCTTGAGAAATTACCCAGGGTTCTGTGTAGGCTTGTACATCCCATGCTGAAGCCCTGTTGTTGTGGCTTCACTGTTCTGGGACCTAAGCTAGCATGATTACAGCTAGTTCAGGAATGTCAAAGTGAGGTCTAGTCACATCTGCGGACATACAAATACCCCAAAGTTTCAGCTAGTGGACAGGTGCAGGATTCTTGTCTATGGAAGAACTGCATGCTCACTGCTTCCGCTCACTTCTGCTGGAGTTGTTGGTGTTCAGCTGTGGGTGAATTTGCTGTGTGTTCGTGCACCCCCCGTTACATGTTCTTCCTTGGAGTGCTTTGGGGAACAAGTTGACAGGCAGAGTGTTTGCTCAGCAGAGGGCTTTTAACATGAATTATTGTGGGATATTCAGGGAAAAGAAATTTCAGATTAATAATCTCAGGAATTTTCTCTGGACACCTGGCCTTTACGAATGCAACCCTGGAACCAGGGAAGGGAAGCAAAACAATGCAGCTGACCTGGCCCAGTCCAACCAGAGTGGGACTGCACTGCGAGTCTGCAAAACAACGCTGGTTGTGAACAGTCTGTGCCCAGTGTAATCCCTGTTCAGACTGGGCTATGATCACATGACCCCCTCCCAGAAACATCAGCAGCACTGCTCACCAGCATCAGAGCTGTATCTTCAGCACCTTGGTGAGCAGCCCACATAGAAGATGATAACCTACTACAGTTGAGAGCTGATGGAGTTACCCCTTTATCTCAAATGACAGAGTCCAATCCTTTGGTTGTGCAGGTCCATCATTCAACTCTTCATGAAGACTGAGCATAAGCCATGCCACGTTCTCTTGGCCTTTTCTTGCCCTTTTATCTTTCTTCAAACAACCTCTCAGAGCATGCCTGTTAACCATTAACTAGCCATCACAGGAATTGGAATAGATCATGTTTATTTGATCAAAAATAAATCAGGGCATCACTTTTTGTCTTCAGGGATGATGCACAAGGAAGAAAATCAGAGTGGAGATTTGAAACAAATTCACAAAATTATGGAAACGTATGTATCTTTGAGTTGCATGGTACAATGAGCACTACTCTGTGAGGGTATTCTCCTACACGTGACACATGAATGAGGCATATGAAACAGATAAAAACCTTTGTAACTTACTAGTGTGATACAAGCAATGTAAAATGGCCTGTTTCTTAGTGGTCAGGTATATTAGGGGGTGACATGGGATGAACTTATTCAGTACAGTGTCTACAAGGGAGTTAGTGGAGCTGGTGCAGTTAGAGTTGAACATTTCACTGAAAGGCAAAGGGTCCTCTAGGTCCTGAAAACCTTAGTCCTGCCAAGGAAACAAAAGGAATAAGTAACAGAAAGGTGGTCAGCAAGGTTTCACTAACAGGAACTCATTGACTTCATTATTCTGGAACCCCATCCTGTGCAGCTTGTTTACTCTGCCTCAGGGGAGTTTTTCTGAATTTACACCACTGTCATTGGGGATCTGGTGAAACTTTCTCTCAGTTGGCTTCTAAGACAGGACATAACCACACACAGCTGATTTGGAGATGGGGGTTAATAAGTCAAATGTGCAGTTAGTGCCAGAGATGTCTGTGGAGTTGCACCAGGGCAAAGTCAATCCCTTGTGTTTGAGGGAAAGAGGGATGGAATGTATTGTGTATCCCTTTCCTTCAATTTTAACTTTAAACCTTTTCCTCCTCCGTGTACATCTGTACACACACACGCGCGCGCGCGCACACACACACACATATGCGACAGTGTCTTGCTCCATTTCTCTCTTACCGTGACAAACAGTTAGCATCCCAGTCCACTCAAGGATCCAATTCTATCCAGCTTCACACCAAAACAGCCCCTGGACAGACCCTTTTTGCTCCTCCCTCTGTATCTCCTGGATGAACCCAGGAGGTCGCTGAAGAGCCTCTGGAAAGTACTGTCACTGATGGGGACCCCCTCGGGCTGATCCCTGGAGTTTTGGGGCCACTGGAGCTCAGAGTCCTGCTGGTCAATGGCACCTATTGGAATCATGTCTTCTCGGTCCTGGTCCATCTCCTCTGAGGCCAGGGGATGCTCCAGATCCTCCTCTAACAATCTGGACAGGCTCTGAAAGACAGGAAGGAGAGTTCAGGGCCTCCTTTGATTATTGTCATGTAAATCTGGATTGAGACTAATCTGGAATGAATCCATTTGAATATGGACCCAAAAGGAAAAATGGGCCTAAATGTCACAAAGTGATTATGGTGATCTCAGCTCTTCACCATCCTCCTAGCAACTCTGCTTTCAGTTGGACAGGGTCTCAGAAGCAGTATGGGTACAGGCTACTGCTATGATCTCAATTTGGCACAGACAAGAAAACTGAGGGATGTAAAAGGAGAGCCAGGAGCCTGCTGTCTGGGATGTTTATTGGGGAAGAAAATGAAGAGGCTTGGGAGGACTGAAAGAATAGTAAATGATGGAAAGGGTGGGTGACTGGAGAGAGCCTAGGTTGATGCCAGAAGGGGTAGTACTTCTCAGGACGCTGAAGGGTTGCATGGTATACAGGAATGATGGATTTACGGAGATCATCAGAGGAAACTGTGAGGGATACTTAAAATGTGTTTTAGAACAGCTTAGGATTCCTTCTCACTCTTTTCTGAATGTTCAAGATGACTGCTGAATTCTCTGCAGTTCTATTGAGAGAAGATTCCCCTGTCCTTGTTAATATCATGCCAAAACTAAATACTTTGGCTAGAGATGGAGGCAGGTTAGAAACTTCAGGGAGGAGGTTGCTGGTGCCCAGGGTTACAGATGGCAGGACTTCTGCACGCTGGGTAAGAAAATGCAGCTTCCTTTCCTCTGCAGCTTAGTATCTTCCCTCAACCCTAGATGGCCCCTACATTTTTCAGTTTCCCTCCCACTCCTGGGGAAAAAAAAACACTTGCCCTCCAATGATTTAAAGTGAATAGAGGTAAAAGTCAGGGAAGGCATAGCTTTCGTTTTGCTCAGTTCAGTAACTCATGTCAGCCAGCTTCATGAGTAAAGTGTCCTGAGCCCTTTAGCATCTTCTGGCAGCCAGAGTGGGCTAAGAAGAGTCCTAACTAACTCTCAAGTTCCAAGGAATCATCAGCCACATGATGTTGAAATAAGCAGCTGCTCTCTTACCTGTAAACCAGAGAGGGGTCTGGCCCTTGCCTGGTCCTGACTGAGGAGAAGCAGCAGCAGAAATCCACAGCAGAAAATAAGTTTCAGGTTCATCTTTGTCTTATGCTGTCTGCCCCAGGGAGGGGGTGTCTCTGACTCCTCTTCCTTTCTAGTCTTTCCACTTGCAATGTCAATCTGTGTCTCTGGCTACCAATCTTTATACCTTCTCCTAGTCCCTCCCAGGTCCACCTCTGAGCTCCTGCCACAGCAAGGATTGGTTTAAGAAGTTCTGATCTGCTTCCATTAGCCCAAGGGGAGGAGGGAGCTTCACTCTCTTTTTGGCTTGGAATAAGACAAGCATTTTTGCATTCTTCAGTGTGGCAGCATCCTTTTCTTGATTGGCAGCCTGTTCTTCTGATGCCACCTGTATGTCACTTCACTTAGCTCAGAATTGATCATTAAACCTTACCCTTGCTTTTCAGTGCCTCTGTGGAAAAATAATCAAGAGAGAAAGGTGGAAAGAGACGGGATCTACAATACACTCCCCATACATGCATATGCACACAAGTGGCTGCTCTGTCATTACAGAAGAGCAAATATTGGAAAATCAGGGGGTCTCATAAACATGTATGCTATAGAAGAGTTTGTTATATTATTATTGCATTAATCCCCTGGGAAAGGAAAAAAGTAGGGCTTGGAGAGTACAAGGGGATTCCAGGTGCTCCAGATATGACCACGTGTCCCAGAAAGTTGTATTTGTTAACTTCTATATTCTTACCAGTTTGGGTGAGAAGGAATGAATTTAGAATCTAATTTAAATGCCAGCAGAATTCTCTAGTGTCTTGTGCACAAACAATGAAGAAATTCCTCTTACTCATTGAATGTTCAGACTGGATCCAGCTTGAGAACTATTGTTCTGTGTGTTTTTTTAAATATACTTTCCCCACTTGAGAATGTTGCATCTAAATCTGGCACATGTTTGACTCCAGCCCAGCTCCCATCCCTTCTTCTACACACATGCACACTTTGTGGGTGTTAAAAAGGAAACCGAAACTCCAGATGTGATGGCTACAAGTGTTTCCTCTCTTTCTAATGGACTGAATGAAAACTCTGGGTCCAAACATCCCCATGCTTGAGGGGCATCTGAAATCATCTTAGCACTGGGATCCCCTTCTCATGCCTTTTTCCACCAGTCTCCTTCTCCCTTCTCTCCATCCATCCACTAAGGGATAAATGCACCATAGGGTCACAAGAAGGATTGCGTCTTTTTCAGTGCCTAGTCCCCTCTTTGGGGCTTTCCTCCTACGGTGGTCTCTGCCTGATTGCACGACCCCCTAGCTGGAGTGGTAGCTATGTCCCAGGAGCAGCACACCCTTGTCTCCCTGTTCTGAGGGGAGCAGTGCCCTACAGTGAAGCTGGTACTGCCAGGAGCATCAGTGGGAAATAGTGGCTCAAGGCTGCTCCAACACGGGGGGGGGGGTGGGGATGTGAAAGCTGAGCGATGCGTTGGTCCTTGGCTTCAGGTAGTTGTGAGGGCCAGACACTGTCCAGTCTGAGTGTTGGCTTAAGTGCAGCAAATTAAGATGGTTGTGTATTGCCTCCTGTTTACCAGCACCCACACAGTCACTGGGAGGTGGGGAACGTGAGTTCCCTTTGCCACATAGCTCTGTGCATTTCTATTCCAGACGCCAGGTCAAGTCCCAAGGCGACTGAGCACTTTGGCTGCGGGGGGTCCACCTACACCCTTTGGTTGTGGCCCACAGGCACCCCCTCTGACACACACTGGGGCAAGCTTAAGCCCTTGCAGGTTGCAGCAGAGAAACCTGCCGAGTGTGTGTGGGGAGTGTCTCTGTGGGTCCTTGAGGCATCCTGTAAGTTGTGGGAACAGGGTTTGCCCCTCATCTTCCATACAAGCACTGTGGCCTTTCAAAAAGATGTCAGGAGAGCAGCAGAGATCATGGGACAACTGTTGACATCCCAATCATTCCATTATACCCTGGCACTCAGTGATGGTATAGTTCAGTGTTTTTCAAACTTAGGATCGGGACCCAGTACTGGGTTGCAGACCCTCAGGCACTGGCTCATAGAACCCCCTGCTGCCACCACCAAAAGACTGGAGTGCATTGCCCAAAGATGTAATTGATGGGTCACAGGCATAAATGATTTTTTTTCAACTGGGTTCCAAAAAAACCTTTGAAAACCACTGGTATAGTTCATGCTATGGCTTCTCCACTCATATCTGTCCCCACAGTCCACTAATGCTCAAGGGAATGGGATAAAGGCTGATAGATTAACCTTTGTCCCCATATTAATTCCATGTGAGTCCATCCTGAGAAAATGCAACATAACAAGCAATCGGTAATGAGGCCACTCCTCCGGCAGTTCACCTTATTGAGAGTGTTTCTATGGAATGGGAAAGGCTGTCCCTTTATTTACGTGAATTTCTTCTTGCAGGACTCAGACATTAGTCTAGGAAGGAGAATGGCTAAGGAGAAGGTGTGAAGCCATGGAGTCTCCATCTAGACTTTGAAGATGGATTGGACTCCTGGTTCAAGGGTGGGAAGGGAGGAGCTATCAGTACTGTAGACAATACACAGTATATACTCTAGGGCTGTGAGGGTGCTTCGATGAATGACCACCAAGCCCAGATCAGTCTCATTTCCTGGAGGTTTGCCACCTACTTTCAACCCCCAACTATCCATTTTATCTGATCAGAGAAAGAAGAGCAATTTAAAGAGCCACTTCCCCACTCTTGGGGCCTGAAATTTGGATCCACTGAGTGCAATCTGAATTTCACTGAAAGGGAAATAGTACATCTTTACCTCACACAAAGACCTATTCCATACATGTCGGGAAGAGTTTTTGGGGCCATTAAGCTGAAGTCTTGTGGAGAAAATGGAAATGATGAGCCATCTGGCTTTTTATTAGCCATAATTTCATCAAGGCTGAGATTCGCATTGGCTCTGGATGTTTGAAAGGAATTTCTTGTGTGTGTGTGTGAGAGAGAGAGTGTATTCAGTGCTTTCATCATTTATTCCTTGGTGAAATCAATTTAATACACAATAGTTAAAGGCCTCGCTGGAAATGGGTATTCTAAGGAGATGGATTATAAGCATTCCCCTATGACAGACAAGGAAGATGGATGTTATTAGATCTGTGGGCTGTTGTTTTGTTTATACAGTCACATTTAATCTGAGCCCTATTGAGAAGGGAAAGCTGCAGAATTTGCATTTAAAGTCACCACATTTGCACTGGCGAACAATGACACATGAATGTTTTTTCCCTTCTGGAGGATTTGAGTTTGTATCTGAGCCTCTTCAATAAACAAATAGGTGAAGATTGACAGTTGGTAGCCTCTCTCTTGCAGAATAACCAGATTCTCATTAACAGGAGAGAAGCTAGGAAAGACTGGCTCTATTTCTATATGTGGCTATAGGAGAGCATGATGTCCATCTCCCATCAAAATAACGGTGACTGTCCTGTGGCTCATGCAATAAATAAATTTGTTAGTCTTTAAGTGCCACAGGACTTCTTGCTTGTTTTGCTGAATTAGACTAACACAGCTCCCCCTTTGGCACTTGTCCTGTGGCTGTGAGTCATTTCAGATCTGAACCCTTGGAGGCACACTCAGTTCTATAGGGGATCATGTGCAGTTTGCTGTTCTCCACTTTCACTTAAGTGGGGAAGGGGGACTTCTCCATTACCTTTCTCACTTTTGTTACTAGTTCTAGTTTAATATACACACCGAGCTGGGAGACAAGGTGAGGATATAGAAAGAAGAGGTTATAAAAGACTCAAAACTTCTCATTTATCTTCCATCTCCTCCTTACGCTGTTCCGTTGGCTTGTTTTCTAGCCCCAGCCCCAGCCCCATATTTTCCCTCACCCTGTCAGTAACACTGTCTCACCCTGACTTACTGCTAAGCAACTGGCACTGCAGTTAACCACTGTCTCTGAACTTGCTCTGTGACGTTCAGCCCTGGGAAAAGCAGAGACCCTGTGGAGCAGCAGGGGTTTCTGATACATGCTGGATCTGGCTAGAGACAAGTGATAACTGAACCCAAGAGCTGTCCTGTTCAGCTGGAGTTCTGATAACTGTTTGCAGAAGAGGGTGCAGTTTATCAGTGGGAGAGGCTATTTGGAGCCATGAAGACAAACACCATTTCTGTTGTGACTTTGGACTCTGGAGTGCGCAGCTGTCTGTCTACTAAAACAAAGGGGGTCATATAAGGGTTTGACCACCTCAGTCTTTCAACTCCTCATCCAACCATCCCTGTGAAGTGGAAGTGCTACCTCACGATTGGACAACTCTTCCTATCCTGGAGAGATCAGAGAACAAGTACCAAAGAGGTCTGGGCTGCTCTGAGCTTTATAGGAAAGGCGCAGACACTAGGTGAATTTGAGGCAACCTTCGAGTCAGGTAGGAAGCCCTGGGGCCTCACAGCCACAGCCCTCTAGATAGTTGGAAGGATTTGAGAATGGTAGACATGTAGGACTGACCTAGAACTGCTGGACAGGCAGAAAACTTTCAGCGTAACATCACCTTTGATTTTCTGATGGCACTGAGTCGAGCGGGTAAATATAGATCAGAAATATACTTCGAGTGGATGCATGGATGGATGGAGGAATGGACCAGGGTTAGGGTCTGAGCCTTCAGACTTGGGAGTCCTAGGAGTCACTGACTAGCCGTAACTGCCTGTGACCTTGGGCCAGTCTCTTAGCCTCTCTGTGCCTCCATTCCCATCTGTGAAATGCTTGCACTGCCCTGCCTTACAGAGGGGTTGCGAGGATATATACACTAAGTGACGATTATGAGGCACAGTGACTGGGCCCAAATAGCCACCTTAGATAAATTTGTGCCGGACTCCTAGTCATTATACAACAGAGAATACAATACCAGATGGAGTAACGGACTGTCCTATGGCATAGACCATACTGTCTGGAACTCGATAGACAGGCCTTGCTGTGCCCATCAGAGGCTCCCCTATGTCCTTCCCAGGGCAATATGGAAGTAATGGGAAGTTTGACAGGCATGGAGTGGTTCCAGATTCCCCTTCTCTCCCTGTCCCAACCTGTTGTGTAGTGTTGCTTTGTGCTTTTGAATGGCTGCCCACCCCCTCCTTCAACTTAGATGTGACTGCACTTCACAAACATTCAGGCCAGAGACCATTTATAATCTGCTAGTCTGATCTGCCTACTAACACAGGCCCTAGAATTGCCCCCAGATTTGTGACTGAAGGAGAGTGCATCATTTAGAATGACATCCCTTTTTGATGTAAAAATGATGGTTGATGAGTCCATCACCTCCCTTGTGTGTTTGTTCCTATGGTTAATTAACCTCAGGGTTACAAATTAGCATCTTATTTCCGACTCTAACTTTGCACAATTCATTTTCCAGCTATTGTATTCTGTTATGCTAAATTAAATAAAATGAGTGATTGTTGGTAGATTTTATTAGCATCTGACTCCATTTTGCAGAAGTCACAGTATGCATCTTTTACCATTTAATTTAGGACAGTATCAGTAGAGTCACTTTGACTTCACTGGCTCTACTTTCTTACTCCTCCATCTGAGGATTAGCAAGAAGCATTCAGCACAGACTATTTGGTGGGAGAGCTAGGACCTGATCTATTGCTGGAATGGTAAGCAAGTGCTTAATCCATAAGACCATCCTTCCTTTTCTATGGGTAGGAGACAAAAGGAATTCTGTATGTAGTCTGCACACTTGCAACATCTAGAAGGCAATGGGAATGTGCTATAAAAATGGAGACTAGGGATTTGATACTGAGGTGAGGTGGTTCATATAAATCCTTTCTATTTTTCCTTTCAAGTTGTCAAACTCTGGTGGGATTGAGCAACAGAGGCAGGGCAGGCCCTGGCCAGAACAGGCAGAGTATCATCTAAAGGGGAAGGTGTCTTGTATGTTTCTTAACATGATAAAGTTACTTTCCTGCAGCATTTGCTTTCACTATAATTAATCAAATATATAGTTGTGTGTGTGTGTGTGTGTGTGTGTGTGTGTGTGTGTGTGTGTGTGTATTATTGCATATACCCAAGTTCATCAGTGATGTGACAAGGTTGGCTAGTGTCCATGCCCTTAAAACCATTAGAATGCTATTTAAGGACTTGCATTCTCTTGAATATTGTCCACTCTTGCAGTATTTGCAATAACAGCTTTTCATCATCATCTTTCACATTGTTGTTTCATTATTTGTATTGTGGGCTCCATTCAGGGGCCAGTACCCCCTTGTGCCAGGTGCTGTACAAGCACAGAACAAAGAGAGTCCCTATCCCATCAAGCTTGCAATCTAATAAATGCACATGCCCTGCATTTCACAGGACACAGAGAGACTGTTAGCAACCTAGACATGGTCTATCAGGCGTAATGGACCAGAAGAGGAGTCAGAAAACAGGGCTGAGGATCAGAACTAGAGTCTAGGGATCGGGAATATAACAGGAAGCCAGGAATGGGGGACAAGGCAGAGCACAAGAGTCAAGAGAGAAGGCAGGGTCTAAGGAAGCAGCCAGGAATACACCTAGTTGCACAGATGTCTTGTTCTTGTACCACTTTCTGGCTTAAACAGTGCAGCCAAACCAGTAGGTGGAGCCACGCACAGCTCCACTCACCACCAACCCTGGCAGGGCTGGGTTCCATGCAGCTGCTAACGACCTGTGGGTGGTGTTGGGGCTTGGCAATGAGTTAGCTGTAGGCCTGAGTTCAAGACTTTCAAATCCTTACAGAGTGGGCAAGCTGCACCCCTGCTGACAGTATCTGTTTCCAGATCACACCTGAAGCTGGTCATTAGGAGAAGCCATTTGGTAAATGTTTCCTATTTCTCGTACAATGTCCACTCCAAATTTCCTCTGCTGGGTCTTGATTAGCACTGGAAAACTGTGGTTTAATATTTACAGCCATTTTAAGACCTGCCATTGGGATAGATCCAATTAGAAAACAGGCTTCATCACCGGCCTTCAATTCCTAGGGAGGAAAAATCTCTTGAGTTTTCTGGGAAATAGCAGGAGGCCATTAAATGTCTTTGTGCCCATTTCCTAAAGTGTCCTTAGTGGACCATTTACATGGTAATTTCTCTGTGGAGAAAGGCAAATTGGAGTATACCATTTTGTCTCCAACAGAAACATTTTTCTGCTCTCTTCAGTGCCTTTTCCCCATTAGCAGCTGAAATCTGGGCACCTGAAAGGAGTGAGTCAGCCACCTGGGGGCAAAGCAGCATGTGTTGCTGTTTTTCTGTGCAAACCACATCTGGACTGAGCACAATAGAATCCTCTCTGGAGTCTACATTTGGGCAGCACTGTCTTGCTTATTCTTTCTGCTCATGACAGCTGCACCCAGAAACCAGCGTTCTCCCTTAATTGGGGATAGGAGGGATTAATAAAAAAAATCTGCCTTTTTGCAGAGACTGGTGACATGAAGTGAATGCTCAGGCCACCACTGGCCCTATCAAAGATTCCCAAATAGTCACGTTCTTCACTTACCCTCCAGCAGCCCCATCAGTGCTGGAGATTTTCTTTTGTCTTTGAAAACTGAGCTGTGTGAGGCTGGCTCTGCATAAGGGAAGCTAATCCCAACGGGGCTGAGCAGCTGCAATCCTTAACACCCAGTTTCTAACCCAACAGGACCAGATGAGTGACAGAGCCTGTGAGGAGGAACTCTGAAACTGTGCAGTACTTAGCAAGGGTCACAAACTGCCCTAACCTTGTTGTGGAGGGAAACTACATTGCCTAGGGACAAAAGCACTGAATTGGGCGTTAGTCTCAGCTCTGCCACAGATTTGTCTTGTGACCTTGGGCACATCATTTAGCTGCTTTGTGCCTCTGCTTTCCTATCTGTCAAATGAGGATGATGCACTGGCCAGTCTTGCAGCGGTGTTGTAAGGCTTAATGGATATGTGTATAGTGCTTGGAGATCATTGTATGGCAGGCAGTATTGACCACGGAGAGTATGATCATTAGTGAAGCTGCCTCCTCGTGCATTTCTGCTTGGATTGGCTGAGAAGGAACTAGGATCCAAGGCCAGAAGCGTGTGCTCAGGGCTAATGCGTTTCAGTCTCATTTAAGCAGAAAGGTGGTTTGCTCATTAGCCTCCTCTCAGCTAGCTCAGTGACCCCTGCAGCCTCCTCTAGATTGGTCTCGCCTGCGTTGCCTGGCTCACAGCCGGCTTAAAGGGTAGTGACGTGTGTGCAGGGCCGCCATCAATGCAGAAGTGCCAGTTCCCTGATGGTAGCTGGCATGAGGGGCCCCTCGTTATTAGACATTAACATTTTGCTGGGGTACTGGGGCATTCACCTGGCTGCCCCTTTGCACTGTGTGTTGGCAGTGCTGGGCCAGGGTTCAGTGCACAGCATCACACACTAGCCCTCGGCTGGTAATTACCCAGCTGTAGGCACTTGCCTGGCCCCTCTGTCACTTGGTTGCCTTCATCTTTTCCTACTGCACTGTCAGCCCAGACTTGTCAGAGCAGGAGAGGGGAGGGGTCCTGCAGAGTGTTGCTGCTCTCTCTGAAACAGAGGAAGATGGAGGATCATACTCAGCTCCCTGGCAGCAGGGCCAGTGCAAGGTTTATGATGCTCTAGGCACCTGTGATTTTGGCACCCCCTCCCGCCTGGCCAAGTGGTGGGCATGGGCTGCCAAGCCAAATTGCAGTGGTGGTGCCACTCCCCTGGCTGGGGCTGGGTCCCCACCCGGGGCCTGATGTCGGCAGAGCAGGGCAGGAGGTTTGTTGGTGCCAGCCCCAGCAGCCCTTGGAGCCCCCAGCAGTTGGTGTCCTAGGCGACTGCCTAGGTTGCTTGTATGGAGGGACCAGCCCTGCCTAGCAGGCATTAGTGTAAACCTGGGGTAACCCCACCAGATTTACACCAGGAAACTAAGAGCAAAGAGTAGGCCATGCTTCAGTGATTTCAGGGATCACCTAATGTGAGAATTTCTGCTCCCTTGTGGACTGTAGCGATGTGCAAGCCAGCTTTTGAGGTATGTGAGGCAAGTACCCACCTGGGGCCCCAAGCAGTAAGGGCCCCCGTCTCCAACTCAGTGGACAGCAGAGGGGTAGTCACCTGCTTTGCCTACCCAAAAGCAGGAGTGCTCCAAGCCATGGCAGGTGTAGCTAGGCTGGGAGGGGACTGCAGGGAGGCTGGAGTTGGGGCAGTGCTGGGGGGCTGTTGCGAGGGCTGCTGGGGGAAGATCCAGCCCTGGAGTGGCAGGCAACAGGCAGACTGCAGGGGAGGCAGTTATGGGCCCTGGTGGGGGGGTGTGGCTGCAAGGGGTAGGTTCAAGGTCTCTGGCAGGGGGCCAGGGCCATGATGGGGGCCAGGAACGCATAGGGGCCTTCACCTATGGACCCAGATAGCCTAAGGCCACCAGAGCATAAACCAACCTCTAAGGAACAGGGATTAGGAAGGAACTTTCTACTTGGGCAGATTTTCTCTCATAGCTGCCTACTGCCAAGCTTCTTGCACCTTCCACTGATGCAGCTAGTACTTGCCACTTTCAGAGGAAGGACTCTGAACTAGATGGGTCACTGATCTGAAACAACAGGGCTCTTCCTAAGTTGCTGTTACTTCTACCTTGCCCTGAGAATTTATTGAGACGGGGTCATTGCTGTTCTCTTACCCACACTGATACAGGTGCCCTGTCCCCCTCACCCCAGTAAGCGGGGAGTAATTCTTAGTTTTTTTCTTCTTAATTCTTCTTAGGCTGCTCCTGACCCCACCCCTCTAGACTGTGCTAGTATCAGATTTCCCAACTGACTGAGGGCTACAAAGTCTCTCAGATGGATGGGTGTTCACGAGGCCATCACCATGATGGCTGTTCTAACAGTGGAGATGGACTGAAGTGAGCTGGGTCTGGGGTGCTGGGCAGTGCTCTCTCTTTCCTGATGTCTGTTGGGGGGCAGGGAGGGTTACACAAGCTGACTCATCTCACATCAAACACCGACAACATGAGGAGTGGAGTCCAGCTGGTGCAGAGAATGCTCTGACTCAGAGTTGCAAAGACTGGTAGCTAGTTTCCCAATAGGAAACACTCCTGGCCATGGGGAGTGTATGTGGATAATGTCTGCGTTCTGTAACAATGCTGGTCTTGGGAAGACTGTGTTAAAAAGTCTTCTCCTTGCGGTGATTGCATTGTGATTGCAAGATGCAAACCATAGGGTCCAGAGATATTATTGCCCCTCTGCACTTTGCCTTCTTCCCTGCCATCATTAACATTCATTGATATCCCTGGAGGCATTTCCTTCCAGGACCTTTCATTGACATTTGAAAGCATGGAGGGGCCAGTGCTCTAAGAGAGGAGGAGGCTGGTAGCCTGGTGTTTAATAGCAGGTCAGCGATTGTTCCAGAGTGTTGGGTTTGATGGCCAAATGTTTGTATTGGGTTTGTCAGACGCATTTATCACATGTCGCTGACACTAATGAAGCCCAGCGGGCAGATGGGATTAAGGAACGAAGATGGAAAAGTCCTGAGAGGGCAGTTGGTTCTTGCCAAACCACTCCTGCAGGGCAGTCTGTGACTTGCTCCGCTTGTAGGTAGAGGCCTTGGGCTGGATCCTGATCTCAGCCAGACTGGTGCATATGCAGAGTGCTCCAGCACTCATAAAGTTACTCTTCAGCCATGGAGGTGTAACTGAGATCAGAGTTTGGCTCCTCTACTTGCCAGGTTTAGGATTTGCCTGCCACTAGGGAAAGGAAGACAGATTTGGTGCAATACTCTGGCTGGGGTATCTGCATACATGCAGCATGCCTGCTTCCAGGCCATGGTAAAGAGCTTCATCCCATAGGATGGAGTCCTTTTGTAAGGAATATAGGGTCTTAGGGAAGGTCCCTGGCTCAGTTCCCTACTAGCTAAGTCTGTATCTATAGCTTTGATCTAAAATTGACGTCTACATTCAAATGAATGTTTCAATGGTTCCCCAGCTACATACAGTACAATAGCCTTGTGGTTACCATTGCTCAAGACAAAGTATCCCGGAGTGCTCAGGGAAGGGGACATCAAATAATCTAGTCCCAAAAATGAATACTAGCAGGAAAAAAGGTAAAGCAAAGCTAGGGGTGGTGGGGAGACTAAGACCAGGCGCTACATTGGAGAAGGCTCTTGAACCAGCTAAGGACAACGCTGCAGAGCCAGGAGTACAGAGAAGTCCATGCTGGGTGAGCATGAGAAGGGAAGAGGAAGGGGAGTGGAGATCAGGGCCAGAACTAGGAGTTTTGGCGCCGGGGGCAAGCAGCCTCAAATGCACCCTACCCAACCTGGCCCCAGTCTGTCCTGGGGCCTGATCCGGCCTCAGCCACCACCAACAGGCTGTAGGGAGCTGGATGCAACTCCAGCCACTGCTGGGATGCAGCAGGGAGCTGGATCTGACCCCAGCCACTGCCAGGAGGCAGCAGGAAGCCCCAGCTGCCGCTGGCAGTCGGATCCATCCCCAGCCACCGCTGGAAGGAGGCTGGGGCTCCCCACCACCTCCCAGTCACAGCTGGAGATGGATCTAGCTCTGTGCAGCCTGCCAGCAGCAACTGGGGCCCTCTAACCTGTCTGCAGCACCAGCGCGGTCTCCAGGCTGGAGCTGCACTGGCCACGTGGCCACAGGCTTTTCCCCACTCCTTCTCCCCTTCCCCCCAAGCATGCATCTGAGCATGCTCTGAAGCAGGGCAAGAGATTTTAAACTCCTGCAGCACCAGCCTCAACCTGGCACCTGGAGGAATGTGCCTCTGGAGCCAGGTAGGGACTCCGGCTGCTGGCCATGTGGTGCCTTCTAAAATTGGCACCTGGGGCTTTGTCCCAATTGCCCCACCCTAGGTACAGACCTGGTGGAGATGAGGTGAGTTTTGGGGGGTCTGTTGGAACAAATCATGGGAGTGTTTTTAAAAAAGCCTGTGCCCTAGATCCCAAAATGAATGGGGGGCCACAGATGCTTGAAAAAGGGGTGACTGCTGCTGTTGCTGGACTTCTCTATTCCTGTTGAGAAATGCAGGCTGGCCCAGACCAGAGCCCTGGATCCTGAATCTTGAGGCAATCCTGGTGTGCAGGGCCATCCTTTTAGGGTAGGGCAAGAGAGGCAGCTGCCCAAGGCCCTGCACCTTGGGGGGCCCTGCATGGAATGGGTGAGCCAGCCAAAAGCGGCAGCATGGTTCAGTGCTGCCAGTCCAC
Source organism: Podocnemis expansa (assembly GCA_007922195.1). Taxonomy (NCBI): domain Eukaryota; kingdom Metazoa; phylum Chordata; order Testudines; family Podocnemididae; genus Podocnemis; species Podocnemis expansa. Next base: position 5,353,021 of record ML681963.1, on the reverse strand, counting down.
CCCCACCCCCACCGAGGCAGCGCAGGGGCCCGTACTGGTGCCCCCCACTGCGCTACCCCCTGCCCCCTCCCCGCTGCTCTGACACAGAGCTGAAAGAAGCATGCGTGGGGAGGGAGTGGACCAGCAGCACAGAATCGGGCTGCTGCTTTTTGCAGGCTTGCCTGGTCTCTGACAGGGGACTGCCGGAGCAGGAGCCTGCTTCTCCCGTGGGCTAGCCAGCCCTGCCCCTCAGTCTGGGGGGGATGAGTTGGGGCCCCACAGAGGGCAGTTTGCCCAGGGCCCCACACTCCCATAGGGATGGCCCTACTGGTATGTCTTGTGGCTAAGATCAATCTCTAGGTCAGTGGTTCCCCACCAGTGTGCCGCGGCAACACCCAGAGTGTGCCGTGAGCATTCCCGAGAGCTGGGGTTAAAGTGCCCTCCCTGCTCAGCCCAGCCACGTGGGCTGTGCACGGCTGGGAAAAGGCAGGGGTTAAAGTAAGGGGGAAGGCAGCAGCACACAGTTCTGGGGACCCCCTATTTTTAGGCAGGCAGCCTTCTGGCCCCCCCAAAAACAGGAAGGCACCAGAATGTGGAGTTCCAGGGGTCCTCCTAAAAATAGCAGGAGCAGCCCGAATGTAGAGCTCTTATGGCTCCATCTTAGGCCCAGCCAGCAGAAAGGGGTGGGAGGCTGGGAGTGTGTGAATCTCCCCCGTCCAGGGCCTCTGAAAACAGCCTAGGTAAGGGCTTTTGGGGGAGGGCTGCTGCGGGTTGTGTGTGGTGGGTGTATGTGTGTAGCAGAGGTAGATAGGAGTGGGTGTGTAGCTGGGGTTGTGGGGTGGCTGTTTGGTTGGGGGTGTGTAGCTGGGGGTTGGAGTGGTTGTGTGGGGGGGTGTAGCTGGGGGCTGGAGGCCTAGTTCTGGCCCCTGCAGTGATGGGAGGGTCCATCAGAGACAGCAGGGGGCTGGGGGAGGGCAGGACAGGACCCACTGGGGTGGGAGGGAGCAGCAGTGGGGTGAGGATTTGCCCTGGGTGGCAGGGAGCCACTGTGGAGAAGGGAGAAATGGGTGCTGTGCCATACTCCCATGCCCTACCTTCCCACTCTTCAGGTTTCCCCCCTGCCCCCCCCCACAAAGTCACTTTTGTTCTCCCTTCCTCTCTCCTCTCTTGCCACCCTTGTGCTGTTCCCCACATGGCTGCCCTTGTCCTCTTTTGCCACCCCTGTGCTGCTCTGCTCCTTACATTCACTCCTGCCACTGCACATGACTCCTGACCTCCTGTGATTTGCCACCCCTGCTCTGCTACTCCTACTACAGCACATAAGAGCATTTCCGAAACGCTGTGCCATGGTTCATGAATATTCAGAAATAATTTAAGTTAATTTGAATATTCATGAGCTTTAGTGGTGGTGTGCCACGGCAGAGAAAAGGTTGGGACCCACTGCTCTCGGTGACCAGCTGTTCCCTGCACATCCTGGAGGCGGGGAAGCTGGGATCTAGGGTACATCTGGATTGGCAGGTTATAATTAAACAGTTTGCATTTTGATCAGGACACCTGGACGAGTTGTTCTTTTCACGCTCCTCTCCACCCCATGTAATTTCTGTAATCATAAGACAGCTCTACAGCTCTTACATGGCACAATGGAGGCCAGCCACTGACTCTTATACTAACTCCGGCTATGTCTACACTAGGAAAAGTTAGTTCAAATTTGTTAATTCAAACTAATAAGCTTGAGTTTAGTTCAAACTAAACTCAAACCTATTAGTTCGACTTAACAACATGGACTAATTCAAACTAACGTTAGTTCGAATTAGTCCACTTTGTTAATTTGAACTAACTTCCCTTAGTTTGAATTTATTAAATTCAAATTAAGGGTTAATCCTTGTCTACATCATCCTTAGTTCGAACTAATGATTGAACTAAGGGCTTAGTTTGAACTAATTGGCAGGTCTTACTAGCTCAACCTAAGCTTGATTAACTCAAATTAAAGAATTTCTTAGTTCAAACTAATGAAAGCCTAACATAGACAGGTACTAAGTTAGTTCGAATTAAGACTCCTTAATTCGAACTATCTTGCAAGTGTAGCATACTCCCCTGAAAGCAGTGGTTTTCAAACCACAGGACGGGGCCCAGGACTGAGTCTCAGACCCTTAGGTAGTGGGTCATGGAGCCCCCTGCTGCCACTGCCAAAAGACTGGAATGCATTGCTCAACAGGGGAATTGTTGGGTCACAGGCATAAATGATTTTTTTCAGCTGGGTCCTGAGAAAAAATGTTTGAAAACTACTGCCTTAGAAGCTCTAAGGATGATCTTGTCTAGCCCATTCACCCTCCTTTTTACATGTGTATCTGTGGTGTCATTTGTGTTGGGGAAGGGCCTCCTGGTGTGTTTATCCAGCCCCAGGACTATAGACTAGTCACAATCTATGTTGGGGAAGCTGGGCATGAACTCCAAGTTCTTGAAAATCTTTAACATCTGAGTTCCAAAGAGGTAGCCATGTAAGTCTAGTTCAGCAAAACAAGCAAGGAGTCCTGTGGCACTTACAGGCTAAAAAATGTATTTATTGCATGAGCTTTCATGGGCGAAAATCCCATTTCGGGAACCATCAGACGAAGTGGGATTTTCTCCCATGAAAGCTCAAGTGATTAATAAATTTGTTAGTCTTTAAGTGCCACAGGACCCCTTGCTTGTTTTACATCTGAGTGTGTCTTCGACATAGCTAAGCCCCAGCTAAAAGTCAGTTGCTCATGGGGCTCAGCCCATAGCCCCCTGTGGGAGCAAGAGGAAGGGTCTAGGCTCAGTGAAACACATGGAGGTTGCTGTCCAGAAGAACCCCAGCTGGTTTGAGCGAGTTGAGGCAAATGGTTAAGGGCACTCCCACTAAAGCCAAACTTTCCTACATCCTCCACTCAGCCCATCCAGCAATTGGCCCAGCTACCTCTCTTTAGCGAAGTGTGTGCTGACCTCTGCTGGCAAACGGAACATGGCTCAACGTTTGTCCTTAGAAAGCCATGAAATAAAGACAAACAGATGCCAGAGACAGAGAGGTTTTGATAAAATGGCTTCTGTAATCTTTGCTCCAAGAACGTGGTACGTACAGTATCATTAGGGGTCAAATAGTCTTTCTTCAATGAGGCAGGCATAAGACTCCACTAACCTGTGCAGGAATGTGTGATTGAGCTGGCATGGCTGGTGCTCTGTTTGATATGAATGACTGTCTATGGTGTGTGTGGGATGTGAAAAAGAAACAAGCTAGGAGCTGAACGTGAGCCCTTGTAACACTACAGTTCTGCAGAATTCATGTTACCATTAAAAAAAAAGTCTAACCTTTTTGGTTGCAAAAATGCTTCCCACCCCACCGCCAGGGCTCCCAAGCTAGAACCTAACTCTGAATCGCATGAAAGCATCCCCTGGAGCTCAGTGTGTTTGTTAGGTCTGAAGCCAAATCACAAAGGGTATGTCTACACTTAGAGCTGAATTAGAATTGATTGTCATCTATTAAGTGCATGGACACACTCACTTTCATCACTTCGAACTGAGGAACTCCTCAGTTCAAATTGATGAAAGCTGACTTCGAATTTGTTAAACCTTGTTTGACTTTGAAGTCATAGGCAATTCGAAATGAGTAATTGGAATTGATGCAGTGTGGCCATGTCAACTTGAATTACTCAGTTTGAACTGACCATCTTGCCACACTTCCCATGGTGCCCCCCCCCCATTCGAATTGGCAAGTCTGGTCCATGGACGTGCCAGTTTGAATTGGATTTTCTAGTGTGGCCATGTCAATTCGAATTGGCTGAATTTGAATTAATAATTATTAGGTCTAATTGACTAATTTGAATTCAGTAATTCGAATTGAAACTCTAAGTGTAGACATAGCCAAAGTTTTCAGTGACACACACCCATCATGCACTTTGGGCCTGCTGCTCTGTGCTACATTTGCACATGCAGTTACCAAAGACAGTGTACAAAGTGGGTAGCCATTTATGCAAAGGGCAGACACAGCACCAGTCCAAAAAGTTGCTGGGTTGATTTCTTCTCCCAAGAGTAACTTGATCAAATATCTTAATTAAAATTCTAGTTGGAGAATGTTGACCTACAGTCTTTCCCTTATAAGGGCAAGATCATCTGTGGCTTGAGTGCAGTACAGGATGTGATCCTGGTTTTGCAACCTGCTTCATTCCTTAAAATGGTGGTCCTTGCTGAGTCGGTTTGATACACCCTGGGTTGATGGGTTGTGTGTGTGAAAGTGGATACAGCTAAGTGTACAATTATGGCTGTGTACAGATGACTGAGTGTAAGTGAGTCTGGCTCTTGGGAAAGATAAGATAATGCTGTGTATATGCACACATGCATCTACCCAGCCCTACACCCATGTCTCCTTTCTCTACGCACACCTGGCAACTATGCATACTGTAGTATGCTGGGCAGAAGGTGTTCTTATTAATGTTATTCTACATCTGGCACAAATGTCTATTTGGATGCATGCATGAATTTCTGTATGTATGTCCCCTCAAGATTAGCCCGGCTCACATCTTTAAGTGGGTACTTTGTTAGCCCAGTGATCTAGAGCCTGGTTTGGATCTATATGCAAGGACTTAGTTAGGCTGGTGATCCTAAGCTGAGGTGCTCCTTTGGTTAACACTTTGGGTTACCTTTGGCTCAGATCTCTAGTGAGGACTTAGCTCAGTGATTTGGAGCCTGTGTGCAAAAGGTAAACTGAGGCAACACTCACAATCAAAGAAACCAACATGACCACAGATTCTTGTAGAAATGAAGGTGCCAGGCTATGTTTTATTGCAGTGTAGTGCAATGGCAAGCAAAGTATCTCAACAGATCTGTTGGCAGCCTCTGTGCTCTCAGCACAACGGAACAGTTCAACTGACAGCAGGACTCTCCATCACTCCCTTAGCTGCATGAAATCTGGGCTCCAGGCAGGCCTGGCTCAAGGTCTTTGCTGCCTGAGGCCAATGTGATTTTGCTCTCCCTCCCCCCACCAGTCACTGGTGAAGTGGTGCCACTGCTGGGATCTGGTTGCAGGTGGGGAGTGGTGCTGCTGCCAGGATCCTGCCCTTGCCATAGATCCAGCTGTGGATAGGTAGCAGCCATGGAGGAAGAGCACAGCAGGCTGGGGTCTGGCCATGAGCAGGGAGCGGAGCGGGGCAGGATAGGCTGTCTGGTCCCAGCCCTGCCCTTGGTGCCCCCTAATTGTTGGTGCCCTATGCGGTCTCTGTGGAGGTACTGGCCCTGGCTCTGGGGCTTCTATTCTTATATTCTGCTCAGACCTACTGATTCAGCCCCCTTTGGGATCCAAATTTACCTTGATTGGTCCATGTAACCCTTTTTTGATGCCACCTGTTAATTTGATAAATCCATGCATCACTGGACATCTGTGTCCATCAAAGTGTCAGATTTGACAGAAGCGTTACCTTTAGGTTTGGCCAAAGCACCACCTTCAGGTTTGACCAAAACATCACCTTTATCTACTTGGCACTAGGCCAACCCAACACCTCCCACCTTTCAGATGCTTTTCCACTCTTACAATAACTGCAGCTGACTCCTTGCCAATTTCTGTGATGTCAGACTACTCTGTCAACTTGACCATTTATCCAACTCAGGTCTATTGTTTTGATCTGTTTTGCTAGGTCTTAAGCTTCATTCCTGACCATTTCTGCTTGTCTTTTTTTATTTTAATTTATCCTTTTACTTTCTCCTACACACACTACCATCATTGCACAGCAAAACTGGAAGGCAAGGCCTACATGTTGCAGTGAGAGCAACATGAGTGGCAGGTGTGCTGAGCCAGGGAGCCCTTTGCAATGCAGTGGGATGCATACAACTGTGGCTGGATGGCACTGAAGAAGCCTCCTTGCTGTGGTGGACAGGGACTTGTGGCCAGGTCCAGTGAGAGAGGTGTCCATGGTGTGGAGGGAAGAATGTTGCTGTAGGTGGATCTAATTAATTTTCCCTTTATTAGTAACTGGCTGCAGCCAAGGGTGATTGCTATCACCCTGCTGTTCTTCATTTGACAGCACTCTTGCTTTCCCAGAAAATACTCGCAGTGTTAGCCAAGCCCCTGGAAATAGCCACGTCCTTATGTGGTGGAGGGTATTGCATGCCCGTGCCAGTGGGGCAGGATATTTTAACCACCACTTGTCAGCACTGGGAGATTAGTCAGTAGTGTCTCAAAACCTCACACGCCTGAAGCTCAGATAAGACACTCAGGCCACAGGGCTGGAGCCTGTGCTCATGCTTTAGATAGCCCAGCTGTCAGCTCTCCATTCACACCTTCCCTGTCGCATTAAGCCCCCAGTGGCTCTATGTTTCCCAGTAGTCGCTAGCTACCCAAGCCTCAACCCAGGGGTGTCAGACCTTTCATGCTGGTCTGAGAGATCCCCACAACAGGCCCCTCCACTGCACAGCTTGTGTCCTTCTGGTGACATTCAGGTCACTGCTGGTGGTGACTGATACATGGCCCTTTCCCATCCAACTTGGACCATGCTTAGTGCCTAGCCACATCCCTTGTGGATACTCCCTGGCTGTTACTGGCTGGGAAGGGGGTGTTTGGAAGAGCAAGTGTTTAGCAACCACTGCTTTTCAGTTTAATTTTTTGGCTACGTCTGTACTGCCTTCATTATGGGGTATGCATGGAGACAAAGTTCAGAGGGTCACTGAGGCAGGTCATCTTACTACCTTAATAGACGTCAGCTGTGTCTTTGACCTTGCTAAATAAAAGAAGCAGTTGCATCCTGTCTTTTCTATGCTGACTGTACAGACCTTATAGCCCCAGCGCCTTGACCTGTTGGCAACTAGTTCTCTATAAATATATAAGAAAGTTTCTGAAGTGTGGAGAGTCCCACAACATCCTTTTCCAAAATTGCCCTCAACCCTGTGCTGTTCTGCAGCAGGCACCATGCCTGTTTGTTACACTCCTGGTAGAGAAGCTACATTTCAGAGGTTCTGCACTTACAAAAAACAGCATCCCTACCTGGAAGACATGCTAGTGCAGGTGTCTGATGAAAGGCCTGAATGAAAACATTATTAAAAAGCTGTGATGGAAAGGTGGGGCTTCCAAAGGCATTAAAAGAGGAGAAGGAAACGCGGTCATTGGGAAGTTCTTCTGTGGACAGGGGATGATGTGGCTATCTTTGTAGTGGGGGAATGAGATCAAGAAGACAGTAACTGTAGAAGTCAAGGTTGTCAAACATAAGTAGTGCATCTGCATGTTCTGTAAATGAGGCCACTTTCAGGTGTGTCAAATTTGTCCAAGGTGGCTTTTGGTGCCTATCTTTGGAAGAATATACAGAAATCACAGTCCATGTGATCGTCAGGTATCTGGACCTCCCATTAAATGCTCACTAGGCTCAGTGACAGACAAAGGAGGTTGGACTGTTGATCTTTAAATTGTATTCTCCCTCCCATAAAGTTCTGATGGAAATCTGAGAAGAGAATTCTAAGCTTTAAGGCTTTCACTATGTTTAATTAGAAGGTGTAGCACTGTGCTCTTCTCTCTTTGTGTAACTAAAATGAAGCCATGAGAATGGAGAGCCCATGGGCCTGGAGTGTTCTCACTTTCTGTCACCTTTCTGGAATTTTTTACATAACTGTTGCTGAGCCTGGCCAATCATTTTCTCTTTTTTCACAGTGTTGCCTCTCTGGGGCTAACACATTTTTTGCCTGGTGTTGAAGTGTGAAGACCAGTGTGAGCCATGACATCATTATCTCAGGCAGACCAGGAAATGACCAGGAGGTACCGGTATACAAGTGAGAGAAGAAACCTGAGATAACAACATTCCTTATCCCTATCTAGGTCATACATGTATTGCAAGTGTAATGACACAAGGCAATCTTTGACACTTTGGTACACAGAACATTTTTTAGCACCTGATGATATTTCAGTGCACAGGGACAGTTTGATACAGATGGTTGTGTTCAATTTAGGACAAAAATCTAATATTGGATACTTGGAATTTGTTTATGAAAAAGTCTTATCTGTTAGTTATAATGAATAAGCTACAGGTGAGCCATAGCAGCTAAGGGGATCCAGATCTGACTCTTTCTCAATTTTTAACAAGTTTGGAAGGCAGGGTTCAGATCTAGGCTGTCCCCTCTATACTTGGGCAGAGTCTTCTGCACACACCCTATGACTATTAATGAAGAAGGTGGTACATGTTTCATCCTAACTAAGGCTGGTTTGTTGGTGGAGGAGAGGGGAATGTGAAATCAGGGGTTAAAGTAGGCCGAAACGCACTGGAATGACATTCTGGGGCCCACTATTTTTAGGGGTTCAGTGTTCCAGGGCCCCTAAAAATAGACAATGGAGCTGAAACACTGCATTCCAGGGCCTACCCTTTAAAAATAGAGGCCCCTGGAACGCAGCATTCCAGCTTCATTTTCAGTTTTTAGAGGCCCCTGACACTGAGCCCCTAAAAATAGCATGCCCCAGAACACCGCTCCTGTGCATTGTGGGAGGCAGGGAGCTGCCCCGGCCCAGGCTGAGGCTCTGGCCTGAGCCTGCTCTGACTGAGCATGCTCAGAGCCGGCTTAGGCTGGAGCCTCAGACTGGGTGAGGGACTGCTCTGCAGTGCATGGTGGCCAGGTAAGGGGGCTCTGGCGGGAGGTTCAGGACTTGAAATTGGGGGGAAAGGTGGAGGTTTAAGTGGGGTGTGGAGGGTACTCACTAATTTGGTATAACACTTACTAGCTGATGACTGGAGGGGTGTTGGGAAATTCAGGAGGGTGGAGAGGAAGAGTTAGGGAAATCCCTGGTTCAGGGATAGATGAGTCGGCCCAGGAGGGAAAGGGTGCAGGGGAGGGGTTCAGCCCAGGGCAGTGGGGGAAGATGGTGCAGCACAGCAGGGGGTTGGAGAAGGGTTGGGGCCCCAGCAATGAGACAGGAGCCGGGGACAGTAGGTGGGGTGGAGACAGGCATGTCGGGGGCAGGCGTATGGGTGGCAGGAGCTGGGGTAGATGGCAGGCGTTTGGGGGTTAGTAGATGGAGTGCGTGAGGGGGGCCTGCCAATTTAGGAGGGTTATGGGGCCTGCCAAATTATACTTTAACCCCTGCATGAAATGACATATCAAGGGAAACCCCATGGCGTGGGCATGTTGTTTCTGAGCAAAAATATCCTTGATGTGATATACAAATTATTTATGAGTATCTCATCATAAATAGACAGTTAAAACTATTTAAAAACCCAGGTCACTTTGCCAGTTTCTAGAAGGCCTCGCGTTTCCTTTCGTTGGTGTGAATCAGGAGTAGTTCAATTGTCATCAGAGGAATTACTCCTAGGTAAAGCTGATCTAAATCCAGAAGGAATCAACCCAATAAGGAAGCCAACTTCGTAAAATAAAATTTTGCTGAGGTATTTCTCAGTTAATAGGTTCCAAAACCCTTGGCTGATTTTGCAAACAGTCTAGGAACTATAGGGCTTGTCATGGCCTTGACACCATGGCTGTGACCACCTGTCATGACCTTGACAAACTTATGGCACCTCTCAGCATCCCTTTATTATTACTCAACTTGAGCTCTATCCACACACTTCTGCTGCTGACATAGCCATAAACTGTTTATCCTCCTAAATGCTAGCACATGACTGTGCATTGCTGTTTTTCCCCTGTGTCTTGTGTTGAGTCCTCCATTTTGTCCCTGCTTTGTTTTGGCAGTTTGAGATGTTTGTTCTGTCAGAGCATCAATTACTTATGGGCAGGTCTATAACTACCTATTCCGGCATCCAGAGCAAGCAGCCCCAAAGGCACCCTCCCTTGACCTGGGGCCCAATTCGGCCGGGCCCCAATCCAGACCCACCCACCACTGAAAGGTGGCAGGGAACCACATCCATCCACAGCCACCACGAAAAGGTGGCAGTAAGACCCAAGCCACAGAATCACTGGAAGCGCCCCCACACCAAATTTTAGAGGGTGCAGAGGACTGATCCAGCTCCCTGGGGTGGCTGGGGTATCAGGGAACTGGATCCAGCTGCAGTAGCAGTGGTGAGCCCCAGGCCATGGCTTCCAGCACCAAATTTTAGAGGGCATAGGGGAGCGAGCCTCAGGTAGAGCCAGAAGCCGCATCAATTTTAGAGGGCACAGGGGACGGATTCAGCACCCTGTGGCAGCTGGGGACAGATCCAGCTCCTGGGGGGGGGGGGGGGGCAAGGAGCCAGATCCATCACCAGCTGCCACAGGGAGCTGGGTCTGTCCCCTGAGCCCTCTAAAATTCAGTGCCTGGGGCTTTGCCCCACTCACCCCGGCCTAGTTACAGCTCTGCTTATGGATCTGTCATCTCATGATGTGATGAGGGTGAGGAATTTAAGCATTGACTCTGACAGTTGGAAACTCCTGGCTCTAATATGGCTTGTCTACATGGAATACACAGGAAAATTAATCCAAATTAACTATAGGTCTGAATTTGAAGTGGATTAGTTGAACCTCATTAAATCTCTATGTGGAAGCTGTTTGGAATTAAGTGTTACTTTATGACCTGATCCTATGTTTTACACCCCCTTGCATTTAGTTTCATTCCTTTCTGTAAGTTCACCCATCTTCGAAGCATCTGAGGAAGTGGGATCTTCTCCCACGAAAGCTCATGCAAAAAATAGTCTTAAAGTGCCACACAACTCCTTGTTGTTTTTTCACTGGAATTAAGTGGCCTTAATTAGGTTTAGCTTAATTCACAATGAATTCAAATTCACTTCAAACGCATACTTTTATTTAATTTGGATTAATTTTGCTGGATGTCCCCATGTAGACTAACCCTTAATTTCCCTCTGTTACTTGAACAAGTCATTTTCTTTCTCTGTGTCTATTACTCCATCTGTAACATGAGCTGATCCTTATCTACTGACCTACCTCAAATGGGTGCTGTTGGGAGCAATTGTCTATGCAGCACTTTAATCATGAAGCAGGGCAGAGCATTGCTGCACCATTTGTCCAGATAATGAATTAATATATTGTGGGTTGACGCTCAAGGGAAAACCAGCCACGATGACTGCTGGCTCTTCTGGTAGAATAGAGAGAATGGAGCCCTTCTTTAGCAGCTGATAGGATCACTACTGGCTGCCATACTGGGTGGCCTACCAGAATGGTGCCTGCTCCACCCCTAAATTCAGAAGCAGTGAAGATCAGCAGCAGGACATCCTGTTACTGATCCCTGCTAGCCACAGGCCTGAGAGAATTCAAATAAGACCACTTGATTGGGTTGCTCTTAACTTAGTTTCAAAGCAAGTCCCTTCATTCAACTCGCTACTGTCTCTCTGGCTGAGATTCCAGTCCAAATGCCTGATGATTTAGCAACTCTGCTCTCAGAGCTGCTGGATAGAAGTGTTTGCAAGCCATTTGTGGAAGGTAGAAAGTACAGAAGGCAAGAATTCCTGGAGCAGTGAAATAGGGAGCAATGGCAGGAAGAGCGAGGCAGAGATTATGCTGAAGAGCATCTCACTAATAGTGCAAGAATGACAGTTCTCTATCTGCTGCAGTTTCCCTTATCTGGTAACATTAAAGGAGGGAGCCTGTCCACACTTCTCCACCTCACACCCTGCTCTGCTCTCAGCCGCCTGCAGGGACAGAGTGGCTTGAACATGTTCCAGTGCTTTCTTTGGGAGTTTCCCATGACTCCTCTCCAGTGAGCATTGCCATTGGACAGTTCAGATGACATCACCACGGGCAGCCATGTAGGCGCTTCCTGTGTCACATTCCAATTGAAGAGCTCCTTGTTAAATCTTTGTTGTTCTCCAAGGTCTTTTTAGGAACAAAGCAGCTAATTTTAGCCTTTGTTGGAAATAACACCTTCTTGAAATAGAATATGATTATCCCTAACTTGTTTGTGCTTCTGGGAGTTGAAAAACAAAGACCTTCATTCTTAAAATTCACATCCAAAGCTCCACCAGTGAAAATTTGGACCACAGGAGATCTACCCTCTAGTATTTCAGCAGTGTCTTGGGGGAAAGGCTTCCTTTATGGGCTCGTGCTGAACTAGAAAAGTGTAGAAAGTCACTGGAAAGATAGGCTCAAGTCATGGGATGCCACAAAATTGTGCTATTCTGAACCAAAATGAGTAACCCATTCTGTAAATCACAGACCTTATCTGCATTAAAAAGTGTTTGCTGGTATAGCTATACCAAGTAACCAAAGCTTATACTAATGAGTTCTTTTGCTGGTCTAGTTTAAAGCAGTTCTCCAAAAGAAATAAGCCACTGAATCTTTGATATAATGGATAGGAATCAATGCATCTACAATTGGGCTGTTGCTGGCAGAATTATGTCAGTTAGGGGTGTTGAAAAAGCCACACTCCAATCCACCTTAGCTATGCTGACAAAACTGTAGGGGCAGGAAATATTCTTAAGTAGTGATGAACCAAAACCCCTCAGTTCAAATACCCCCAATTCTAAAGAAGTTTATTTCTGAGGCCAAACTTTGTAGCTTGCTTGGGAGGCCCCTTGGAAGTTTAAACACACAGAACCAGATTGTCCAAAGGCTTCAGCACTTAGCAGCTCCCATTTTCCTAAACTGTGACAGAGATGATCTTGAGACGTGCCTGAATGGAAGAACTCCCATGCTAAGCCCCATCCCAAACAAGAGGAGGGAGACATTTTAATATCACTGCATGGTTTCCTGGAACCAGCCTGTCTTAGGTTCTTATTCCCATTTACGCCCCCACCACCATAGTATCTGAATGCCTTACAATATTTACTAGAGATATCCTCACAAGACCCCAGTGAGGCAGGCAAGGGCCATTATCACCATTGTACAGAGGGGGAACTGAGGCACTGAGAGGCTAAGTGACTTGCCCAGCATCACACAGGAAGTCTTCAGCTTTGCAGGGACTTCAACTGGTGCCTCAGAAGTCCTAAGCTAGTCCCCTAAGCACCAGATTAGCCTTCCTTTTTGTGGCCTTTGACAGGGTTATCAGGGGAGGCAGTGCTGGCTAAAGGCTACAGCACTGGACTGTGATTCAAGAGACCAATGTTTTGTTCTCCATTCTACCAGTGACCTTAGACAAGTCACATCACCTCTCTCTGTCTCAGTTGCCACCTGTAAAATAAAGATGATGTCAATCTTCTGTGTAAACCATGGCAAGGTCTCTGGATAAAAAAGTGCTATATAAGATCTGGATAGCATTGTGTTGGGGGGGGGTGGAGTACCAACTGCACTGAAAAGTGTTTTTTTTTTCAAGCTCCTGCCCTTCACTGTTTCTGTGATTGGCTGGTGAATCCAAGCTCTGTTGGAGCCTGAAGAACAATCTAAGGCACTGAAGGACAAAGCTGCTGTTTTTAATTAGTAGAGAGTCTTGGTGGAGCCAGTGGAAAGGGCTGTGTTACACAGAGCTCTTCAAAGGGGAACAGAAAAGGTGTTTTCAGGGGTCCTCCTCTTTACGCCATTTCCCTCTGTGTGGGCTCCCTGGCCTTGTGCCTCTTTCAGATGAGAGCTGGTAATTAGCTAGCACCTGGGGTCTGCAGGTCAGCTGATCCTCTAATGAACCCCTGCTGTTCCCAGTGCAGCATGCCATGGAACATAAACAGCAAATGACAAAGGTTCCCAGAGCCAGAGCTGGGCCCCATGCTGCCTGCTGGTCGAGGGCCTTTTTGAGCAGCCTGTAAACAGGCAGGTGAGACAATGGCTCTAGAGCTGCCCTCATGTTGGGACTGTATATTGCATTGACCCCAGAGTGCTGCTGAGTGACTGACGGCAGTAGTTGAAGGGGCCATTGCACAGCCAAGACCTAAAAACATTGACTGCTCACATAAGGTGTGCGTAAAGGGACTGGGGTTACTGACTGCTCTAAAGGCCAAAATCATGGCACATCGCTCCTGCTGGGCTTTAGTGGATGGGAACAAGAGGGGCCTGTGGGGGTCACATGCTCTGAGCTTTTCACAGATAAGGCTGGAAATGAGACTGAAGCCTTAATGCAAAGTAAGACGGCCACTAGGGAGCGTGGACGCAATTCAGGGCATGACATTCTTTTTGGTCTGGGCCTGGAGCTTCCCTGGATTGTTGTGAGCATTTTGTCTTGCCTGTTTAATGAATGCAAGGCAGAAAACTAGTACTGAACTGTTCAATCCAGATCTGTCGCTCTGGTTCTAGTCCACAATGCTTAACTTGTGCCAGGACTTGCAGTTCATTGCCCTGGCACCTCTGGACTTGCCACATTAGTTACAAAAGTTTTTAAAAAATTTCTTGAGCCCCAGCATCAATTTCATTACAAACTAAACACTGCCCATTGTCACTAAAGCCAGGGGTCAAGCATATGTGGGGATTAGACAGCACCAAATAACGGATCTTATTTTAGACATATGTTGCCCTTTTACCTCACAGGATTACAACAGAGGATTTCAACTAGGGCTGACTGAAAAATAATTCCACTGTGTGAAATTTTGCGGTTTCAATCTTCATTTTCATTTTTGTGGTTAAGAAATTCACCTGGGATGTGGAAGACACAGGTTCTAGCCCTGTCTGATTCAGAGCAAGGGCCTTACAGTTGGGTCATGTACATCCAGGGCAAGCGCCGTAACACCCAAGCATGTTTGGATGTGTTTTGTCTCTAGCTTTGTCTAAAGGCACGTGGTATCAGCATAGCCAAATCTGTTGGGGTGTGGAAAAATCACCCTCCCAGCTGATGAGGCAGTGCTGGCCAAACAACAGTGAAGATGCAGCTCTAGCAATGGAAGAGTGCACCTGGAAAATTCCTGTCACAGGTTGTGTCCAAACTAGGGGGCCAGACCAGCATAGCTATGTTTCTGTAGTGCTGATGTATCCTGTCCCTCTCGTTTTGACCAGAAATTGCATTCTGGATCCAAGAAACCTTCCCAGTGAAAAATTTGTCTACAAGGATGCATTCCATGAAATACAGTAAATTTGATGAAATGGCATTTTTGAGGTGTGTGGGGTAGGTTTTATTTTTTCACCAAGTTGAGTTTCAAAACACACTTCACAAACATTAACTAAGCCTCTCCACAGCCCCGAGAGGAAAGGCAGTGATGTTACCTTCATGTGACAGATGAAGAGACAGGTTTGGGGCTATTAAATGACTTGCCAAAGGTCCCACAGCACATCAACGGACGAGCTGTGTATAGAACCCAGGTCTGTTGGCTTCTGTTCCTGTACCTTAGCTTCAAAGTCCATTCAACATCTCCTGTGATATAGGGAAGCAGGGAACAGAGTTGTAGGGATAGGTTTGACTGGAGAGCTACCATTGCCACGTCACATAAAGCTGGGGGAATGGCTCTACCCCTTGGAATCTGCAATTCTCCAGCCCATTCAGAATGTCAAACAACAAACTTATTCTAGATGTGGACGGTAGCCTTCCGCAGCAGGGGAAGAATTTCTTACTTCCTTCACCTGCCTCTCATTACATCCATTCTCCACTTGGGTGGCTTGTTTCCATTGTATCTGCCCATGATGCCATGATTTTGTCTATCTGACTTCCCTACCTCCCTCAGAAGAAGTGCCAAGTCATGTGTGCTAGTGAGAGGAAGGTCTTGGCTGCCATGGAGGCCAGTTCACTGGCTACTGGGGTGAGTACACAGAATGGGGAGTCTGTAAATGTGCCTGTAAATATGTGTCTGTGGCAAGGGGGTCATGAGAAGGAGCGATGGCTTGGGGGAGAGAGAGTAAATCCCCACCCATTGCTGTCTGACCAGGGTTATTCTTAGATTCAACCCCATTCATGATGAGCCTCATCCAGGGGAAAGACGTGCTTTCAACAAGACCAAGCTCCTTTCAGCTCATTTGGTCTGGATCCCAGGAGTGAGTGAGCATAAGAAGCTGCTCAGAGCCCATCGGTTCAGTTGATGCTATTTGATTTGAGTTGGAGCAAAAAAAGACCAAGTTACCAAGGAAAAAGCCATCAAGCTGAACAGGAGCACAGGCTGCTCAAGGTCCAGCTTTGTGACGTGTCACACCTCTGTCAAGATTGTGCCTGCAATCTGCTGGTGGGGAGAAAAACTGCAGATTCTTCCTTTCTGGTCTGGAGGCGCCACACTGTCTATGGCCCCTAATTTTGACCTAAGAATCAGGCTCATGGCATTTCAGGACATTCAGAAGATACAGAGATGAGCAGCATGTTGACTGGTTGCCTTCCAGCTGCTCCCAGAAGATGAAGAGGTGTGATGAGTGTACTTGATCTGGTAGGATCTAGCACATGTTTGTGGGCTGTCGAGATGTAGGTGGTGATAGATGAGCTGAGGGAAGGGCACTGGAACAGTTCAGAGTCCAAGGGGAAACCTGAGCTAAGATTCCGATCTGGACTTAATATAACTAAAATCATGTGAGATGTTCTCATAAGCATTTGGCCTCAAATGGCAGGACTCTCACCAAAGCCACAAGCTTCTGTCACACTGTGTGTTGACAACTCCTCTGCAGCACTATTCCTGTGGCTCTGTGGGCTCAACAGGGCCAGAACAGGAGGGGGAAGACCTCTCGTGGGAAATACTTTGGATCAGAGCTCCAGGGCCAGACCAGCACTAGTTCGGATAAACTTCCAGAATAGAGTACTAGGGATGGAACTTGATCCAGAATCTTTTGTGGTTTGACTGGGTCTGGTCAGTGAGCAGGGAGATGAAATGTGGACATAACTACATGTGCACCAGGGCTACAGCAGTGGGAGGGGATAGGCCCATATGACAGAGGAAAGATAGGCCGCCAAATTCCCAGCCATTCAGAGGAAGGCTGGGCCTGTGATTAGCTAGGATTTAAGAGATCTGAGATTCAATTTGCTACTCCTGCACAGTGTTCCTGTGTGACTTTGGGCAAACCTTGGGTGAGCCATTTGGGCCTCTCTGCCTCAGCTCCCATCTGAACAATGGGGAAAACTGTAATACCCTCCCTTGCCTCCCAGGAGCTTTGAGGAGAACTCCATTAAAGACTGGGAGGCACTTGCACACTACAGTGACAGGGGCCACACAAGTGCCTAAGCCAGACAGAAATTCTGAGGTCAACACACTCATTTAAATAGGAAAGAGAAATGTCTAATTTCCCCCATCTGGGGTAGTTGTTACCAGATTTCTTTTGCCTGACTTAATGGATTACACACAGAGGGACTTGGGCACCAGAAAGTACAACATGATTGGTTTAGTCCTCCAATCTGCTCCTGAGTGTATTATTTCATCTGTTCAGCTTTAATTCAGTTTGAATACCCTGATAAAGCAGCTGATAGCTCTGCCTTCATTATCCCAGCTGGACTAAGGGGAGAGAGACACAGGGGTGGGCATCAGAGTAGGAAAGAAAGCTGGGTTCATACAGGAAGAGAGTTGAAGGGAGAACTTGTCTCCAGAGAGTGGAAATAATGTAGATGGTAGGGGGTGAGAAAAGCAAAGTGAGAAAAGGAGAATTGTAAGTTCTTTGGGACAGAGGCTGCCATTTACTGTGTTTCTCTGCAGTGCCTAGCACACCTGTTTTATTAATTATTTGCACTGCAGTAGCACTTAGCTGACTCCACCCAAGACTGGAGCTCCCTTTGGCTCCATGCAGCACGTGGCATGAGAGAACTCACATGCTAAAGAGATGAACCCGACAAAGGTGGGAGGGAAAAGTGCAGAAAAAGGAAGTGATTTTCCCTGGGTCACACAGCCAGATTATTGGCAGTCCAGGTTTCCTGAGCCCCTTACCACACAGCTTCCCAATGACCGTCAACTACCTGAGGCCTCTAAAGTGCTCCCAGTGTCAATGTTGGCTCAAGATAATAGTGAGTAAAGAATCATTTTTACCCTTGAAGTGGAGTGTGAAAGAGGAGGAAGGAAACAGGGCAAGAGGGAGAGAATGGTGGGTTACTCACCTGTAACCATCCTTTTTCAAGATGGGCTGCTCGCATACATTCAGCTCCTAGGTGTCTACGTGCTGCAGCATACAATTAGTTGGAAATTAGTTTTGTCCTAGTCTGTCAGAGCAGGGTCAGCAGGCAATGCCCCCTCTGGCCGCTTCTGCAGCTATATATATGGTCCCAACCCTGACCCTCCTCAGTCTCTTCTTATTGCTAACTCCGAGTAGCAGGGATGGAGGGAGGGACCTGAATGTATGCAAGCAGCCCATCTCAAAGAAGGACAGTTACAGGTGAGTAACCCACCATTCTTCGAGCGCTACTCGCATCATTTGGTTCTAGGTAACTACTAGTCATACCTTGGCTGGTGGGTGGAGTTTAATTTTCCCACCATCAGAACAGCTGTATTCAAAATGGATTCCCCACCCTGGTTGGGTGGTAGAGCGGTGGGTCATCAGATCTACACTGATGAGCACATTACCTGTCTGTGGGCTCTTCTGGGAGAAGACCTGCACATGGGTTGCCAAAGAGGTTATCTGTCCCTCTGTCTGAGAACTTTAAGGCTCTGATAGGAGGGTGACCTTAGGCTGATATGGAGGCCCTTATTGTTGATCATTAGCTGATTAACCCAGGAAGACGTTGGCAGCATCAACATTCTGTTGAGCCAAAACCCAGCAAGTGTTTGTCATGTCCCGAAGAAGCGCAGCCGCTCCAAAGGTAACGGGTGGGGTAGCCATCTCTACGTTTGACAGTCTTGACATTTCTTGCACAAACACCTCCTGCTATCAGACTTAATAAGGACTGAAAGGAGCAAGCCTAGCGCAGGCAGGGGAATGATGTCAGCAGCTGTTCATGCGGGATGATGCCTGTCTGATTCTGTCTGCTTAGTGACCCCGGGCACAGCCACCAGGCTGGCATAAGGTGGGAGGTCTCATCTGCTGAAATTACAGGGGTGGGGTGGGGTGGGGGTGAGAGGTGTTTGGAGGAGCAGTGTGTTCACTTGGGTTGGCTGTGGTGTCAGTCGCAGCTACATGGTGCATTCCCAGCTTGGGTGGGACATGACTCTGAGGGTTGTGGGGGTTTTTTTGCTGAATCCCAGATGTTCTGAATCTCAGTGATTTTCATCCAGGGGTATGTGTATCCCTGGGGCTATGCAGAGGTCTTCCAGTGGGTCATCAACTCATCTAGACCAGTGTTTTCCAACCTGCAAGTTGTAATTTGGGGGGGTGGGGTGGTCACAGGATGGTTTTAGGGGTGTTACAAGTGCAGGGATGATATTAGGCGGTGGCAAGCAGGGCAGGTGCCCTGGGATAAAGCCACAGAGGACCCTGCAAAGCCAAGGTACAAGCTTCAGCCCTGGGTGGCGGGGCTCAGGCCTCAGACTCCTGAAAGGGTACAGCAGTCTGGAAAGGCTGAGAACCTCTGCTGTAGCTGTTTTGCCTAGGAGGCTACCATACTGAACCAGAACCTTGCATTGCAAAGTGCTTTGCAGGCTCCTTACACACTGTGCTGCTGAAATGCAGCCATCTCTTACGTGGAGGGCAGCATCCAGAAGACCGGTAATGCACAACGGTGTGGGAGGGGAAACCTGGGTGGATAGCAAGGAAATACTGTTCCCATCACTCAGGCTGTGAGTTATGTCTCTGGAGCTGGTCTGGCAAGCAGAAAAGGTCTCTTGTTTTCATCTGTCCACTGAGCTGCTCACTCCCTAGATTGGGTCTCCAGGGTTCAGGACCCTGGTACCAACTGTGATTGGTCAGCAGGCCTGGACTGGATCCCCTTGGGAGCAGGGGCGTTGGTGGAGCCTGGCACATGGGGCCCATGCCCTGAATCCTGGCACCAGTGCCCCAGGTCCTGGCGGGGCCCCGCCTCTCCCAGTCTCTGGCCGGATTCGGCAGAGATCCGGAGCCCAGCCACCCGCGGCCGCGGCTGCCACTCCTGGCCCTGTCCCCGTCCCCAGATGGGGATCCGGGGCCCAGCAGCGGCCACTTCCAGCTCCTTCAAAGGCTGGGCGACCCCGCAGCCGCGGCTGCTGCTTCCCCCTCTGTCCCTGGCCAGGGGCGGGGCCTGCGAACAGGGGGCAGGGGCAGGGCCTGGGTCCGTGCCCTGGGTCATTCCCCAGGGCAGCGACAGCCCTGCTTGGGAAGGTGTATAGGTGTGAAGACAGTGACCTAAACCAGCCTTCTTTAAAACCAAGAGGGGTTTAATCTCAGCAGAGGGAACACTGCATTAATAATATAATAGCTAGCTCTTACACAGTGCTTTTCATAGCAGATCTCAAAGTGGGGTCACTATCATTACTCCCCTTTTACAGATGTGGAAACTAAGGCACAGAGTGACCCGCCCAAGATCCCCCCAGCCAGCCAATGGCAGAGCCAGGAGTAGAACCCAGCTCTATAGCATCCTATTTCAGTGCCCTATCATTTTATCCTTACAGCAAAGAGGTATGAACATTACAAAGAAACCACAAATATCACTGTCTTACTGAAAATTCAGCAAAGCCTGGTTTATCCAGATACCCCCACTTCTGGGACAGAGTGAGGGTGTCACTCTTACCCCCCGGCAGCTTCTGGCTGCCTTCTGTCCTCTTTCCTTCTCTGCTAAGGTTGCCCTCTTTTATCCCTCTCCTAGTTCCCTTGTTTGTTTTGGCCTCCTAAATGTGGCCAAATGGGTTTGTATGCCCTCCTCCCTGTGTCTGCTGAGTGGGGGGGTATGGGAGCCAGCTGTCAGAGGCAGACTTCACAGCACTTGTTCTCTTAAGTATTTTTTTAAATTTTTTTGAGTATTCTCTTCTGAGTCTTGACAGCTGCGGGAGGGGGCATCAGTAAAGTTAGTCCACTTTCCTGTTGGAAGTAGACCTGTGGTAACCTTCTAGCAAACCACGCTAGGTGTATCAAAGTGCAAGCATGCAATATAAAAACAATACAGGCTCTTCCTGTTCTGTTGCACACTTCCAAGGAACAGGCCTAAACCAGCGTGGCCCTCCTCAGTGCTTTCATTTACCTGGTGTGTGAAGCTATCATTCATGTTAGCCTGTGCACCACTCAGTGCTGCTCCCCAGTACCTAGTACATAAGTTTGGGGGGGAAAAAAATCGAAACCAAAGAGGCGTGTGGCACTTTAAGACTAACAGATTTATTTTTCGCATGATTTTGTAAGCTCACCCATCTTCAAAGCATCTGACGAAGTGGGATTTTTCTCCCATGAAAGCTCATGTGAAAAATAAATCTGTTAGTCTTAAAGTTCCACATGCCTCTTTGTGGGTTTGGGTATTTTTGGTTTTTTTTGGCTGGACTAGGCTAACATGGCTATCCCTTTGGAAATTCATAAGTTTGGAGCATGTTACCCATCCACCTTCTGTCTCAGTGCCTGTTCTTGGGATTCAGCTCCCCAAGTCACATGATTCTGTAGGAATCTCCCCTTCCTTCTTTTGAAAAGTACATTGCTAGCCCTTGCACTTGCACAGAAACCTTGACACCAACAGGGCCAATAAAATGAAGTCTAAAACATTGTAATTTTAAAAGAAATTAAACCAGTCTCATGATTTTCTGGGTCTGGGCTAGCAGGTTTTGAATGCCTGGAGTTGGTACTAGGAGATGGGACTTTGAGTCACTTTTCTTTACTAAACAAAAGTTCCCATGTGACTGACACCAAAGTGCCCTGAAATCCCCATCATTGGCTCCCCTCCTGCGTTGCTGGATGGTAGCACTGTTCACACAAACTGTGCAGAGGGCCTCAGCCAAGCCTTCAGCGACATCTCCTGGGCACTGTGTGGTATGGCTGCAGAAGAGCCCTGAACCTGTCAAGATCCAAAGGGGCAGCTATGTTAGTCTAGTTCAGTAGAACAAACAAGGAGTCCTGTGGCACTTAAAGAGTAACAAATTTATTTATTGCATGAGCTTTCGTGGGAGAAATGGATTTTCTCTCATGAAAGCTCATGCAATAAATATATTTGTTTCTTTTTAAGTGCCACAGGACTCCTTGTTTGTTCTACTGAACCTTTCAGAAAACTGGCTGGTTATACTGCATCTGAACAAGTTGGCTGAAATGCGACCTTTGCTGGAGCTGATGCAGAGGTTCCATTTTGAGGTGTGTTGAGAGAGTCATGGTGTTCCCTTCCAGCCAGGACAGTTTTTGCTTAGGGGCCTTCCTGCCGTAGTTTTCAGGCAAGAGAGCAATGTGCATGGTACAGGGCTAGATGGTTGGTCTGACCTCCTGCAGCTGAGATGTGACTCTCTGGGTTGACATGCCATGATTCAGTAGATGGAAAGGATGGAAGAGGCTGTGTCCAGGCAAACACCCATGTTCTTTATCCCACGCTGCCAGAGTTAAACATTTAATGGTAACTCATCTGCCTTGTCTGGACTGATTTAGCTGGGCAGGTGTTAAACGCTCTTCCGGATGTCTTTCTGTGAATGGAAATCCAGCAACCAGTTAATCTCATCCTGGACACATATCCCCATCCTATGGGTGTCGTTGAAGGGAGATCTGAGATCTGCCATGGGTTTTTAAGTGTACTATGGTGCTTGGCTAAGTGAAAGCTAATTAAGGACACATGATTCTCATGAAGGTCAAAGCTTTGCTGCTTTCTCCTCTCATTATCCTGTTAAAGAGAGAGTTGAAGGCTAGTGGTCTGAGCTTAGGGCTGGGAGGGAGGAGTTCCCAATTTCTAATCCCCCCTCTGACACTGGTCTGAGCCAGAGTCAGGGCACTGAAACTGGGACTAGGGGCTCATGCCCCCATGCCCAGCTCCAGTGATGCCCCTGCATCAGGTCTTGAGACATCATGGAGCACTGGGTATGCAAAACTGCAATCCGCAAGACCACACTCTCTCCTTAACAGAGTTAGAGAGGTATTGCAGAGCACAATTTTGCATACACAGCACTCTGTGATGCCTCAAGAGTGCTGTAGTATTTTGATTTATGGTATTAACAATTCACTTGACATGCATTTAAGTCAAATCAGGCCCACCATAGCAAATGAATTTGGCACCCCTAATCTAGACCATCCCTGACAGGTGTTTATCTAACCTGCTCTTAAAAATTTACAATGGTGGAGATCCCACAACCTCTCTAGGCAACTTATTCTAGTGGTTAATCACCCTAACAGTTAGGAATTTTTTCCTAATGTCCAACCTAAATCTACCTTTTCATAATTTAAGCCCATTACATCTTGTTCTTTCATCAGCAGTTAAAGAGAATAATTTTTCTCCCTCCTCATAACAACAATTTGGGTCTTAAAAATTATTATGTCCTGTCTCAGGCTCCTCTTTTCTAGACTAAACATACCTAGTTCTTTCAATCTTCCCTCAGAAGTCAAGTATTCTAGACCATTAATCATTCATGTTGCTCTTCAGACTTTCTCCAATTTGTCTACATCTTTCTGAAGTGAGGCACCCAGCACTGGACACAATACTCCAGTCAGTGCAGAGTAGAATAGAAGAATTACTTACAATACTCTTGTTGTTATATCCCAGAATGGTATTTTGTTTTTCTCCAATAGTGTTACACTGTTGACTCATATATAGCTTGTGGTCCTCTATGACCTCCAGATCCCTTTCTGCAGTCATTTCCCATTTTGTATGTGTATAACTGATTGTTCTTTCCTAAATAGAGTAATTTGCATTTGTCCTTATTGAATTTCATCCAATTTACTGCAGACGATTTACCAGTTTGTCCAAATCATTTTGAACTGAGATCCCTAGCCCCCAGAGCACTTGCAACCCCTCCCAGTTTGGTATCATCCACAAACTTTATAAGTGTGCGCTCTATGCTTTCATGAAAGGCTCTTTAAGTAGTCACAAGAGAAGAGGGAAGGTCCTCAAGGATCAGTAACTGGTTAAAAGATAAGAAACAAAGGGTAGGAATAAATAGCCAATTTTCACAACGGAAAGGGGTAAATAACCTACACAATCCAAAACTCTAATGAAGTATGGGACTTTTATGAAAGGGATAGATAATAAGACAGATGATACCATAATGCAGGGGTCTCAAACATGCAGCCCGTGGGCCGCATGCAGCCTCTAAAGCTATTTCCTGCGGCCCACAATGACACTATTGTTACCAATATTTGCAATATTGTTGTATGAAAAGGTTTTAGTGGTGTGACCCTTGGGCTAACTTACTAGTTCTCATGTGGCCCAGTACTAGTCCTCATGCAGCCCTCCTGTTGATTTGAGTTTGAGACCCCTGCCATAATGCCACTGTGAAAATTCATGGTACCCCCACAACTTGAACACTGCATGCATTTCTAGTTGCCCCATTTAAAAAAACAACATACATTAGATTTGGAAAAGGTACAAAAAAGGGCAACAAAAATAATTAGCAATCTGAAAAGCCTCCACAGGAAAAAAAAAAATCTTAAAAAGATTGAGACTGTTCAGCTTAGAAAAGGGGAGATACAATAAAAGTCTATAAATCATGAATGCTATAGAGAAAGTGAGTTGGGGAGTGTTATTTTTTCCTTTGTATAACACAAGAACCAGAGGTCCCCCAATTAAATTAAAAGATAGCACATTTAAAACAAACATAAGGAAATACTTTCACACTGTCAACCTGTGGAACTCATTGCTAGAGGATGTAGAGAAGGCCAAAAGCATAACTGGGTTCCAAAAAAACCTAGCAAATTTCATAGCAGAGGATGGGTCCATCAATGGCTGTTAGCCAGAACAGCCAGGTATGCAGACCTGTACTCTGGGTGACCCTAAGACTCAGACTACCAAAAGTTGGGACTGGATGATGGGATGGATCACTCAGTAATTATTCTGTTCATTCCCTCTGAAGCAACTGACAGTAGCAGCTATTAAAAGACAGGATAGTGGGCTAGGTGTACCATTACTTTGACCTACTATGGCCATTTTTGTGTTCTCATCTGCCTATCCTCAGTATTGCCAACTTCAAGCATTCAGCACAAGTCAGAACCAAAAACTCATGAAACTGGCTTTAAAAAGCATAAGGGTTTTTTTTTTAAGTGATTTTTTTTCCTTTAGGTTTCTGAGTCTCTAGCTGCACTGTGTTTTTAAGCTTTTCTCTGCAACTATGAGAGCTACTTTTTAAATTAAAGCTGAGATTGTCCTGTTCTTCCATGATTCTAGTCAGTGAGTCTTTCAGGAAAATACACATGCTGAAACTCATGATAAAACTCACAGGACTCAAAATAAGATTTTGAGAGCTGGCAAAAATGCTGATGTGTGCTCATGGACCCGTGTGGGGTATAAGCAGGAGCCCAAGGTCCTATTCCTAGATTTCCTGTGATTTCTTATGTGACAGGGGGCAAACACAGCTACTGATTTGAGGCGTGTCAATTGACAGGGGCCAACTGGAGACACTGCAAGCTGCATTTTCAATAGCCGTCAATGCAATGCAGAGTTCGCAGATGACAATGGAAGCTATAGATATTCAGCTTCTTTGAAAATCAGGCTCCTATTGACTCCAGCTGGGTCTCCCAAATCACTGAACATACCGATTAAAACTTCCTGCATCATTTTCCTCTTGTGCACATTGAATCTAACTCCTCTGGGACATATTATGAGGCTAGGCTAGCTAACACCAGCAAGATCCTATGATAGAGGTTCTGCAGTAGGGCAAGGTATTTGTTTAGTTCTTACCTCTGGACAAACTGACCCACAACCCTTGAGGAGTGACTTGATCATTTCACTTCATTCAGGGTGGTAGGAGACTTTCCACTGATTCACACCCTTGCTCCCTGGAGTAACTTCATTAGGTTGACTGGAGGGGGCTGCTGCAGACTTCCAGCCTGTGAAGAGCAAAACTCAGCAGCATCCCTTGGATGTTTCACAGCCCACATCAGTAGTGAGGAGACTCGGATGACCTTGCAGAGAGACACCACTGACCAAATTGATCTGAGGTGCATGAAACAACATCTATTCTGACAACAATAAAGGCAGGTTGAAGGTTCTCAATCTTGATTGCCACTCCAGTATGTGACATCTGCTCCTGAGATGACCTGAGCCTTGACCTCTCCATGAAATGAGGCTAAACTGCCCTGGTTTTCTACAGTACCTGCCTAGCTTCCAGTTCATTGCTGCCCTTGGTATTCATTAAAAGAGCTGTAGCTGAGTGGGGTAAGGAAAGGCAAGGAGCTAATGGTGGCCTTGGTCAGCCAGGGCATGTTGGTTGGCTTAGCACACCTTGGTTTCTCTGGAGAAGGAGCTGTTGCCACCTGCTTATCAGTATAAATAGTGCCTAAATCCAATGGGGTGGGAACAAACTAAACTCTGATTAGCCTGTCCTCTCAGTGTTAGCTGAGTTGCAGTCAGAGCTCATCACTCTGTGACCCACAGACTCTCCTCCTGAGACCTAGACCCTAGACAGATAGTTGGAAGGGGATTTCCTCTGCTCTGGGGAAGAGCTGGGAAGACAGACTTGGCTAAAGGGGGTTAGAGCAAAGGAGATATATGACCCCTTCGTGCTGTTTGCATCACATAAACATGGACCAGAAAGACAGTAGAATTAGAGAGGCATGTTTCCTAATGCACTACACATACTGACTTTACATGTGCCCTCCTCTCCACAGGCTGTTTTCTCCCTAGCTAGTTATCCAAGTTTCTGGACCCTTAGAGATATATTCTGCTTTGTTGCACTGGAATAAAACCAGAATTATGTGACTGAAGTTATGTTGGTATAAATGTGGAGTAAAGGAGCAGAATTTGACCTGACATCTCTGTTTTTTGTAATTTGAAGGGATCGTAGCATCACAATTTCCCCCAGATTAGAAAAAAAAAAATACATTCCCATTTCCTATTCTAGTTTTAGCTCCTGGAACTAGATGGCTTCTCTGTTAATCTGAAACCAGAATTATTGCTAAATAAAAAAAGATGGGGTACTTCAACAGTAAATTACCATGCCCTGGGAAAGTTCAGTCCCTCATCCTGGATCACACCCCAGCCCGTCACTTCCCATCCACAAACCCTGGGAGAAACCTATTTTTTTCCAGCAATCCACTCCCATAGTCGCCAAGATATTCTGTGGGTTCCAGACTGGCACTAGTGTCCCCTGGCCCAGTCACTGGAGAGTCTAGCGGAACAATATTATTCTTGAGGCTTTCTGGGTAACTGTGATGAAATCCAATCTTCGGCTCCTGGCCTGTGTCGCTGATAGAACTCTCAGCTGTCCAAGTCAGGTCAGAGTTTACCGCAGGGTGGCTGCCATCCTCAGATGCTAAGGTACTCTTCTCACTCAGCCCTGCAGCCATAATCCCTGCACTAGCCTATCAAACAGAAAGGAAGGGACATCAGGTTATTACACACTGAAGGGGTCTCCGAATAATTTAGAGAAAGAAAAAGATCCAAGTACCCTCTAAGTCTTAGCTGGTCACCATTCATTACATAGGACAACCCACCTCCCAAACATTCAGCCTCTTACTTGTTGGGCAGACAGCCGACTGTTTTCCATCTTCTTTTTCCTGGATATGGCTGGATTCCAGTGACAGACCAGACTGTCATTTTGAACACTGTAGTTCTTGTTCCCAAGAAGCCAGTAAGTTTTCATTTTTCCTTTACCCTGAGCAAAAAAAAAAGAGGAGAGAGAAGAACAAAACCCACTTCTATGAGCTACAAACAGAACAAAGAATGACTCTTGTGGCCATCCCTATGATTTGCAGAGTTAGGGCATGGATCTGACACCCACAGGCACTTTCTGCTATCCTCCTTTCTTGAGAAAATGATTCTGCTTATGGAAAGAGCTCATCCTCTGCACAGACAAGAAAGTGGTTATTATCACAGGTGGAAGAGGAATATTTCTCACTTGCTCAGGTTCCAGAGAGGTGTGTCTTTAAATCTGTTCCAGACTATAGCAGACAGCAATGCCACACTGCTGAAGTAGGTCTGGAGCACAGATCTCTGTCGGTTAAAGGGCTTATAGGGAACTGGCTGCATCACTCAGGGTGACACTAATGATCTACTGTTTCTACTTCATTCCAAACTCTTTTATAGATGATATAAGCAGAGACCAAATGAAACCATGGGTGAGATGCAGAAGCTGAGTTTAACAGAACACATCATTCTGTTTAACACCACCCTGCCACTAATGAGAAGCAGTGACTTGCCACATCCAGCTAAACTGGCAGCAGGAACTTACGCCAGCAGTTGGAACTGTGCCTGAAAAACCAAAGTGAAGACCACTACTACCGGGACTGGATTAAGACATGCTGAGGCACTAAGCTATGTCAAGATTCAGAGGCCCCATAATATAAAAAACAAACGAGAAAAAAAGTGTATTACATTATAACAGAAAGGGTAATGAAAAATAAATGATAAACCATTTTATTTGCATATATACATAGGCAAAGATGCAATGAAAAACAACTAAATAAAACATCTTGCAAAAAGCCTTATTTGCATTATCAATTTCAATTATGATAAATCTGAGTTCTCTGACATATTTAGAGGCCGTTCATAATGTGAGACCCCCAAGCCAGTGGTCATCAAACTTTTTTCCTGGGACCCAGCTCCAGGCCCCTCTACCATGCTGTAACCCCACCACTGCTGGGGGGATGCCCCCCCCAGTCAGCAGCAGCCAGCAGGGGACCGAGGGGCAGCTGCCCACCGGGATCGGTACCAGCCAGCAGGGGAGTGAGGGGAAGCCCCCCCCCCCCAGGTGCAGCATGGGTGCCATGACCCAGTTCTGGGTCATGACCCATACTTTGATGAACACTGCCCTAAGCCATGGCTCACTTGGCTTGTGCCTAAATCTGGCACTGCCTACTACTCTGGTGCAGAAAAAGTGTCAGAACAAGATCATGCAGAGGTGGGGGAAGGGACCTTTCATTTTTATGTCTTACCCAAAAGGCAGCGTTCCTCACAACGGAGTAACCCCTAAAGCCATGACAGGCATCCAGCATTCCTCAAAAGGCTGAGTACTTCCCACTAAATCACCAGCACCTCTTCCTTCAAGGCTGGCTTTTCCCTCATGACCTATTCACCAGGCCCAACCCTGATTTAATTTATGAGGTCATAGAAGGTCAACTTGAATTGATGGACTTGGGATGGGAGATATGTTTTCTATTTTTTTTCCTTGTCCTGTTAAACATTTTTATTACAGCAGAACCATAGGGACCTTTACCTTGATATCAATTTCCCCTCTCAACTCAATTTCATAGGCGTTGTCCACGAGCAGAGCCTGGTATGTAGCAGAGCTGATGTGTATCTTCTGAGCTATAATTCAGGAGAAAGCATTAGAAATACATACTGCCTGACCACCCTCTTACTTCAGTGTCAGACTCTGGTCCTCCTATTCAGCACAACATGGGACTGAACCAAGTTTAAAAATCAGTGGGATTACCTATGAGTAGCTAAGCCTTGGCAAGTGGTAAGTTGAAGGGAGAATAGTGAATAATAAAGAGCGCAAGACCAGCTGTGTTAGGACTCTGTTCTTGGAGCACAGGCGACTATGTGTTCAAGGTGTCAGCAGCAGCCACTAATGCACAGCCTAGTAACAGGAGTGAGAAGAATCTGCATTGACATAGCTGGTGTATCCATGGTACCTTCACATCAAAGTCCCCCCCACCCTTAAAAACAGACGCTTAGCTAGCCTCATATTGCTACTGCCTTTCTCTGCTATGGGTCATATTCCAGTCCTGTTAACTCTTTTCACCATCATAGCTAAGCCTTCCTGAAGTGTCAAGTGCCTGCATTGGTGCGTGTGTGTGAGAGAGAGAGCATGAGAGAGTGAGCTCAGTCAAGTGCACACTAGGCTGTTGTGCTGACATGGCAGTGGGATGGCTGATATGTTGGATATTTCTAATAAACCAGTTGTTTTGGTACCAACATGCCATGAAACACTGACATGAGTCTCTTTGGGGTATCAGCCCCAGAGTTTGCTGAAAGAGCTCACAGAGAGACAGGACTGGGGTTTGGGGTGGCGGGGAAGAGCACCTCAATCACCTACGCAGACTGGTGGACTCCATGCGAGAAGCTGTGTTCACTGTGTCCCCAAAGAGGCAATAACGGGGCATTTTGTACCCAACAACTCCAGCCACGCAGGGACCTGCAGAAAGACAAGGCAGAGAGAGTCCAGGGTTGAGAGAAGTCCACCAGAAATTCCAGGGAAACGTGAGATAGAGGTGCTAGTTTTAGTTTGTCCTTGAGCGTATCATTCCTGAGCCTCTGAGGTCAATGGGAGCTGTGTACCCTCAGGGTATCTCAGCTCATGGGCTGACTTGAATAAGGACTTCAGGACTTGGCCAGTCATTAATTCCTTGTACTATGGAGGCACTTGACATCTGCTCTCTAAATGCTTTGTCAGTATTAACTGATAGAAATAAGAATCATTATTCTGATGTGACAAATGGAGAAACTGAGGCACAGAGATATGAGCATCTGAGGAGCAGACAGGAAACTAGCAGCAGATCTGGAAGTGCAAACCAGCAGCCCCAGCTCTGCTCCCCACCCTCTTCTCACACCCCTTCCCTGCGGCCTCTCTCCTGGTTTTGTTCTCTGTTATCAATCTGCGTACCTGTGTGAATCCCAGCCCGTAGCTGCAGTCGGCCTGTTGGCATGTGGGGGATAAGGACCTGTCGGACCGCGGCCACCAGGTCCAGTGACATTTTGGCAATCTCATCAGCATGCTTCTCGCCATTCCTCTCTGGCAGGCCACTCACTACCATGTAGGCATCTCCAATGGTCTCTACCTGGTGGGGAGGAGTCAAGGGTCACTGAACTGCTGATGCTGGTGGTGCCAAACCTCACTCTTAAAGGGACATGTGGGCTCTTGATTCAAGGATCAGCAAAAAAAGACGATGACTCTGGGCCCCACCCACTTGCTAAGCAGCTGGATATTCCCTGTGGGATGGTATTTTAAAAGCACACCCTGTCCTATCAGGCAGCTGATGTTCAATGGTCTCCCAGACTGTGAAGGGATGTGTCAGCTTTGGGGGACGGTACTTATCCCCCTGCAGGGGAATCCCATTATTCTAGGCAGTGGCCCTGGGACAGGTTCTGGTCCTCAGAGCATGGAGCAAGGTATCAAAGCTATGACATCCAGAACCTAGCAGAATAAGGTTTATGTTCCCAAATGCCAGTCCCTAATCAGTTGTGCTGGCATCTCTGGGAGCTAGGGCTGGGAAAGCAGCCTTTGGAGCTGGAGGAAACAGCAGGTCATCTTGCTAATCCTGGCTTGATCAGGACAGGTGGCCCTGGTTGCCTGATCAGGGGTTTATAAAAGGCCTGGATTCCTCTGGGGGAAAATAAAAAAACAAACTCTAGATGCTGGGAGAAAGACAGAATCACTCCACATACTGAAGGAGTCTGGTATGTACTTAGTTTTGTTCTTTGGGTCCAACAACTGGGTATTCACTTTGTCTGTAATTTTATGTTAATATTAGACCTTTGCTGGCTACTCAAAGGCCCAGTATGTCCTGTGGATTTGGCCTAATGGAAGCTGAATCATGACACTCTCTATAAGCCTGTTCATGGGGGAAGATATTTTCTCCTCCTCTACTGGGAGCTCTCAGGGGGAGGATAGGTCGTGTACCTTGGCTTTCCCCTTTGCCCCTCATATCCTACCTGTCTGTCTTGGTCTGGTAGCTATTTCATGCACAAGTACAATTTCTATGCAATTAACATCTGCTACCCCCATGAATTTACAAAAAGCTTCTCACCTTTCCACAATAGTCTAGGTACAAGAAGCAGGAGGCTGGGACTAGGGCAGAATTAGTTTAAGCAGCAGTATTTGTTGCAGAAAAGCAGACTGAGGGAGCTAAGAGAGCTGCCTTCTCAGCCAGTGAATGAGAAGATCCGTGGTGCACAGTCCCCTCCTTCATCCTCCAGTAAGGAATTTCACTCACCTTGTAAACATCATAGGACTCGATCCTAGTGTCAAAACAGCTGTAGAGGTTGTTGAGCATCTCGACAACTTGCAGGGGGGTGCAAGAGGCAGCAATGCTGGTGAACCCCACAATATCTGAGAAAAAGATAGTGACCTGCAGAGGGAGATGGGTGGCATGATGGCAACACTTTTGAAGTAAGTGTATCTTACATTGATTAAAAACTACAAACAAAGACCTGCCGCAGCAACCTGCACTTAGGTAGGTAGTCCCACTGCAAGTCATTAGTCTGGCTTCCCAGAATAATGGCTGTGGGATCACGACCCAAATTTTTCCACATAATGATGAATAAATCTGTTAGTCTTCAAGTGCCACACAACTCCTTGTTGTTTTTTCACTGGACTAGACTAACATGGCTATCCATTTTAAAATCTATCATTCCTGCCTGTCAAATGAAAAACACCTCTGTGTGAAGGAGCAGCATATGGCAGGTGCACCACTGAAGCCCTATTTCAGGGACTTTGATAAAACTGCCTGCCTGAAAAAAGGATGCAGGATTGGGTACCTAAGATTCTTCATTTGTAGCCACTTAATTTACTTGTAGTAGCAGTATGTTTCAAAATAAGATGGGCTAAGACTTCAGTTCTGTGAGCAGTCTACTTCCACAACTGGGGTCTTTATTTCTTTTCTTTGTTCAAATTGTGATGACAAAGAAGTTCAAATATCTGCACAGATTCAAAAATAAAATATCAGTATTTGATTGCTTTTATATAAGGAAATATCTTGAACTGGGAATATCTTTCTCTTCACATCTAGACTATTTTTCCTATTATTGTTAGCTGGAGAACTTACAAAGAAGGAAAGAAAGCCACCATTAACAACTGACATGAAAAAGGAAAATGTTTGTTAGTGGCCTCAACAAATCACTATCCTGTGATAGTCCAATTGATGGTTAGGGCTTTTTTGTTTGTTTCATTTTAGTAGCCATTATAATTCCAGATGGCTTATTTTAAATCCCCTCTGCCTTGTTCTAGCTGTTTGATGACACAGCTATGGTTAATTATAGGTAATTGTCTAATTATTGGTTATTTGGGTAATGATACCTATAAATTAAATGTAACTGTTCTGTCTTGTGTGTCTCAGATAAAAGTAATACCATGTCCAGTAAACAGGATTTCTACAGTGTAATGATCTTTGTTAGGCATTCTACAGACAGTGCATAAAGCATAAATGTCCAATTAAGTTGCTTTTGTGTAATAGACATGTGAATGAGGTGGGGAAAAATCCTCTGGCAGTTCTTTTCAAACTAATTTTCTCAAACTAGAGAGAGCTCAGAGAAAAGCAATAAAAACTGCTGGGGGAAAATAACTGAAGTATGGAACAAAATAGCTAAATGCATTTAGTTTAGCTATGAGATGATTAGGCAGGCACATGGCCAAAGTAAATCATGTTCGTATTTTTTCTCTCAGCTCCAGCCCTTGGCTAGCTACACAATTGCAGAATTAGCAACCTAAGACA
Organism: Podocnemis expansa; assembly: GCA_007922195.1. Classification (NCBI taxonomy): domain Eukaryota; kingdom Metazoa; phylum Chordata; order Testudines; family Podocnemididae; genus Podocnemis; species Podocnemis expansa. The sequence goes on along the minus strand of ML681963.1, from coordinate 5,319,991 downwards.
TGATGCTGTATGGAATTGCATGGCAAGGGAATCCTGGCCATACTCCATCCTTGGTTATATCCCTGTAACGCTATTGACTTCAGTGAAATAGCACAGATGTTTTAAAGATATAGTACAAATTCTGTTTGTTACACCTTCTGATGTGCAAATACTGAGATGTAATTGAGGGCAGAATTTTGGCCCATTCTGCTATGGAGCTTCTCTCCATTTTGGCACTGGGCAGTTCAGCTCCTGCTGCCACAGACTTAGGACTTGATTCTGCAAGCTGATCGAGCAGAGTGGTCCCACAAACTGAGACAGAACAGTCTGTAGAAGCTGGGTTTGAAAAGTCTAGCTCCAAAAGTCAAAGGCCCTGCCTTTCTTTTTCTACCATCAGATATCCACAGATCATTTTTAAAAACATATATGTTGAACAGTAGGCTTTCCACCCCCAGTTAAGTGGATGCCAAATCACACATGCAACAATGGAGACCAGCAAGAGACTTCTTTAAATAAAGTCAGATCCATTACACTTTTCCATTCAGGTTGCAATGGCTCTTGCTTTCATTCACACCCCCACATCATGGACTCACCTGGTCATAGTTTTCAGCCTGAACATGTTTGTGTTTCCTCAATTGCTTGGCCACAGATTTTGGCAACATCTGGTGCAAGAGGTCCTCAGCTAGCCGCCTTTCTCTCTTCAATTCTTCTGTCCTTTCCTTGAGACTCCTGGCGTAATTCTGGATCCACTCTGTCATTTGCTTAAAGGACACCAAGACTATGGGGTAGATGAGGCAGGCTATCATCAGCAGAGTGACCTTAAGGCTAATGGTGGAGAGGATTTCCCTAGATTTCTTGCGGAGCTTTTCGTGCCCTTTCTGTAATAAGCAGCCCTGTACATAACTGAGTTCTTTGGCTAGACCTCTGCTGGGAATTGGAAGGGATGAGCCCAAGAAAGGGGTGAAAAGAGAAATGCCTTCGTAGGGAGTGAAGTAGAGAGACAGGTTCATATTCTCCATCCAGCATGTCTGTAGAGTCTCTGATGTGAAGACGACATAATTCAAAATGCTAGTGATTGGATGCCATGCTGATTGAAAGTTTCCAGATGGTGGTGACACCATGGGCATCTCCTGAGCTCTGAGGATGACTTCCTTTATTCTAAGTAGGAGTCTAAGGCACATCACATCTGCCCAGTCAGGGTTGGATCTCACAGTTTTGAGATCCTCACTTAGGCTATCAAAAGCCTCCAGCAACTCTGAAATAACTCCTGACAAGGCTGCATCAAGCTCAACATCCCAGGTGGTGTTTAGTCTTTCACTCATGTGAGTGATGTAAATCTCACAGGCAGAGTCTTTCTCTTCCTTGCATTGGTGGTTCTTGCTATGTAATGCCTCTTCAGTCTCTTGGCAAAGAGAGTTTAACCTTTCTAGTAGCTGAACATGCTGAGAACCATTTCTCCTAGCTGACTGGCCCCAACAGCAGGTGCGTCTTTCTTCCTGGAGGAGAGCTATGAGGTGGACAGCCCAAAGGTTTTCACAGGAGGAAAGTCCCTGAAGGGCCTTTTCTGTATTTCTCCACATTTCAAAGCTGCTGCTTAAGTCAAGAGAGATGGCTCCTAAGAGGGTGAACAGGGAGACCATGCATGCTGCCAAAATCCTCTGGACTGTTCTGCTACTCCCAGAATTTGAGGCAGGAGGGCATCTAGAATGGAGAGAGCAAGGAGAAGGAAGGGGGGCGGGGAAGAAGGAATTGAATCATTGGGATAATTCTTCCATCCACTGGGAATATACCAACAGAACTGGAGATGTTTCAGAACTTGCATGTATTAAATGTGAAGCGCAAGGGGATGTGCATCGTCAGAGAATCTTTCAAAGGTTATTGGTTTGGTTTGTTTTATGGTGTCTTGTGCCCCAAGGCTGCTTTAAAAAGAGGTATTGGTGAGGATTGTTTAGCTCTAACAATCTATTCAGTGTTACACAGAGACTGTTCTGGCCTCCTGTAGGATTGGTCACCTATGTCACATGGTGACTGGTTTTGCTCCTTCATTGGTGGCCTGATCCAAGCCCCACTGAAGTTCACAAAAAGATGCTTTGGATCTGGCTCTGAAAGACTGGAACACCTTCAAAGGGAGAATTAATTTTCTGGAATGAATTTTCAGATGTCAGTTTTTCTTGTGCTAAAATTTGTGAAACCTTTAGGGTATATGGACCTTTGAAAAGTGCTCACTATTTGTTCACATGCTGGTGAATACGTGAACTAGATTTTGGTGCTTTTATTTACAAAAAATGTGTCGGTAAATATTTGGGCTGCTTCTATGGTTGGATTCTCATTGTGCTATTCTCCTCCATACTGTCAGGCTAATCCATTATTTCGAGAGCAGGGGGACCAGTTGTATGGAGCAGAGTGCTTTTCACAACCAGTAACAGTCCGTCATAACCTGTCACATTAAGGGCTCTGACAGAACTGAGAAGCAGCTGGGGAACTGAGGGCCAGGGCTGGATGTGAGTGGGTTTGCCAGTTATTTCGAGGAGTGCGGGATCTGGCCCAGATGCAGATATGGGGCAGCTGGAGAGTTTTCCATTTGTTCCCTGCACGAGATAGTTTGTACAGCTCTGCTTCTTTGCCTTGTTTGTTTGAAGGAAATCCACGCACCAAACCTCCTCAGCTTTCCTAGTTGGCTGCATTGCTGCTATTGGATTTCTAGCAGAAAGATAATTAAAAATACAACCCAAAGCAGTATTTCTAAACCCAGGCGGAATTAGAAGCGTCGCCTGATCTCCGCACCCCAAGGCATTCGTTATTGTAAAGAAGAAAAACTGTCCTTGACGATGAAAAATAGCCCTGTAAACATGGTCCTCGTTCCTGCCCTTTATCAATCTAATAGAAAAGCGGGAGACAAGCCCAGAGAAACCATCACCACCATACACTCTCCTAGAGCTATTTATTGCAAAGCGGCTGGCTTTATACTCAGACTTAGAGTTCACTTTTTTTCTCTCTCATGGTTGCTCGCATACACACTCCGGCGTCCTCCACACGCTTTTACTCAGCAGGTTTCCTGCTTTTGAAACTATCCAGGAAGGTTGTAAGGGGAAAAAAACCCAAACCTTGACTATCTCCTGCCCGCTTTTCATCACCCAAAGCTAAGTGCGGTGCAGCTCGATTTAAAAATAAAATGCCCAAGACCAAAGAGGGGACGGGTTTGTTCGTACTTGGTGGCCCTGAAGGGGTCTGAATTGTCGCTTAAGGGCTGTCGCCCTTCCCGGGCTCGTTGATTTCTCAGGAGGCCCCGGGCTGCCCCAAAACACAAACCCGCCTCTTAAATCAGTCGCTGAGCGTTTGAAAACGGCCCGTCTGCTCAGCTCTCACCACGAAACCAACGTCGGCACAAGTCTCACTTTGCCTTGTCCCCACGATTGAGTAGTAAAATAGGACGCATTAAAGGGGGCGGCATGCAGCCGAGCAGGAGCCTTAGACCCCCGAAGAAATCTTAATCTTTAGGGCGCCCCAGGACTCGCGTTGTTTTGCTGTACGCAGGCTAGCACGGCGGGAAATTATTTACCTTTTTATTAGTCCAGCTACCACTCGCACCAGGGCTTGGCCGTGAAGTTGAAGGTATGGCAAATGGGGCAGGCTGGAGGCAATGTTGAAGCGAATTTCCAAAGGGGCAGCGAAAAAAAGCAAAAAGGAGGAGTGGTGGGGGCACTTGGGGACTAACAAATGTGTTTTTCGCGGGAGCTTTGGGGGGAGAAAATCCCGCTTTGTCACTGCTCGGCAGATCTTCGCTCGAGGCGTGTGTTTAGACGGGGCGAGGGGGACGCTCCAGGCCAGCCCCGGGGAGCCGGTACCGGGACCAGGCTAGCGGGGCCCGGCGGCAGCTCGCCCGTCTGGCCGGGGCTGCGATTGCCCGGCTGCCCCGCGCTAGGGCCGGCCGGGGGCTTTGGCTCTCAGCCGCCAAGGGAGGCTCGGGCTCCGGGTCTGGGCCGTTTCCTGCCCCCTAATCTTTAAAATTATCCCCGCCTCCAAAAAAAGTGGGGCTCTGCCCTGCACTGCCCCGGGGCCCCGCCACTCGTTGCTGTCTCCGCTCCCCCATCTTCGAAGCATCTGACGAAGTGGGATTTTCTCCCACGGAAGCTCCTGGGGAAAATAGCTCGGTTAGTCTTTAAGTGCCACACGCCTCCTTGGTATTTTTCGGGGGAAAGTGCCGGGGCTGAAACCAGCCGGGGCGGAGGAAAAACCCAGCCGGGAAACGGGGAGATGCGCCCCGGCCTGTCTCCCCGGCGCCGTGTGTCGCCAAACCGGAGCCACGCCGGTTTGACACCGAATGTCGGGGCGGCCGGGGCTGGGAATTGCCCCAGGTGGATTCAGCGCAAATCAGAGGGGCCCCGAGATAGCACAGCCTGGGGGAGCCGGAGCCGGTGCTGCCGACCCCCCAGTGTCTCTCCATCGCTCCCGCCCCGCTTCCCGCACCCACCTGCAGCTTTGCCGCCGGCTCCGGAGCCCCCCCGGCTCGTCCGGGAAGCGGGGGGAGGCCAAGCGGCCCCTGCTGCCTGCCCCGGCCATGGGAGCCCAGGGCGGCGGGAGCAAGAGGCGAGCCCGGGCCGCTGCCCGCAGGTGCAGACACCGGAGTGACTCCGGAGCGAGGGTGGCGTCGGGCTGCCCGGGCGGGGGGCAGGGCTCCGGCTAGGGGGAGTCTGGGCGCTGGGGAGGCCGAGACCCCTGGCCTTGGTGCTGAACGGCCCGAGGACTGGAGCCACCACGTCTCGGGTTTCCTTTCCCCTCCTCCGGTGCTGGGAGTCGGGCCCCAGTTCGGCCCCCCATCCAGCTGGTCCCGGAGGCCAGAGTCAGCGCCAAGCCCAGCCAGCTGCGCTCTCCCCTGGCTTGGGAGAGGGTGTCAGGGCCACTGGGAGCATCGCGGAAGCCAGAAAAATAACCAAAGGCCGGTGGCACTGTAAGGACTAGCAAATGTCTTCAGGCATAATTTTCATGGGCTGCAACCCCCTTTGTCAGGAGCACGCACAAACAAACCCTTCTGGCCAACAGATGATAATAGTTGGGTCAATTTTAAAAATGTGGCCAAAGGCTAGGCAGCCACCCCCTACACACTCCCTGCTGCTTGCCTCAGTATTCCTCTCAGAGCTTGTCCCAGAAGACATCCCCTACTAAAAAAGATGAAATTTCAGTGGCAGTGGTTGGGGGGAGGGTGAAGTCTCCCGTCTCTTTTTGGCCTCATTTTAACAGTATTTGATAAATTAACTTTTAGTTGGAACTGTATTGGGATTGGGGAATGAGGCCTGATTTCTGCTTGCTGTTGCTTTCTCCTCTATTAAGAGTAAGCAATTAATGGCCCCAACTAGGATCAGACCCTGATGTACTAAATGCCATACAAACACAGAGAACAATCACCCCTGTCCAGAAGAGCTCCTGATGTAGTTTAAGACCTGGACCCAGTAGGTGTAACGGGCAGGAAAGATAGATTGGAAGAAGACCAAAGAAACATGGAGAACTCCATGCAGAAAGCAAAATGTCACAGTTTGTGCATCTGTAAACTTGAATTTGTGCATGAGCCCAGAAAACAGCAATCTGAGACAGATCTGTATGGAATCAGACTAACTTACCAATGTTAAACCCATTTTTAAAACCAAAACCAAATAAAACTTGACAACTAAATAGATGACTTGGTTTTTCAGAAGTAGACAGAATGATGAAGCTCCATTGACTTTAACAGGAGCTGCAGGCACTCAGCATCTCTGAAAGTCAGGCCACCTATTTAAATGCCTAAGTCCCTATGCATAAATAGTTTTACTGAATGCCAAGGGACTATTAACCTGCACCCAATCAATGATATGCTTAGGTTTTTTTCTTGATTGGGGCCTAAAATATGGATTATGGGGCCTAACTTCAAGCATATAACATTGGAAACTTTGACCTAAGTTTTCTGTTGACTTTGATCTAGCACTGATTAAGGTGCAAGCCACTGTGAATTATATATTCCATGGTATAGAGAGCAGTGGATAGGGAATAGTAGCCAACTATGCTCATTTTCCACTTTCCCTCTATTAAGCACTCTGAAAATTTATTATTCTGTATTACTGGTGCATATATTTCAAACACTCAACTAATCTGTGGAACTCATTGCCAGGGGATGTTGTGATGGCCAAAAGCATAATGGGGGGTCAAAAATGTTTATGAATGAAAGGTCCATCAATGGCCAAAAGCTAGGGTGGTCAGAAAGACAATCCCATTTTGGGGTAATGCCAAACCTCTGACTGCCAGAAGTGGAAGACAGGTGGATCACTCCATAACTACCCTGCTCTGAATGCTCCTCCTGAAGTTCTGTGTATGGGCCAATGTCAGAGATAGATACACAGTATGGCAGCTCTTATCTTCTTGTATGGCTGCATACAAGGGCCACAATCAGGATGGATCCCCACTTGTGCTAGGTGCTGTTGAAGAAAGAAGTAGACACAGGCCCAGCATCAGATTTTACAATCTAAAAAGATCTCAGTGAAATAGTGCCAGCGTTTCACCCCCCCCCCCCCCACCTGCAAGTGATGTAGGATGGGGACATGATGCTTCCAGAGGGGAGACTGAAACATGACAGGATTTTGATTTTTCTGTAGACTCTTTCACCGCCAAGTCATGAGGTTGTCATTTTCAGGAGGCTGGGGACATGATGACCCTAGCGTGTGCTGTCTTTTTGATATTTTACACTCCAGCAGGTTTTCAAAGAGACATATAGGCTGCAAAACTAAGAGCCAAATTCAGTGGACCCACTTGAGATTTACACCAAGGTATCAAGAGAGATTTGGGACCTTATTAATTATTGAGAAAAATAATTTTATTATATCAGTTAGGGATTAACAGTTACAGGGGAGTGCTACTCTGCTACTGTTAGGATTTAAACAGACAACATATTTTAACTGTTTTACCTTCCTGTCAAATAGATCCAAATTCACAACTCAGAGAGCCATACTGTGGAACATGGAGTGGGGGAAAACAGGACTTATCAGTAAACGCTTTAGATTATGTGCATTTGTTATCTAGATTTTCTGTTCTCCACCATCAACAGCATAATAGCTCCTGCCTTTAGCTTCCAAAGCCATCAGCTGTTGACTGAATAAAGTCATCAGTTTTTAAAACTCAGTGGTTCATGTCTTTTGTTGACCACTTCCAGGGCACCAACAATCAATCAATGAAAAGGTCAGCAATATTTTCCCCCAATTTATTTTTAATTCCAAAATTTCAGTGAAATTTTGAAAAATGTCCAACAGCTTTAGAAAGTATAATTTCCACTTTGTCAATGGAGGAAAGTGAGGCACAGAGAGATTTGTGAGACTCAGCATGTCTCATTGAGTCAGTGAACCAGGAATAGCACTCCAGTCTGTGACTCCCACTGGTGACTCAGCCACACTGCCTCTGTTGGACGAACCATTCTCATATGCTTCCCAGAAACTGTCCTGTACAACAAAAAGACTGCCAAGCTGACAAGGATCATTGCTGACCCGCTGTTTATTGTCAGAGAACAGCACTGAAGGATACTTTAAAACAGTCTCAGTGAATGGAGATGCTATATTGTTTCACCTGCGTCAACATTTTCTAGGGTCTGTTAGCTGGACAGACCATGGAATTCAATTTTTGGAGGCTTTGATTGTTGGGCGGGCAGCTGCACCCCCCCACCACCCTTGCTAACCTTGTAACCCTTCCCCTGCTGTTCCTTTCCCTGAGTGAAAGAGGAAGTAAGTGTGAGTGTGAAACAAAGGTTGTGTCATTAGCAAAAGTTACTGTTAGCAAAGAAAGTCACATGACAAACTGCATGGCAGGAATACACAGCCGTAACCTGCAATCAACCCTAAAAAGGAATATAAGCTCCTGGGTCAATTATTATTAACTTGGCGATGAAAGGGGTGTGATCCACACTGACAGTAGATCAGCAGAGACCCTTCTGAGCTCCAACCTCCTGAGACACTCCTGCCTCCAAAATTCAGTCACCAAGAGTCCTCTTCTGTGTCCAGCCTGCTTCCATCACTGCCAGCATGCTTGTGCTAATGCTTGGGTTCATATGAGTGCAAGTAACACCTCCACCTTCCTTCCTATAAGCCACTCCAATAAATCCTGAACTTAACCCATTGTTGTGCAGTCTTCTGTTGCCTGATCATTCCCCCTGGTGCAACACTGGTATACTGAAAGTCTTTTTCTTTTTTTTTTTTTCTTAAAAACTGTTATTTCACTAACATTCTTGTGAACATTTATTAATATGGATGATCACTTGGATTGTGAGAAGAGAAGGAAATGGCCTCATTTGCATGTCTTTTATAGCGCACAAACTTACAGCTGAGTATCCCCTCACCTTGGTGAGCCATTTCATTTAGCACTGTGCATTTGTGAACCCAGAGAGGTGAAGAGGAAAGGCCCAACTGTTCAGTGTGGCAGAACTAGGCATGGAACTCAGGGCTCCTGACTCTTTGGTTGGGCTCTAAGCACTAGATTTTTCACATACATATGACTGTTTTCCATCAACCCATAACATGTTTTTGACTCACCAGATGAGTTTTATATCATGTTCTTTCCATGTCTGCCTAAGTGATGAGATGTTGATTTTAAAAAACTGATATTCCTCCTTTTTCACAAGTTTTGCTTAATGTGAGTTTTCACAAACTCCTCTTTTGGACAAGTTACTCTTTTTCCAAACAGCAGGATTGCTGCAGAGGGGCCAATCTCCACAAGGGAAGCAAAGTGTCATCTGACTCAAGCAGTGAACTCCAGCCCTGCTAAATTAATAACTCTATCAATACAAATATTCAGGAAGAACCAGAAAGGACCTTTCTCTCTCATCAGCTGTTAAGTGGATATTTTGCAGACTGGATCTGAGAACTCATCACATTCAGCTTAAAAAAAAAAAAAAAAAAAAAAAAAAAGTTCCAGCAATTATAATAGGAACAGTGTGAAACCCTGATGATCTGGGCTGAAAAGAAAAATGAGGCAGTGGCTTGTAAGACATTTCAAGGAAGATGAGAAAATGAGTTTTTAGGGCCATTTAAAGCTGAACCCTGCAGCTCTTACCCAGGCAAAACTTCCACTGAAGTAAGCAGGACTAGAACAATTATAACATTCAGAGCTTAAAGAGCAGAACAAATAAATGCTAAATTCATCTACTGCTCCAGATTTATAGCCCCAGGAATCAACTGGAGTTATTCCACAGTTTTACCAGTGTAACCAAGAAGGGAACTTGACCAAATGTGTGTCTGCTTTCATATAGCTCTCCAACTCACGTATCTATATTACTACTGCCTATTGAAATGACATTGCCAAGGCACTCTGCATTCTGTATCCTCTTTGTAATTTATAAGATTCCAAGGAGTTCTGAAATCTGGCATCAGATTTCTTAACACAATTTCTTTTAAGAAATGCTGTGCACACTCTTGATCGACAAGATGATCAGCGTCCTTTATTTTATGTACTGATAGATGGAAGGTAGAGTTGCTGGTGCTTTTGTTTCCTAGAGGAGTTCCAGAGCCATTGTTTTACTAAACAACAGAATTGCATGGACTTGTTCAAACGAAGTAGAAAGTTAGATCACGTTGTCTTTTGAAGGCAGAATCCTCTTACAGCTTTGTTTTTTGCCGCCTGGGATTTTAGGTTTCCTTCTTTCCACGTCCAGTCATCCATATGCATATGAGCAAGTCTGAGCTGAAGTAGCTTCCCTAGAATAATTGTGGCCCAGAAACTCTTTTGATATTCATTGGATGAGAGGCCAACTGCTCCCAATCACAGCTGAAGCCAGTGATGATCAAGGACCCAGTTCAGAGGGCAGCTATAGGCTCATGTCATCTTCAGCAGAGTCCTTTCATCCCAGACTTTCTTTCCAGATGCTGCACAGGCCCAAAACAGATCATGACAAACCAGAAACAGATTGTATGTGTTCAGATTCTGCTGCAGCGTAAGAACAAATATGTCTTAGTTTACTTAACTCTTACTACGTGCTTGCCACGTATTTTCTCCCCTCTAGCCCATTTGCTTCTGGCACACCAAATACATTAAAGTACCAGGTGCTGAAATGAGCTTTTCAGAAGACTTTGCCACAGTCTGTACTTGGAAAGTAAACTATTCGAAAATCAAAGGCAAACGGGTGCAAGCCATTGAGATGGAGAGAACAAGAAAGATTCAAGGCCAATCCTGGTTATGTCTTTCAGGAGGGCCAACAAAGTTTCAGCATTCTTACAACTTGTCATGTCAGTTGCTAAACTAGACTAACATGGCTACCCCTTTGGAACTTGTCAGTTTATATATGCCTCCAGCAAGGAGACAGGGCATGATTCTCAATTGTCCAAAGCTCTAGATGACGTTTTCAATAGGCAAAAGACAAGGGGCAGAGTTGATAAGAGGCAGGGGGAGGCACAGCCTCCCCAGTTGGCAGCTGTCTCTTTCCCCCCACTGATGGAGGAGTGGGACTCATGGCCACTGGCAGCTGGTGGCAGCATCTGGCCCCAGTTGGGAACCCAGAGCCATGCTGGCAAAAGGATCCAGCCCTGGCCCTAGTGATGGAAGTCAGATTGGGTGCAGGGGGTGTGATCTCTGGAGCTGGCTTCCCCAAGGTAATATCCACCCATGCTAAGGCTCTTACAAGAAGGCCTGTGGCTCAGTTTTTCTTTCTATTACCTATGACAATATGGATCTCTTAGGAATAATATTCCCACTGGACTTCTCTGCCAAGACTCTCCCCTCTAGGATGCAGGGGGCTGCTGATGGGAGCAGAAGACTGAGAAAGCTAATGTCATCTAACACTTGTTTTAATATGAATAGGTTCAGAATAGAGGCTCTAACTTCATTGCTTATGTGATAACCCCTGAACTTGGTCTCTGGCAATCACCTGTTCTCTTCTCAACAAACGGGGCGTGTTCAAAAGCTTAGCCTGCAAAACTGATTTGTATATTTGCTCTTTTTGTCTCCCAGCTCATGTAATTTTGTTATTGATCTTCTCCTCTGCTGTGCATTCTCTAACCCAGCCCACAGTTGTCCTCTGGTGCTCCGGCAACTAACTTTGACTGCAATTTGCTATACACTGTGAGAAATCATTTCTTACCTAACAAAAATCCAAGCGCCTTCAAGCTCTTATTGTATCTGTGGTGATGGATGCCAGGGTAATGACAGCTACAATATACATAGAGAAAGCTAGCTGAGATTGCCAAGAGCAGCATTAAATTGATACTTGACACATCCATTAAGAGAACATTAAGGCTGCAACGTCAAACACTCAAATTATGAAATGGAAGAATCAAACCTTCCCATGCATATGGACCAGCACTAGATGGAGTAGGAAGTTTCACTGCTAGATTTTAGCTATTTGCTGATAGCAGAGGGAAAAGGGAGACTAGTATCTTGGGTTCCTTTCTGGGTCGTTCTCTCCTCCCCACCCCAACACTTTTTCACCTCCACCCTGTCTTGCTCCTTCCTCAGCTCTAGCTCCTCCTTCCAGTCAGACTCATTCTCCTTCCTTAGCCTTTCCCAGTCTTCACTCCTCAAATTTCTCTGCCCAGTCTCCTTGCTCAACAAGTCTTAATTCCATCCTGTCAATTCCATCCCCTCACTGTCAGCCCCACATCTTATCTGTGTCTCCCCAGCCCTGACCTCCAGTCACCCTCACCAGTCCCTGTCTCCACCTATGGATTCCTCATCCAGTCAGAGTTCTCCCCATGTCCTAGTCTTAGGTTCCCAGACAGTCCCAGTTCTCCAATGGTTCCTAATCAGATCTGTCCATCTCCACCTCATCTGACCTCAGTCCCTATTCCACTGCTCAGCTGCTCCCAGACTCCTCCCACATCTGATCTCTCTCCCCCACACACATTCCCCACCCCACTAGCTCTCCATTCTAACCTTCCTCCAATTGCAGAGTTTTATCTTTGTCATCTTGTCCTAGTCCACATGGCCACACAATCCTAGTTCTCCCTATCTCCTTATAAAACCAGTCTAATCTCTCCCTCCTCACCTGACTTCTCATGCCAAGTCAGCTTGCTCTGCCAGTCCCCATCTGTCTCCTCATCCACTCTCAACCCCCAAGTCCATCTCCTTGCTGAGCCAGTCACAAACCCTTCTGTCGGCTACCATGTTTCTGTCCTCGTCCCAGTTCCCCTCTCTCTTCACGCTAACCTCCAGTCATGCTCACCGCGCTCAGACTCCTGGTCCCAATCTGCTTAGTCCAGCTGTTACTTCCTCTGCACTCCAATCAGACCAATTCTTCTATCATGCTGCCTGAGAAAGGGAAGGAGGTCAGTGAGAGCACAGGAGAAAATTCCCTTGCTCTCAGTTCAGGTACTGAAAGCCAATATGGCCTGCAACAGACCAGAGTTGCAAGGAAAATCCTGTTTTGGCCCACTGCATTCCTGCTGCTGATAAATTCCCTGAAGATTCTAACTGCAAACTCAAGTCTGAGCATATGAGAAGCAATTTTTCAACAGTTTATAGCTGGACCAAATTTGAGTGATTTTCACAGGGACAAGAAGAGGCACAAAGGCTACTCTCTCCCCAAATTTTGAGTCCCTGCTCAAGAGCACTAGAGCTGTTCAAAGAAAAGCTAACCAGATTTTTAATATGTGCATATTAATATTCTCCTTTAGCCTCATTCACAAATTTTCCAAAACCCAGCAGCCTGAGGCAACACCCACCATGGAAAGTTGCCATAAGCAATTGAAAACAGAGTCTTAAAATGGAAAGCGTTCGGCAACCTTAACAGTCCTACCTGTAACTACTGAGCATGCTCTTGTAGGCGGCAGCAGCAGCAGCAGCAGACAGAAGTGGAGCAGGAGAAACCTTAGAGGGACTGGCATGGTTAAGTTTCTTTCCAGTGTTGTAGGCACCCAATTTTATTACTCAAACAAATCTGAAAACAGGTCATTTGTCCTCATCAGAAATTCCTACGTAGCTACCAGCCTTGTGCTGAGTTTCCAGAACAAAGTATCACTGTAAAAGCCTTGATCATGAACTGCCCTGGTCTTAAAGTAGAAAAGGAGCAGAAGTCTACATCTAGCTTCCAGTGCTAGCATTTCCCAATTCAGAAACATCTTTTTCTGCTCAATACTGTGAGGAGGAAGGCTACTAGATAGTGCTGCTTAGTAGATAAAATGACTGATCAGTCTTTCAGATTAAATCCTACTACAGAAGTTTGTTTTCCCCAGAAAAACTAGTCTCTGCTGTGGTGTTATCTCACAGCTAATAATGCTCTCTTCTTATCCCCTTTCCTGGCACTATCTATATCCCTGACAGGTTTTGCAAACTGTGCCTGGAGTAATCTCTGGGGCAAAACAAGGTCTTCTCATAGCATTACTTCTATCAGCTAAATAGCACCAGAAACACCAAGTAAGTTTGGATAACTGAGGAAGCTTTAGCTGACACTGGGGCCATGACCCTGTTTCACATAACTCTGCTATCCTGTTTTGGTGGGCAGTAGAAGTACCACAGGATTAGATCTCATTAGTCTGGCACTTCCCTACAACATACTTTCCAAAAGTTCAGTTTAAAATATTGACTCAAACACAGGTTAAGATTTTCCAGACAGCCTAGGGTATCTAGACACTGACCATTATGGAAGATGTTTAAAGTCCCCAGATTGCTTTGAAAATCTCTAACCTTAGAATACAATATAAAATGGGTAAAAATGTCCTCTTTAGGGACAGATCTTCAAGGGTAGATTAAAGGAATCATTGTTTGGCCTACAGGATAACAGGGAAAGCACAGAAAAACAAGTTTGTAATAAGAGCTGGTTCCTTCTCTTCTCCCCCAGTTCATCTGGGACTATACTGTGCAAGGCTAAAAATGTACTTCCTTTATGCTGCTTCCCAGACTGAGTAATAGCATTCCATGTTTATCTAAAAAGATCATTACCTGAAAATAAGTACTCAATATCTAGTTGTTGTGCAAAGGTTTTACTTTTACCCAAGATTCAAAGAAAGTATGGAGACTCACAGTACATAGATGAACAACATGCACTCAAGTAACCTCTTAAAAGATGCTTCTGCTGCTTTCTCACCTTTTTTCCCTGATTTAATATTTTTTTCCTCTTAGACTACTGAAGTGAGTTTGGATTTATCTGGTTCCAGCTGTAACTAAAGCTTCCGAAAGATGCTACTTTTTCTTTTTTAACCCAAGGAAAAAGTGAACCATAAGTGTAGATTGAAAGGTCTTTATTTAAAAACAACAGCTTTGGTATTTTAAAACCAAACAATCTTCAAATCACTACAAAGTAGATGCCTCCCCAGTAACCAGAATATACCAATGCACAAAATCTCAATAATCATGCTCAGAATAGGAAATTGACATGTCAGTATTTCCAAAATTTAACCAAGAAATCACTTCATTAAACTGATCATTTTGCACTCTAATCACAAATTCCGATAAACCTGTTACCAGCATTCGTATATACAGTTTAATTGGTGGTCATTTGCTATCAAAGTTGAATGCAAAATTAACATCCTGTCCCACCCCCACCCCACAATGCAATAAATTAAAACGCATACTAGAAAGGAGAAGTGATATTGAATTAAGTTTTCTAGTTAGGAAAACCTCTCAAGGGAATTCATTCTTTATTTTTCTGTCATGTTAAAAAGAATCAAAGTATCAAAGGACTCATTTTCAAGTATTCCTCATCAAGTGGGTTAATCTTGTAGAACTTGCACATTTTACAAGGGAAAAACACACACCAGTGACAGATGAGCTTCTAGTGTAAACCCTGGAATAACCATAAACTTTCCAAGTCACAGATTCCCCCTCTTAACAAGGCACAAAAGGGTTGTAGCATTCGGAAGGTCCTTGTTCTCAGCCGCAGAATTGTCAGGCGCTAGGTGTCTTGTGCAAATGGAGGCTGAAAGCAGGACTGTTAGTTCACTTGCTCAGACACTGGGATCTTCCTGTGCAATTAATAAAACAAGGTGTTATCTTGCTTACAGCTACTAAAACATTATACTTCAGCAACAGATTTCACTTCATCCCTGTTTGTGGCACTGAGCTGTCATTAAGACCACAGAGGCTCTGCACCATCTTCGTTGTAGCTGGCTCGAGGCCAAGAAATTGAATAAGCTAATGTGCTGTATATTGCATGACTCTTTGCAAAACCAAGAGCACGCATGCAAGAAACAGATGCTTATTCAATTCCAAGTTTATGGTTGTGCAGTTTCTCAGTAAGATAGTGTCAGTGCTCTAAAGCTGTACTGAGGAACACAATCCATTTATAAAAGGCAGAAGGCAAATCTCCCCGAAACTCCTGTAGCAAAGGCAGAACAGCACAGCAGTAAATGTGTCATGATCATGAGACAGTTTAAGTTCCAGGATGCACTAGCACAAACAAAACAAATGACTTCCTGACCCCTTCTCTCTTTGCATTAATATTTTGATCATGATCATGGAGTAATACCTAGAGAAAGAATGCAACTGTCTGCAGATTTCTTTGATCTGTACATCTTAATCTACATCTTCCTATGTCTAGCTGGAGGCTTCAACTCCCAATGATCTTAGAGGATTGTGAGTATTCAGCACCACTCTGGATTAGTCTCCCAGCAGCAGTCAGGGGGCCAATAAGTTACTTGCATATGAGAGAATCTTCTTGAACGTCCATCTCCAGCACCCTCTGATTTAATGGACATTAAATTAAGTCCAGTGTCTAGTCCAGCCTCAGCTACCCTTCATTTAATTTGCTTTTCTGATTTTGAAAAGCAGGACAAGCTGAAGCCACAACACTTCCCCTGAGCGCATGTCTATTTGGTGACTGTTTATTAATAAACACACAAGACAATTCTGCACACAAGTCTCAGAGCTGATCCTAAGGAGAGGTTATGACCAATGCATTTGGCTCACTCAGCAAGGCAGTCTAAATTTTCAACTTCTCTCCATGCCATAAAAGTACAACTAAATAGTTTTAGTCTCCATTCTGTACTAAATTTCCATGTCTTCCCCTGTTGCCTTGGATTATGCCAAGCCGCCTTGACCACTAAACCTAAGGTAACTTGGTGTCCAAAGGACTCAAAGCCCTTACACAGCTGGGAGATGCAACAAATCTTGGGGCCCAAATCAGCATCCAGAAAAGAATGCTTCATCCCATCTGCAGCATGGCTACGTATTTGGTCTAAATAGCAGAAGAATTAATACTGGTTTAGCATTTCTCCAGACTGAGGCTGGTAAAAGTGACATTTGGTGCGAACCATGCAATATATACGAGTTTAGAATATTTATCCACTGACCCAGCAAATAAGCATCTGGATTACCTGTACTAGAACAGGAGCTTGGATCTGTATGAATTTCCATATGGCCATTCATTCATGGCAGACAAGTGTGCAAGCAATGCCCACACAACAACAGGGATAAGAGTTTTCCATGGAAAAAGTACAGCAGCTTTGTCTCTACCATTCCGCTACTGAGTAATAGCGGAACAGATACTATCTGGTGTCACTGCTGCAGCGTTAGTACAAACAAAACTCTTGTGTTGCTATAATGAAGGAGGGTGTCTGCTTTAAATTGCACCCATCCAAAGGTTTGTACAAGGAACAATACACTAATTTTGATAAAGGTAGGGTAAGCCCCTCGCTCTTGCAGTCTCTCTGACCTGATCCTACTATCTTTCAGATGCAAATACACGCATGCATCACGTGTCTCAAGACAAAACAAACCTCCTTCACACCCAGAGAGAACCTCCCTAGAAGCAGCTGAGAGAAAACCAGGTTCATGAATTGGCTCCCAAGAAAGCAGCAGCTTTATACCTTACTCCTGAAGAGTGGCTTGGCTCCCGGCCCACAGTATTCATTGTAGATGAGTTTGAACAGAAACAGGTGGAAAAGTGTGATTAAGGAGGCAACACTGAACCAGAACAGGAAGGGTAAACCTGGGTACTGCTTGGCCATGTGCTCCTCATGGGCCAGGATAGCTTTCAGATGTAGAGTGTGTCTCAGATCCTGCAGATGGGTCAGGTCCGTAGATATATAGAGTAATGGTGTGATGGGCTGAGTTACCATGACAGGGAAGATGTGACCCCGCACCTCAGAGGTCAACTCCACAGGCTCATTCAAGCAGCCCGCCTCACAAGCATATAGCCTAACTGGCTTGTCCTGGAATTTCACGGACACATGCAGGAAGGGCTTCCCTTCAGCATCTAGCAGAACAGCCAAGTTAATCAGGTCCTTGTTATAGTGGATCCCACGCAGAGAATAGCTATTGTGAAGCACATCAGGGTCAGCCTGAAACTGCAGATGGTTTTCTGTGAACTGCAGACCGCCAAAGCTGAGCACCATCCCCTGCATAAGTCCATGGACCCCAGCTGCCACTAGGCCTTTGCATCCTCGTTTTTGAAGAGTCAGCTTCCACAAGTCCGAGAGCTGCAGGATCTGAGGAACACTGGACAGCTTTTCTGGCCACAGATTCTCTGCATGCATGGTTGCATGGCCGCTGAAGCAGTGATCAGCATAGTTCAAGTTGGCTTCCATTTTTTCTCTGTCTTCATCACTAATGAGTGGATCCAGCAAAGGAGCTGGTATGCTGGACAGGACGTAGTAGAGAGTCATATTGACTGTCTTGCTGGATGGTGTGTGGGAATCTGTAATCTTTCTCATTTCGACCCCTGCAATATAGAACACAAACAAATCACCAACGCTGACAGACAGGAGTGACATTGTGTGTTTAAACGGCAGAGACAGCAGGAAGTTCAGATTTAGACGCCCGTGTCAACACCCACACAGATGTTGGTATGGGGATGAAAAAGAGGAACTGACACTGAATGCTTCCACCTGGCTGCTAGTGCTCAGCCATTACTAATTCTGGTATCTTACATTCTGATTTGTTTTCAAAACACTGAAGTGAACGGAACAAATGAATGACATAATCATGTTCCATTTGTTATAACTCAAAACAGGGAAAGATGCATTTTTTTCCGTCCTAAAAAAATGCACAGTGGACACATTGTACTAAGTTTCAGCTCCTACAAAAGGAGACTGATACCCCACTCCCTAGAACTGACCACATTCACACATGGAGATACATCAAGACTCCATCAGCTCCAGTACACTCACATAAGTGAAAATAACGTAGTGTTAGGCAACCCTACCCAGTTTCAAGCAAGTAGAGCAGAGGTTCCCAGCCTTTTCTCTGCCATGGCACACCTTGATACCTTGAATTCTTTTAAGGTACACCACCGTACAGTTGCCAAACTCATGAATATTCATGAGCCAATCTAGCGCACTCAATAGTTTTTCAAAAAATTTCATGGGGCAGCTGCTCAGGCCTAACGGCACAGTGGTTAGGAAATGCTGAAGTAGAGAACCATTAATTTGTTCCTGGAAAAATTAAGGAGCTCTCATTTAGGATTCTCTGCTGTTGAATTCTCTGCAATTAAGTTAACGGCACTTCTGCTGCTCTAGAACCTTGTGAACATACATTTAATGGTGACTAACTTCCATATTAATGTAGCTGGATTTTTCTTGCCTTTTGAAAAGGTTTGCAAACTGTAATTTACCAGATTAGGTTCTCTATAGCTTAATCTTACTGGTCCCCACATCACATTTTGTTCCTGTAACAACCGATTACCTTTGGGGAAAGGTTTTAAGAAAGGGTATGTTTAGCCTTGAGGGGGAGAGGATTAAACTGGGGGGGGGGGGGGGGAGATTTATCATCAAGCCACACAAACTTAGGTTAAATATTAGGAAAAACTTTAAGTACTAGAATAGGCTTTCAAGGGATACTGTCTAACCTGTTCTTCAATTTCCAATGATGGGTATTTTGTAAATACCTGTCATGGATGGTCTAGGTCGGGGTCTCAAACTCAACTTACCACTGAAACATCACAAGAACTAGTACATTAGTGTGAGGGATGTACCACTAAAACCTTTTCATACTACGATATTGCACATATTAATAACAATAGTGGTGTTGTGGGCTGCAGGAACTAACTTTAGGGGCTGCATGTGGCCTGTGAGTTTGAAATGGGATATGCTTCCCCAGTGATCAGAACATTGCAGGTATGGCTGCTGTATTTAAGCCAAGGGGCATTCATTATTTAATTTTAAAGCAAACTAACTCTCCTTACCTGAAATAAACAAATCGGACCAAGTCTGCTGGTGCTCCTGGAGTAGGTCCTCCACACCCATCTGCATCACCTCCAGCATCTCCTTCCTGGCCGACTCCCTCAGTTTGCTGAAAGTTTCCTCCAGCCTGGAAGCCTCGATGGGTTCTGAGGTGTACACCACCGAGAGCACCGTCTCGTGGAACTGAGACTTGGGCGCCACCTGCACCCGGCTCACCAGTTTCTTGGCCGCCACCACCACCAGCACCACTTTGGAGCTGTCAGCCAGGAGCACCCGTCCGGACGACAGCAGGAACTGCCGGTCGCCCACCTTCTCCAGGCTGGTGGTGAACTTGCCTCCCTGGGACGGGGAGGAGGAGGAGGAAGGGGCGGACACCTCGAAAGCGGTGACCCTCTCGGTGGGGTTGGAGATGTGGATCCGCTGCAGGTAAAGGTGGGGCCGGCTGCGGTGAGCCAGCAGCTCCTCCCGCACCGTCACGCAGTCGCGGGCGGAAGCCTGAGCGGCAGCCGCCCCCTGCCCGCTCTGGATGCAGCGGACCCGCCGCACCGCCCCGTCCCTCAACAAGGCGGCCGCAGCCCGGGCCTCAGCTTGCCCGCTCGCCGCCTTCAGCTGCACCAGCGCCGGGTAGTCGGTGGCCTGAGCCGAGCCGGCCGCGGCCACCCAGAGCCGGTTGGCGGCGACGTCCAGCAGCAGGAAGCCGTTGCCCACCACGGCCGGGGGGCCCCCGGCAGCCGCCTGGCCGCCGTCCCCGGGGAGCTGCAGCGGCAAGGCATCGCCCCGCTCCTCCAGCGCCCGCCAGCCCCGCGTCTCGGCCAGGAGGCACAGCCCGGCCGCGCCGCCCCGCGGCTTCCCGGCGCCCCAGGGCAGGCGGAGCCGGGCGCCCCCCAGGTACCAGTAGGCGAGGAGCAGGAAACCGAGCAGGGCCAGGAGGCGCCGGGCCCAGCTGCTGGACAGCAGCCCCGGGAGCCCCTTCAGCCGCTGCTGCAGCCACATGGGGCGGGGAGACGGAGGAGCCGCCCGCGCTGTCCTCCGGGGCCTATCCCCGGCCTGGCGCTACCAGCCGCCGAGCCCGCATCCCCCGCCCGCCCGCCGGCGCCTGCGCCTGCGCCTGCGCGGCCTGTCGCAAAGCGCTGCCGCGGCCGGAAAAGAGAGCCGCCGCCCGAGCGCGACACTTTACGACAGATCTGGCCGGGCTTAACCCTTGCGGCGCGGGGCGGGGGTGTCAGTGGCGCCCGGCGGGGGGCCAGCGCCAGGCTGTGTGTGCGCTGGGGGCAGGGCAGCGGAGTACCAGGATCTCTGGGCAGTGCCGGGCTCTGTGTGTGTGTGTGTGTGAAATGCTGCAGTCAGAGCAGTGCCAGGCTGTGTGTGTGCTGGGGGCAGGGCAGCGGAGTACCAGGATCTCTGGGGCAGTGCCGGGCTCTGTGTGTGTGTGTGTGTGTG
>ML681963.1:5216947-5292056 GCA_007922195.1 Podocnemis expansa | reverse complement strand
GTCCGGGCACCGGTGTCCCTTTCCGAGAGAGATCTGGGCACTGCCAGGTTGGAGCCAGAGCCGCCTGCACAGAGAGATTTGGGGCACTGCCAGCCTGGGGTCAGCACTCAGGTCTAAGCCAGCGGTCTCCAACTCAAATCAGCATGAGGGCCATGTGAGGACTAGGACGTTTGCCCGAGGGCCACACCACTGAAACCTTTTCATACAATCTTTCAAATGTCGGTAATGATAGAGTAGTTGCATGCCACAGGAAATAGCTTTAGGGGCCACATGTGGCCCACAGGACGCATGTTTGAGACCCCTGGTCTAAGCTCTCGGGCAGCACCCAGCTCTGAGTGAGTCAGTGCTCACTGAACAGGATAATGGAAAGTGAGCTTCAACTGTCGCCCACTGTGAGGGCCGATGGCTCAGACTTGGGCTCTGTTCCATCACAGACACAATGTGTGGTCATTGCCCATTACATTTACATGGTGCGTACCTAGGTAGGGATCGGTAAACTGAGAGTTGGCACCTGGAATAGTTCCATGATTATCTGAGGTCTGGAACAATTGGAAGATATGGTCTGTTTCTCCCTGTACATACAGATGGTGAATGAACCTCTAGTATTTTGTTAGTGGCAGAAGAAATGGAACAGCTACTCACGATGACAGTAAAGGTGCTAGAGTTTTGTGCATTACAGCCGGGAAGAGCATTTTGGATAATTCATGGACTGATAGATTCTAAGGTCAGAAGGGACCAGTGTGATCATCTAGTACAGTGGTTTTCAAACTTTTTTTTTTCTCACGGCCCAGCTGAAAAAAATCATTTGTGCCCATGACCTAACAATTCCATCTTTCATCAATACATACCAGTCTTTTGCTGGTGGCAGTCAGAGATGTTGTGACACAGTACCTGAGGGTCTGTGATCCAGTAGTGGCTCCTGACCCTTGGTTTGAAAACCACTGACCTAGTCCAGGGGTGTCGCTGGCACTGGTCATAGGGTGCTCAAGCCCGAGTCCCAGCACCAGTGCTCCGGGTCTGCCGCCAGGCTGTCCACAGCTGCAGCTGTCTTCCCCAGCCGTGGCCGGGGCTCTGGGGCCAGGCCGCCAGTGGCAGGAGCTCAATCTGGGCAGGGTCCTGAATAGGGACCAGGGGACGGGGGGTGGGGGTAGCACGTGCACAGGGCTTTGCCCTGGCTCTTTTCCTGGGCCGATGTCACTCCTGATCTAGTCTGACCTCCTGCACCACACAGGCCACAGAACCTCACCCATCCATTCCTGCAATAAACCTCTAGTCTATCCTATGACTGAGTTACTAAAGTCCTCAAATCATAGTTTAAAGGCTTTAAGATACAGCTGATCCACCAGAAAGTGAGCCATGCCCCATGCTAGAAGAAGGCGACCTTCCCACCTGGGGCAAAATTCCTCCTCAACCCCAAATATGGCAATCAGTTAAGCCCTGAGCATGTGGGGAAGACTCATTAGGCAGCCACCCAAGAAGAAATTATTTGTAATAACTCAGAACCAACCCATTGGACTTCTCATCTCAGGCAATTGGCATATCTACCATCAGTGTTCAAAGATCAGTCAATTGCCGTCCTCTTCATAAATTTATCAAGCTCAGTTGTGAATCCAACTGGTTTTTTTTTTCCCCCACAGCTCCCCTGGAAGACTGTTCAGAACTTCACTCCTCTGACAATTAGACACCTATGTCTAATTTTAAGTCAAAACTTCCTGGTGATCAGTTTACATCCATTTGTTCTTGTGTCCACATTGGTGCTGAACTTAAATAATCCCCCCCCCCCGGTATTTATTCCTTCTTATGTATTGATAGAGAGCGTTAATATCTCCCCTCAACCTTCTTTTTGGTAGGATAAACAAGCCAAGCTTTTGAGTTTCCTCTCTTAAGGTAGGTTCTCCATTCCATGGATCATCCCAGTAGCCCTTCTCTGCATGTATTTTCATTAAAGAAGTGGCAGTTACGAGGCAATGTGAGTTAGCTGCATATAACTACAAGTTGTGTAAGGAAAGGTACAAGTTAGAAACAGGAGTAGGGAATTTTCCACATTCCACAAATTTTCCCACCTGGGATCAAGACAAAAAAATCAAGATCTTGAAAACTTTTGCAAATCAGGAAACCCGATAAATAAATAAAAATCTGTTCAGGTGGACAGAAATGTTCTATTTATATAATTTCAAAGGTTTTTTCCCCCTATTTCTATCTTTTTATTGTTATAACCTTTTTATTATAGAGGTTTTCTAAATTTGCAGGAATAAGACTTTGCTGAAAGCACCACTACTTATGGGGGAAGTGCTGCTTTAATAGGATCAGTAGAAGGCATCAATAGTTAAAGCATCACAGATTTTTATAGGTGAATCGTTAGGTGAGTACTTAGTTTAAGAAAAATGACTTTGTGCAAAACTTGTGTCATAGTCTGAATTGTTTGTCCAACTCAATTCTCACTAATTTTATTAACAGGAGTCCAGAGCATACTAGGAATAGAAATTTGAGCCATATACAGGAATCAGTGGAGTCTGTTGGATAGAGCAGTGGTTCCCAAACTGTGGTCTGTGGACAACTGGTGGTCCACAAGGGTACTTGAGGTGGTCGGGGGGGGAGGGGAGGGAGGGATAATTACTGCAGGTAAATGTACTGTGATGAGTGCAATATGTTTGTGAGGGAATGTAATAAATTATTAAAAATAAGTGTGGTTTTAATACTCCTTGATATACAAGTTTGACTCCTGTGAGCCGTAGGCTATGTTAAAAACATTTAAAACAGTTTGTTTACATGGTGGTCCACAAAAGCTTTCAATGATGATGTAGTGATCCATATAAAGGGAAAGGTTGGGAACCACTGGGATAGAGTAAGGGCTTGGCATCATTTCTCTTCCCAGTCAGCCACTGACTTGCTGCATGGCCTTAAATAAAATCTGTTACCCTCTCTGTACCTCAAGTTCACCAACTGTAACATGAAGATAATATTACGGTACCTATCCTTTTTTGTAAAGTGTGTAGGTTATGTCCACACTAGCCAATTAGCCTAGACTAAGCAAACTTAGTCCAGATTAATTTAACCCGTGTCTACACTAGGCTTTGCGTAGTTTGAATTAAAAAATTCCTTAGTTTGAACTAGGCAAAGCTTAGTCTGAACTAATAATTTCACCTGGTTACTCCAGACTCATAGGTGCAATGTAGACATGGACTAAGGCTTAATTCAAACTAAAAAGTTTGAGCTAAGCCATTAGTTTAAACTAGCTGCATGTCCTAGGTTGAACTAAAAAGTTAGTTTGAGCTAGGATGCGTGGCTAGTTCGAACTAAAAAGCTGTGATTAGTCCAAACTAACCTGAGGTTAGTTTGGACTAACCTCGGACTTTTTTCATTTAGACTAGCAAGTCCGAACTAAAAAAATAGATGTAGACATAGCCATAGAGACCCACCTTTCTGTAAGGGCTACTTACTACTTGTGCTTTATTTGTTTGGCTTGCCTACTAAAACAGAAAATGTCTGACATGTAAATTTAATAGGGTAATTAAATTCTCAGATATCGAACTGGGTATAGATTTTACTAATTGTGTCCAGGGTGAATAGCATTTTCTCAAGTTTTGTTTTACTAGAAAGCTTTACAGTGGAGCTTCCCAAAGTGCAGCATAGGGCTAAATGCTGCCCTAGATGTCTTAAAATGCAGTTGCACTCTCCCTCAGGAAAGATGTGATTAACTCTTAGTTTATTTTTGTTGAATTCCCCCAACAAACAGATTTTAACTCTTTATGTGGAAAAACTAAGTCCACCCTGATAGCATTGCTGTTTGTGTTTAGTATTGATGTACAAGCTATCTCTAATTATATACGCCTGACTTAGTTCCTTTTGCCCACCGTACGCCAAGTGCTTTAAAAATGTCGGTAAGCACCATGTACCCATTTTACAAATAGGGAAACTGAGGCCCAGAGAGTAAAGAGACTTGCTAATGTCACAGAGCTGATCAGTGGGAGGTAGAACTCAGGTCTTCTGAATCAGTGTCTGATCAGCAGATCCATGTTGCCTCTTTACACTGTGTTTATACATTTAACTGTGTTTCTCAGTTTCTGGTTGTCTGGGTGACCTTGCTTTGCAGCAAACTTAGTGTTTCTGTATTTAAAAAGAAAAAAAAATGGAACAGAAGCTGAGAAAGACTAGATTTCCTTTTAAATGCTTCCACAAGATGCAAAAGGGTTGTTACTGCAGCTTAGAAAGCTAGCATTTGCTTGCTTTGCACCAGTATGCAGCAGTAACTTCGAGAAAGAAGGGGATTAAGGGTAGGTGGCTGGAGGCTCCATAGCTCTGCCTTAAACCTCCCAGCAGGACTTGACTGAAAGAATGGCACTTGGGTGAAAAAACTTTTGCAGCTAGAGTTCCCTGAACAGAGAAATAAAAAAACAACAAGGAGTTGTGTGGCACTTTAAGACTAACAGATTTATTTTTTGCATGAGCTTTCATGGGAGAAGATCCCACTTCCTCAGATGCTTCGAAGATGGGTGAACTTACAGAAAGGAATGAAACTAAATGCAAGGGGTGTAAAACATAGGATGAGGAAGTGGGATCTTCTCTCACGAAAGCTCATGCAAAAAATAAATCTGTTAGTCTTAAAGTGCCACACAACTCCTTGTTGTTTTTTTACTGGACTAGACTAACACGGCTATCCCTTTTGAAATTGACAGAGAAATAAAGCCTTATTGTGTTTTTCATAGTCCTTCCTCCCTATCAGATCGGTCATAAAGGGGAATCTTGATTGAAGAAATCTGTCAGGTGTCTGTGTAGAGAGGATTGTGGCTCTACGTTGGCTTCTTCCTCACTGTAAAGTTTAATTAATTAGTACAATACACAGTGAAACTTTTTTCTATCTCAGAAATATGATACCTCTTCTCCGGCCATCTGCTGGAGCCTCTCACGCTCCCTAGAGTGGCCATCTGAGGCAGCAAACCTCTGTAAATCATCAAATGCACGTAAACAATTTGTTCACTCTCTTTGGGAGGTTGCATGAAAATGAATTTCTAGTTCATTTGGTTTGAGAACCTTTGTCCTTTGAGAGAATTCAGGTGGGAATAGCTGCTTAGCAGTGAGCTCCTGTACATTATTTTGTCTTATATAATTAATTTACGTCTTCAGCTATCACAGCAGGGGCAGCTGGGAATTTAATGTCTCTCCTCCAAAGCCCTGGCCGGTATTCCATCCCTTCTCTCCAGCAGGCCAATTCCCATTTTCTAAGAAATCCTCAGCTCATAATTCCCTATCCCAGGTTGTCCTGATGCTCCGCATGCTTTCACATGGCTGGAGACATGCCAGCTTTAGCATATTGCCTGGGGAAATACATACTTTCCTTATATCTTCTGACTCAACAGAACATGAAGAGCAGAAGTGTAAGTAGGGCCTCTATACTGGCTAAATAGAATCATATAATTATAGAATCATAGAGCTGGAAGGGACATCATGACGTCATCTAGTCCAGCCCCCACTGGCATCACTGAAGCCAGGCATAGGGGGGCACGTGCCTCGAGTCCCAGCACCAGTGCCCCGAGTGTCCCATGATGGCAGCAGCCTGATCTGGCCCTGGCCCAAGCTGGGGATCCAGGGCTGGGCTGCCAGCTGGCAGCAGCAGGAGACCAATCTGGGGCCCTGGGACCAGATTGGGCCCAGGCACCAAATTGGCACCAAAACACCAGCCAGGGTTTTTTGTCTATCTGTGCCTTAAATGTTTCCAAAGATGGAGATTCCACCATCTGCCTAGGTAGCCCATTCCAACTCTTCACCACCCTCCTAGTGAGAAAGTTTTTCCCATCTTGATCACCCCAGCTGCAGTTTGAAACCATTGCTCCTTGTTCTGTTCTCTGTTACTTCTGAGAACAGCCTAGCTCCCTCCTCTTTGGAGCACCCCTTCAAGTAGTTAAAGGTTGCTATCAAATCTCCCTCAGTCTTCTCTTTTGAAGACTAAATAAGCCTAGTTCCTTCAGTCTCTCCTCATAAGTCATGTGTCCCAACCCCCTAATCATTTTTGTTCCTCTCCGCTGGACTCCTTCTAATTTGTCAACATCCTTTTGGAAATGTGGAGCCCAAAACTGGACACGGTATTGCAGATCTGGCCTCACCAGCACTGAATACAGAGAATAAACACATCCCTCAATCTGCTGGCAATGCTCCTACCTATCCAGCCCAATATCCCATAGGCTTTTTTGGCAAAAAGAGTATACTGTTGACTTGTATCCAGTTTCCCATCAACCATAACCACTATGTTCTTTTCTACAATGCTGCTACTTAGCAAATCGGTCACCAGCCTGCAGCAGTACATGAGATTTTATGTCCCAAGTGCAGGATTTTGCACTTGTCCTTGTTGAACCTCATGAGATTTCATTTGGCCCAAAGCTCCGATTTGTTTAGGTCTCTCTGAATCCTATCCCGGTCCTCCAGCATGTTCACTGTTCCCCCCAGCTTGGTGTCACCCGCAAATTTACTGAACGCGCAATTTATCCTGTCATTCAGATAATTGATGAAGACGTTCAACAGAGCTGGCCCCCAGGTCCGACCCCTGGGGCACTCCACTAGTTACTAGTTGCCAACTAGACATTAAGCCATTGATCCCTAGCCGCTGAGCCCGATGATCTAGTCAGCTTTCTATCCACCTTATGGTCCATTCATCTAACCCATACTTCCTTAGCTTGCTGACAAGAATGCTGTGGGAAACCAAATCAAAAGCTTTGCTTAAGTTGAATTATATCACATCGATGGCTATTCCCGCATCCACATAGCCAGTCATCTAATCGTAGAAGGCAGTCAGGTTGGTCAGGCATGATTTGCCCTTAGTGAATCCCTGCCTACCGTTCCTGATCATTCTATTGTCCTCTAAATGTTTCAGAATGGATTCTTTGAGAACCTGCTCCATGATTTTTCCAGGGATTGAGGGGAGGCTAATTGGTCTGTAGTTCCCCGGGTCCTCCTTTTTCCCTTTCTTCAAGAGAGGTACTATATTTACCTTTTTCCAGTCGTCCAAGACCTTCCCCATTTGCCACGAGTTTTTAAAGATAATAGCTAGTGACTCTGCAATCACATTGGCCAACTCCCTTAGCACCCTCAAATGCAGTTTATCTGTCCCCATAGACTTGTGCACAAGCAGCTTCTCTAAGTAGTCCTTAAACTGACCTTCCATCACCAAGAGCTGCTCTCCTTCTCTCCATTCTGTGTTACTGAGTGTAGTAGCCTGGGAGCTGACCCTGCCTGTGAAGACTGAGGTAAAAAAAAGCATTGAGTACTTCATCCTTTTCCATATCATCTGCCATGAGGATACCTGCCTCATTCAGTAAGGGTATGTCTTCACTTACAATTTAGATCGAATTAGTGAGGATTACTTCAAACTAAATTAATGCATGTGTAACCCTTCAGCCATGGCAGGCTGACAGAACAAGGGCCAGGTTCTATACCTAGGGGTTTCCCAATAATGCAGCACCACCAACCAGCTCGAGCCCCCACCCAGATTTCTGGGAATCCTGTACTGTTTCCTGGGCACCCCAAAGTGGTAAGGGTTCCCCACTCGCATGCATGAGACTGAGCGTAGTAAACAGAACTTTTAACAGTAGCAAAACAGAGTGCAAAAAGCCAAATAACAGAAATAATGCTGATCTAACTAGTTAGTACAGAGCAAAGTTCCCAAAAACCCACACCACATACCAGAACATACAAGACTTAATGGCAAAACCGGCACTCATCTGTGGAATCAGTATTGACTAGGCTCCCAACCAACCCTAGGGTATGTAGGGAGTGTCTTTCACACCAGCTGTCCGCCGACACCATCTACTGGTCACTCACTCCATCCTATAGAGCTTTCTTGGCTCCACCCACTGTTGACTGCTCTGCCCTCCAGTCACTCACTCCACCCAGCTTGCTGCTGGCCCCTCTCACCATCCACCATCTCCACCCACTGTCTGCTGGCTCTACCTGCTCTCTCCATCTGCTGTTTCTCGTCAGAAATTTCAGCTTAGAGAAGGAAGTTTCTTTTCAGCTCAGAGAGTCTGCCTTTCTTTTTCACAGCAGCTCATAAACATCCAGCAGTATGCAAATACCTATTTTCCTTAACATAACAAAAAGTCTCAAATGAGCCCTAGCCAACTATATCATTTGACAGGGAGGCTGAGGTGAGACAGGAATACCTCCAATATTTTGCTCCAAAATAAGTTAGTGTGAAACCTCACTCCTTCCTCAGTCTGAAATATGCAGTTACCTTTCTTTCAAGCCTCTTTTTAACTAAGGGTAGTTTTTACCCTTTAAATAATCCAGACAGACTTGAAACAAACAGAGAGTAGCAATTTACAAAAAGACAGTATTTTGTATTTCCCTGCAGTAGAATTACAGATATTGACAGATTTGTGAGTGGATTGACTCCAAATACCATTACCCACTATGCTTTGCACCCAGTAAGCAAATACCATACTAATACAGGACCTTATAGGACCCATGCAGATTAGTTGCTCCACTTCAGCAGCTGTTAGGCACAGCTCCTAAGCCTGCCTTACACATGGACATGCTAGCTTTTATTAGTTCAAACAAGAGTTCTCTTAGTTTGAACTAAGGAAAGCTTAGCTCAAATTTATAAAACCTTGCTTAAGTTCTAAGGATGACTTTGAACATATTAATTCAAACTAAACCAATGAAGCCATGTTAATTTGAGCTAAGGATTAGTTTGAATTAATTTGGTTTGACCTTCCTCTCGGGGTGCATGGCACCCTCGCAGGAAGCGCCTGCCCTCGAGCACCTGGGGAAGCAGTGTCAAAGGTGCCCCCCCTACCCGATCTGCATGAGGTTGATGGGGCCCCAGTTCCCTGGGTGGGATGGTGGGGACCCTCACACCCAGCTCTACAGAGCTGGCTGGGTGTGGGGAAGGGATCCCTATGCCCAGCTCAAGGCATGCTGGCTGGGCAGCAGGGAAGGGAACCTCCGCATGCGGCTGTTGAAGCACTAGCTGGGCAGCGAGGAGGGATCCCCGAGCCCATCTTGTAGCACACTGGCCAGGCGGCAGGGAGGGACCCCCGCATCTGGCTGGAGACACGCTGGCTGGGTGGGTGGAAGGGAGCCCCCATGCCTGACTGCAGGAGCGCTGGCCAGGCGTGGGGAAGGGACCCGAGCACTTCAGCAGCCAGGCACTGGGTTCCCTTCCCCGAACAGGGTTTCCTTTCCCCAAACCTGGCCAGTACTCCTGCAGCGAGGTGCCAGATTCCCTTTCCTGAGCCTGGCCAGTGCACCTCCAGCCAGGTGTGGGGATCTGTTTCCTGTGCCCAGCCAGCGTGGCAGAGCTCAGTGCAGGGGTCCGTTCTCCATGCCATGCAAGCATGCCCTGAGCTGAGCAGGGGACACCTTCTCCCCTGCCTGGCTCAGTAAGGCTAGAGCTGGGCAGGGGATGCTTTCCCTGCTGCCCAACTTTGCTTGATGGCATGGCCATTTTTGGGTGCCATGTTGCCACACTTCCCAGTGTGCCCCTCTCTTCATTCAAACTAGCAAGTCCTGTCCATGGACATGCTAGTTCGAATTACTTTTCCTAGTGGAGCCATGCTAGTTCGAATTACCTTAATTTGAACTAATCATTCTTAGTTCTATTTAATTAGTTCAATTTCAGATAATTCAAACTCACCTTCTAAGTGTAGACATAGCCTAAGGGACCTGCACCATCCGTGATCCTCTTCTTGTTATTGATATACTTGTAGAACACCTTCCTATTATCCTTCACATCCCTTGCTAGCTGTAACTCCAGTTGCCCTTTGGCCCTTCTGATTTTATCCCTGCAGACCTGAGCAATATCTTTATATGTCAACCTAGTCATCTGTCCAAGCTTCCACTTCTTGTAAGCTTCCCTTTTGTGTTTCAGTTCACTGTAGAGTTCTCTGCTAAGCCACGCTGGGCACCTTCTATATTTGCTTTTCTTTCTGCACATCAGAATGGTGTCTTCCTGTGCCCTTAATAGGGTTTTTTTAAAATATAGACAGCTCTCTTGGATGCCTTTTCCCTTCAGATTAGCCTCCCAAGGGATCCTGCCCATCAGTTCCGTGAGGGAGCCAAAATCTGCTTTTCTGAAGTCCAGAGTCTTTGTTTATATATAAACTGAGTTTATATAAATAACTGAGTTTAGAAACTGTGCTTATGTGTTATTCAAATTCTTTTCTGGGTTTACAGACAAGGAGTCCTGTGGTCCCTTAACAAAAGTATTTACAGGTAGTCCTCACTTAGTGACCGGGTTCCGTTCCTGAAACCCGGTTGATAAACGAATTGGTCGCTAAACGAGGAGCAGCCCTTACCGGCATTTCAGGCTTAATGTACTTTACTGGTAGTGGGTTTTTCAACCATCTGTAGATAGTTTTAATGTCACCTTTGCATCATTTATAACATTTTTAATATATATTTTAAATGTTTTAAGCTCTAATGTACTGAACTTAGTTTGCATAGTGTACTGTAAATACAGGTAATCGTTTTTAATATTCTGAATAGTACTGTAAAGAAAAGGCCTAAAATAAACTCCATCGTGATAACTTGGTTTTATTGGCATAACTCCTTACATACTGTATTACAGAACATAAAAATGCAATCAGCAAAAATTATAAAAATGATGTACCAAAGAAATATGAAAATAAACATTCAGATTACATTGACATTTTTACTCATCAAATCCTTCACAGTGTGGTTCAGCAGCAGGGGGGTCATCAATGTCATCGTCGGAGAGATCAGCAGGGTTATCAGGAGCTGTAGAAGGCCCTGGTAAGGGAGATGATGGCAAGGAAATGGAAGGACTTGTAAGGGTAGGGGTAGGGGTCCTGGATGGAACTTTAGAGAAGTATCTCGTTAGTGTGGTCTGCGTTGTAATTTTTTTTTTCTTCATAAATTTCACGATAGCATTGTAAAATTTCATTCATTTGTCGTTCCACTTTCGTGAACCATTCAACATTCGGGTCCATACTCTCTAGTTCTAACATCGCTGCATTCACTTTGGAGAAGACATCAGCTAACCCCTTTACAGTGAATTTCTTTTGTACTTCTTCCACTCTTTCCTCTTCTTCTTCCTCCTCTTTCAAGTGCTGCTGCGCTTCCAACTCTATTAAATCTTCGTTAGTTAGCTCTCCCTCGACGTATTCCACTAATTCTTCAATATCTTCCACTTCAACATCTAAATTAAGCACATTAGCAAGTTCCACAATTTTTTTATTTATGACATCAATATGTTCGTCTTTCTCAAACCCTTCGAAATTATTTACAAAATGTTTCAGGCATTTTTTCCATATGCCTTGCATGCACTTTTCTGTCACTCCCGCCCAAGTTGATTCAATGTTCTTTATGCAGTGTAAAATATTATATGATTTCCAAAAATCACGCAGGGTTACTTCACCATTTTCTGTTGCTGCTACCGCTTTGGAAAACGTTGAATGCAAATATAGCGCTTTAAACGTAGAGATAGCCCCCTGGTCCATTGGTTGTAACACAGCAGTTGTGTTTTTAGGCAGATACACGACGTTTACATCAGGGTGTAGATCATCAGGATGCTGGGGGTGGCCTGGGGCGTTATCAAGTAGGAGGATAATTTTAAAGGGAACACCGTTTTCCAGACAGTAATGCTTGACCGAGGGTATGAAGCAGTTCATGAACCAGTCCTCAAATAAAGATTGCATCATCCATGCTTTGTTATTTGAACGATAGTAAACGGGCAGCGTGTGCTTACTAACCTGCTTCGGTGCACGTGGGTTTGCAGAACGATAGATGAGAAAAGGTTTTAACTGAAATCCAGCGACATTTCCTCCCAACAACAACGTGACCCTGTCCTTAAAAAAGCCTTAAAACCGGGCATTGCTTTAGCCTTTTTGTGTATGTAGGATCTTTCGGGTATTTTTTCCAAAATAGTCCGGTTACGTCTGCATTAAAGATCTGTTCCGGACGATACCCGCCTTTCTCAATCATTTCGTCAAATTCATCCACAAATCTTTCTGATGCTTCTATGTCCACGCTTGCCGCCTCACCACTGATACTTCGATTATGAAGGCTGAATCTCCGACGAAAACGTTGAAACCATCCATGACTTGCCGTAAATGTTTCCGTTGACTCTTCATTGTCGTGCGCTTTCAACATTTCAAAGATACTGCGTGCCTTTGCTTGAATTATTAAAAGGCTCATTGGCATTCTTTTTTGTATCTGGTCGTCAAACCATATCACCAGTAATTTTTCCATTTTGTGAATGAGGCCTTTCTGCTGCCTAGTTATTATGGCTTTATATCCTTTTGATGATTTCACTGCTTCTTTCACTCGATCTTTATCCTTCAAGATCGTTGATACAGTTGAATGCGCCAGCTCCAAGTCATGTGCTATCGCTTTAACTTTCTTACCAGCTTCATATTCGTTTATTATCTTAATTTTTGTCTCAAGATCGATAGCCTTCCTTTGTTTCTTGGTGCTTTCTCCGGGTGAAGTCATGCTCTTCCTTTTCGCCGACATCTTGTACTTTGGGGTGCACAACAAAGTAAAAATACATAGACGAAAAATGCTAGTTCTAACTGCGGGAACGAGATGAATCTGTGAGAGTTGATGCGAGTTCTTGTACATCGCCATAATACCAACTCATCAGAGAGCTGGTCATAACTCCGAGGGGTCACTAAACGAGTAGGTCACTAAGTGAGGACTAGCTGTATTGCATAATTTTTCCTGGGAGAAATCCCACTTCATCGGAAACCTGGTTTCTCCTACGAAAACTCATGTGGTAAATACATTTGTTAGTCTTTAAAAGTGCTACAGAATTCTTTGTTTTGGCGAACTATATTAACACAGTTACTCCTCTGGAACTTTTCTAGCTTTGACCATCTGTGTCCATTCATTGGGCTCAGGCTCATCTTTGTGGTACCTGAATGCCCATTAGTTCTGACCTACAGAAGGCCTCTGTGGGGCTTGAAAACTTCTTTTTCACTAAGAGAAGATGGATCAATAAAAGATATTTCTTCATTCATCTTATCTGTAACAAAACATACTTAAATCCAACCCTGTAGACTCTTGCTGACTTGCAGACTCTCCTCATATTGGGCTGATGGGGAAAAAAAGACCTCATGGTCTTCTGGTTAACACCTCTTCTCTCCTTCAGCTGGGAAACCCAAACTTATCTCTGCCCCCAGATCTTTCTTTGCAACTGTACTGTAGTTTCATTCATATCCCAAAACAAACAAAGAGTCTAGTGGCACTTTTAAAGACTAACAAATTTATTTATCACATGAGCTTTCACAGGAGAAAATCCCACTTTGTCAGATGCTTGAAGATGGAGAAGTACAGAGGAATGGGAGGGAAATAAATGCAGGGAAATGCAAGTCATAGGATCAGGTCAGATTGCTACATAATATCAGTGCAGTTGTTTCGATTCAAACAGTGGAGAAAAGCATATTAGAGGTATTTGAGGGAAAAAGGAAAGCAAAATTACCTGTTGTAATGAGGGACAAAAAGGTAGTCCCTATTAAACCCTAGTTGATGGTGTCAAATCTGCATGTGAATTCCATTTCCGCAATTTCTCTTTGAAGCTTTGATTTGCTGTCTATTTGCCTAAGTATGGCTATTAACAGAAGATTAATGGAGTGATTAGAAAGACAAGTGTTTCTTTATAGTTTTTTGAATGTTGTTATTTCTGATATCACATTTATTTATATCTTCAAGTCAGCAGCACTGCTGTGGATATCTGCATGGCCCCACAGTACGCCAACAGCTTTATGTCTTTCTTAGAACAGCGCTTCCCCCAGTCTCATCCCCAAATGCCACTCCTCTGTTTATGCGACACTGATGACATCTTCATCATCTGGACCCATGGTAGAGATGCCCTTGAAGATTTTCACAGAGATTTCAACAATTTCGGCTCCACAATTAACCTTAGCCTAGAACACTCCACACAGGAGATCCACCTTCTGGACACTACAGTACAAATTAGTGATGGACACATAAAAAACCACCCTATACTGAAAACTACAGACTGCTGTAATTACCTACATCCTTTGAGCTTGCATTGAGGACACATCACATGATCCACAGTCTACACCCAAGCCCTACAATATCAATTAATTTGCTTCAATCCCTCAGAAAGAGACAGACACCTTCAGGATCTCCAGCAAGCATTCTTAAAGCTACAGTACCCACCTGGGGAAGTGAAGAAACAGATTGATAGAGCCAGATGGGCACTCAAAAGTTAACGACTACAGGAGAAGCCCAAGACAGAAAAAAACAGACAACCACTAGTGGTCACCTACAACCCCCAAGTTAGACCTCTACAGTACATCATCAAGGATCTACAGCCTATTCCATAAGACAATCCCTCACTCTCTCAGCCCTTTGGAGGGAGACCTCTACTTTCTTACATAGAGTCCCACAACCTTAAGCAGATGCTCACCAGCAGCAACAGACCAAACAAACGAAATATTAAAGCAGGCGCAATCCTGCAACAAATCCCATTGCCAGCTTTGTCCACACATCTGCACAAAAGACACCATGGCTATGTCTACACCTCAAACGTTAGTTTGAATTAACAAAGTTGAACCAATAAGTCCAACCTTAATTCAAACTAAACCCAGCCTTAGTAAGTCAAATTAACAAAGTGCACTAATTCAACTTATATGTTAAATTGAATTAGTGTGCTTTGTTAATTTGAACTAACTGCCCTAATTCAAATTTATTTTGTTCAAATTAAGCCTTAACCCTGGTCTGCACTGTCCTTAGTTCAAACTAAGAATTGAACTAAGCACTTAGTTCAAATTAAATCTGTGGTGGATGGGGACTAAGTTAGTTTGACTTAAGACTCCTTAATTCCAGCTAACTTGCTAGAGTAGATGCACCCCCTCATACAACCATCAAGCCAGCTACTTTATCAAGAGCTCATTCACCTGCTCATCCACCTATGTGTTTTGTGCCATCTTGTGCCAGAAAAGTCCCTCTGCCTTATGCAGTGGACAAACAGGACAGTCTCTGTGCTGAAGAATAAATGGACACAAAGCCGACATAAGAAAGAACAACATTAAAAAACCAGTAGAGAAACACTTCAGTTTTCCTGATAATTCTGTTAATCATCTGTTAATAGCTGTACTTAGGCAAATGGATAACAAATCAAAGCTTCAAAGAGAACAAATCAAATCAAAGAAAATAAACAAAAACTTCAAAGAGAAACTGCAGAATTGGAATTCATGTGCAGATTTGACACCATCAAATTGTAGATTGGTATCAGCTCGTC
Organism: Podocnemis expansa; assembly: GCA_007922195.1. Lineage (NCBI taxonomy): Eukaryota > Metazoa > Chordata > Testudines > Podocnemididae > Podocnemis > Podocnemis expansa. Next base: position 5,276,833 of record ML681963.1, on the reverse strand, counting down.
ACTGTTTTCATGCTCAGTGGTCTACCAGCTCCCTCTGAAAATCCTGAAAATTTTCTCATGCATCAAGAGTTGTTTGGCTCTGTTTGCCCAAGAAATTTGTCCAGATGCATTAGGGGGGCACATTTGGTATATCAACTAGAAAATTTATGCCTCCAGTATCACCAGCTAAGTCTGCTAGATCCAAGAAAAAAATCCTCCAGTGCAATTGGATGTTCTTGGAATTTTCCAGTGTTCCATTCAAATGACGAGGAGTCCTTGCCAGGATCTCTGCACATTCATATCAAGGTGAAAGTAATAACATGAAGACGTCACGAAAATTAGAGCATTCATTTGTTAACATCAAAGAAATCATGGGTCCAATCCTAAAATTCTTATTCCGTTTTGACTTAGGCAGAACTCTTATGAAAGTCAATGGGAGTTTTGCCAGTGTAAAGACTGAGCAAAACCTGAAAAAGTACTTCAGGATTTGGCCTCATAATTTTAAGAAACTGGAAAGAAAATTAAAAGCAGAAGGGATACAAGGTTGGATGGAAGCTGTGACAGAACAAAGCCACATTATACATAGTAGACATCTGGAATACAGATCTGAAATACAATAGAAAATCAGAGGTGTTCCTAAGAGAAACATAATGGCTACCTGGCCAAATTTCTGGAGTTCTCTATGTTGGTGTAAATCCTTACTGGGGAGAGAGAGAAGGCAATGTGGCATGGTGCAGGGAAGCTGCTTATCCATGTGGGTACCGATGATACTGCGAGAGGTGATCCTCAGCAGATCAAAGGTGACTTCAGGGCTCTGGGAGCGAGGGTGAAGGAGCTTGGAGCACAGGTGGTGTTCTCCTCAATCCTTCCAGTCAAGGATAGAGGCCTGAGGAGAGAGAGATGTATCCTGGAGGTGAATGCCTGGCTGCGAAGATGGTGTCGTCAGGAAGGATTTGGCTTCCTTGACCATGGAGTCCTGTTTCAGGACAGAGGATTGATAGGCAGAGATGGCCTTCACCTGTCCAAGAAGGGGAAGAGCAGATTTGGGCACCGACTGGCTGACCTAGTGAGGAGGGCTTTAAACTAGGTTCAACGGGGGAAGGAGACCAAAGCCCACAGGTAAGTGAGAATGTGGGTGATCTGGGGGGAGATATGGAACTTGGGGGGTGCTGGGACTGTAGCACCAGCAATAAAAGAGAAGGTAGTTGGAACATGGGGGGGGAATCAAACAAATGTCTTAAGGGCTCTACTGAAGCCCCAGTACGCAAGGAGACTGGGGGAGGTGAACTCCTAGGAAAAATGCAAGGAGGTTTATGTAATAGAATTGGAAATCAACATGACAAAATAGGGCAATCGGACGGATATCTTAGGTGCCTATACACTAATGCGAGGAGCCTGGGAAATAAGCAAGAAGAATTGGTAATATTAGCACAGACAGGGAACTATGATATCACAGGAATAACAGAGACATGGTGGGATAGTCTTCATGACTGGAGTTCTGCCATGGATGGGTATAAACTGTTCAGGAAGGACAGGCAGGGAAGAAGAGGGGGAGGAGTAGCACTATGACTGCCCAGAGCTCCATTATGGAAGTGGAAGCGTGCCAGTAGAAAGTCTGTGGGTTACATTGAGAGGGGAAAGCAACAAGGGGGATGTTGTGGGGGGGGTCTGCTATAGACCACCAGACCAGAAGCAGGAGGTGGATGAGGTGTTCTATGGACAACTAGCGGAAGCTTGTAGATCACAGGCCCTGGTGCTCATGGGGGACTTCAATTTCCCTGACATCTGCTGGGAGGCCAATACAGCAGTGTATGGGCAATCCAGGAGATTTTTAGACAGTGTTGGGGACAACTTTCTAGTACAAATGCTAGAGGAACCAACTAGGGGCCTTGCACTGCTTGACTTGCTGCTCACAAACAGGGAAGAATTGATCAGGGACGTAGAGGTAAATGGCAAGCTAGGCAGTAGTGACCATGACATGGTTGAGTTCAGGATCCTGATTAAAGGAAGGAAGGAAAGAAGCAAAACACGAACCCTGGACTTCAAAAAAGCAGATTTTGGCTCCCTCAGGGAACTGATGGGCAGGATCCCTTGGGAAGCTAATCTGAAGGGGAAAGGAGTCCAAGAGAGTTGGCTATATTTTAAAAAAACTCTGCTAAGGGCACAGGAAGTTGCCATTCCAATCAGGAGAAAGAACAAACGTGAGGCAGCCAGAATGGCTTAGCCAAGAACTCTGCTCTGAGCTTAAACATAAAAAGGAAGCTTACAGGAAGTGGAAGCTTGGTCAGATGTCCAAAAAGGCATATAAAGATATTGCTAGGGACTGCAGGGATAAAATCAGAAAGGCCAAAGGACAAATGGAGCTGCAGCTAGCGAGGGATGTAAAGGATAACAAGAAGGGGTTCTACAAGTACATTAGTAACAAAAAGAGGATCAGGGATGGTGTAGGCCCCTTGCTGAATAGGGCAGGCATCCTTGTGACAGAGGATGAGGAAAAAGCTGAAGTGCTCAATTCATTTTTTTCTTCAGTTTTCACAGGCAGGGTCAGCTCCCAGCCCACTACCATGGGTGTGGCAGATGGGAGAGAAGAAGACAGGCCCTTGGTGACAGAAGGTCAGGTTAGGGACTGCTTAAAGAAGCTGCAAGTGCACAAGTCCATGGGGCCAGACGAACTGCATCCAAGGGTGCTAAGGGAATTGGCCGACGAAATAGCCGCACCGCTGGCCGTTATCTTTCAAAACTCATGGAAAACGGGGGAGGTGCCAGAGGACTGGAAAAAAGCAAATGTAGTGCCTATTTTCAAGAAAGGGAAAAAGGAGGATCCAGGGAATTACAGACCAGTCAACCTCACCTCAATCCCTGGCAAAATTATGGAGCAGATTCTCAAAGAATCCATCCTCACACACTTAGAAGAAAATAAAGTGATCAGGAACAGTCAGCATGGATTTACCAAGGGTAAATCATGCCTGACTAATCTCATTTCCTTCTATGAGCAGATGACTGGTTTTCTGGATGCGGGAAGCACCGTTGATGTGCTATACCTTGATTTTAGCAAGGCTTTTGATACAGTTTCCCACAGCATTCTCATTGGCAAATTAAAGAAGTATGGGTTGGATAGGTGGACTATAAGGTGGATAGAAAACTGGCTAGATCAACGGTTTCAGCATGTAGGAATCAATGGTTCCATGTCTAGCTGGCAACCGGTCACGAGTGGTGTGCCCCAGGGGTCGGTCCTGGGGCCGGTTCTGTTCAACATTTTCATCAATGATCTGGATGATGGAATAGACTGCATTCTCAGTAAATTTGCGGGTGACACCAAGCTGGGGGGAACAGTAGACACGTTGGAGGGCAAAGACAGGATTCAGGGAGACCTAGATAAATTGGAACAGTGGGCCAATAGAAATCTTATGAGATTCAATAAGGATAAGTGTAAAATCCTGCATTTGGGACAAAAAAACCCTATGCACTGCTAAAGGCTGGGAAACATTCAGCTAAGTAGCAGCAGTGTAGAAAAGGACCTGGGGGTCATGGTGGATGGGAAGCTAGATATGAGTCAGCAGTGTGCTCTTGCTGCCAAAAAGGCCAATGGCATACTGGGCTGCATCAAAAGAAGTATTACCAGCAGATCAAGGGATGTGATCCTTCCCTTCTATTCTGCACTGGTGAGGCCACATCTAGAATACTGTGTTCAGTTTTGGGCTCCTCACTACAAAAAGGACAGGGACATGCTAGAGAGAGTTCAGAGGAGGGCAACCAAAATGATTAAAGGGCTGGAGCACAAGCCCTATGAGGAAAGACTGGAAGCATTAGGCTTATTTAGTCTGCAGAAGAGAAGATTGAGGGGGGATTTGATAGCAACCTTCAACTACTTGAAGGGATGCTCTAAGGAAGATGGAGCTCGACTGTTCTCGGTAGTAACGGAGGACAGAACGAGGAGCAATGGTCTCAAGTTGCGGTTAGGGAGGTCGAGGCTGGATATTTGAAAAAACTTTTTTACCAGGAGAATGGTGAAGTCTTGGAATGAGCTGCCCAGGGGGGTGGTGGAGTCTCCATCTTTGGAGGTGTTTAAGGCCCGGCTGGACAAAACCCTGTCTGGGATGGTTTAAGTGGGAGTGGTCCTGCCTCTGGCAGGGGGTTGGACTAGATGACCTATGAGGTCCCTTCCAACCCTATGATTCTATGATTCTATGATAAGTGGATGATTTTCAAACATGCAATTTATTGTACAGTAGTATTATTTTTTAATCTTCATGTTTAGTTTTCTTTAAACTCTATGAAAAAATAAGACTTACAATTTATGTTAATAGAGAAACCCACAATAAATTGTAGTCTCTGTTTCCATCTCAGAAGTCTGTATCTGACCGGCCCCCCCCCATGGCCGGGCCCTGCTGGGGGGGGGCCCCCCCCCCATCTTGTGCCACTGTGATGGCCCATCTCCAGACTGGCTTTCCACCCTGTTGCTGGCCTTCAGACTAGTGGAATCCAGGCTGTGAATCAAATTCTGACTGTAGTTTAGGACCAGTTTTTCCCCTGGGACAGAGGTGCACCACCCTTCTTGATGTCAGTAGAGTAGAACACAGAATTTGTCCAAACTTAGCAGTTGGGAGTTTGTAATGGAGTATGACTGTTGCAAACATTTGACCCTATATTCAAGGTAGACATCTGTTTCATAGGCCAGCATTGTCTCAGTGAAAAGCAGAGGCTGTGTGCAGCCAGACATATTGGGGGACAAAGAATCAGGACTCTGTCAGGTTCTGTTCCTTCATCTGTGACTGTCGTCCCAGATGAGTTTGGGAATGTCACTTAATGTCTCTTATGCATGTCTGCACTGTAGTTGGAAGCAAGCCTTCCAGGCCGGGTAGACAGACTCATGCTAGTGGGGCTTTGAGCCAGTGGGTTAAAACTAGCAGTGTGGGTGTAGCAGCTCAAGCCTAAGGGGTCAAGTCTCAGCATTCATAATGCTGTTTTTACACTGCAGCTCGAATCCTGGTGGAGCAAGTCTGGCTACCTGGGCTGAGAGCCTTGCTGTAGCGTAGACGTATCCTCTGTGCCTCAACTTCTCACTTGCTCCCTCCCTCATGAAGCCAGCTGGGACCTTAAAGCTGTCCGTCCTCCACAGTGATCCTGTTTCTAATAGCACAGTCTTCTTTTTAAAGGTGGAATAGTGATTGAGCAGAGCGATATTCCTTACCTTGTGCTTCCTCTTGCCTGCAGAAAACCTGCTTGTTCTTACTGTGGCCACCACAGAAACTGAGGGATTCAGACGCTTCAAAAGATCAGCCCAGTTCTTCAACTACAAAGTCCAGGTGAAGCCTCACAGTCTCTGGTGGCCAGTGAAAGGGGAAATCTGAGACGGTTATCCTGGGAGGGAGGGGACAGAGAGCATAGCGCCTCGCACAAGGGAGGGGGTTCCCTATGACCATTGTGGTGAGACAGCTGGGACTGTGAGCTGCTCCACCCCCCAGATGGGCCGAGGGGAGCTCCATGGGATCTGCTCCCCAGGGAACCCCAGAACACAACGTTTCCCTCTGAAAGCTTTCATGGTTGTGTCAAGCTGCACTGCTGTGATGCAGCATCACGACACAGCGGCTCAACTGCCATTGTGGAGACCCAGTCCCCTGTCCCTGGTCATCAGAGCCGTAATGTGCTGTTTCGCCACCCAGGGCACGTTCCAGTTGGAACACATCCCTTGCCATTAGCGGCGCTTGGGGCCGGTGCTGCGAAACACACGTTTTAAATGAGCGGCATTATTGAGCCACTCCAGCGCGCCCGAGGCAAAGTCCCATTGGCTCTGCTGCAGTTACAGCCCTGCTGGTCATACCCTATAGGGTTCACCGGAGTGACACCAGGGAGAGCTCTTCACAGCCAGCTCTCCTGCACCATTTCTCATTGCAGAGACTGGCACAGCAAGAATGGTGTGTCCACCAGAGTGAGTGTCCTTAAGCCACTGAGTTGTACCAGGAGAGGTCAGGATGGGTGTAACCGGGCTCTTCCACAGCTGGTGTTGGTGTGCTACTGCTCCTTGCCAGAACTCCAGCAGGAGGCTAGAAGTGAATATCTGGCAGCTGGGGCTCATACATCCTTTTATTATTTCAGTGACCCTGCTGAGGAAACAAGATTTTGCCTGAATAGTGTGATCCCTTTGTTAACCCTGCCTGTCACCCTTTAGGTGCTGGGGCTAGGTGAAGAATGGCATGGTGAAGCTGACAAGAAGGCAGCAGGAGGTGGACAGAAGGTCCGTCTCCTGAAATCAGCTTTGAAGCAGTATGCGGATAAGGAGGACTTGATCATCCTCGTCACAGAAAGGTAATGGGGTGGAAGAGATTTGCCATGAGTTGAGGCATGAGGCAGATTGTTAACAAGGGGGTAGTTTACCATCAGAGAGGTTGTTTGGGGAAGACACGTCCAGGCTTTTTTAATTCCTGTCCGCTGGGATTCCCTGCACCATGCTGACTGTTCATGTTACACGCAGCAGTGCCAGCTGGGAAGCCCTCACTTCAGTGGATCAGATCTAACTCTTATATAAGGTTGAGAGTTAAACCTGCATATGCCAGTCTGAATTTGGCCTCTAAGGGATAGAATCATAGAAATTAGAAGGGACTATGGCTATGTCTGCACTAGGGGCTTAAGTCAATTTAAGCAAACCAGGGCTGTATTTAGAATTTATTACGTCAACTTAAGCAGTTGCTTAAGTTGACTTAACATCTCCTGCCCTGTAAGTTGACTTAAGCTTTTAAGTTGACTTTATAGGGCAGAAAGCTTTGAGCCCCACTGCCTGCCCTACCCCTGGTCCTGATCAGGCTACCAGATCCCAATCTGGCTCCGGGGGCTTGATCTGGCCCTAGCCGCCACTGGCAAATTGACCAGGCTCTGAGCTGCCTGCCTGTGGTGGTAGGCGACTTAGGACCAGATTGAGCTCAGAGCTGGCTCCTATCTTCCGTAGCCTGTGGCAAGGGGGTGGGGGTCAGATCAGGCTCCCAGGCCCTCTCTGCAGGCTGCAGAAAGGGACTGGGAGTCTGACTGGGCTCCCAGTCCCCACTAACTGCTGCAAGGGGTTGGGAGCCAGATTGTGTCCAGTGCAGACATTCCCTAAAGTTGACTTCCAAGGCCCACCCCCCCCACCCCCCAAAGCAGAGAGGGCCCATGAGAGGTCATCAAGTCCAGTCCCCTGCACTTGTGGCAGGACCATGTGCCCTCTTAAACTATCCCTGACAGGTAAAAACTTCCAGTGATGGAGACTCCACAACCTCCCCAGGCTACTTATTCCAGTGGTTAATCACCTTGACAGTTAGGAATTTTTTCCTAACATACAGCCTAAACCTCCCTTGCTGTAGGTTAAGCCCATTCCTTCTTTTCCTATCATCTGTAGTTAAGGAGAACGATTTTTTCCGTTCTCCTCGTGACAACCTTTTAAGTACTTGAAAACTGTTATCATGCCCCCTCTCAGTCTCCTCTTTTCCAGACTAAACAAACCTAGCTCTTTCAGTCTTCCCTCGTAAGTCAAGTTTCCCAGACCTCTAATCCTCCATGTTGTTATCTGGACTTTCTCCAATTTGTCCACATCTTTCTTGAAATGAAGCACCCAGAACTGAACATGGTACTCCAGTTGAGGCCTAATCAGCGTGGAGTAGAGTGGAACAATTACTTCTCATGTCTTACTTACAATACTCCTGTTAATACATCCTAGGATAGTATTTGGTTCTTTTGTGACCGCATTACACTGTTGACTCATATTTAGCTTGTGGTCCACTATGACACTCAGATCTCTTTCTGCTGTACTCCTTGCTAAGCAGTTATTGCCCATTTTTTATATGAGCAATGAATTGTTCTTTCCTAAGTGGAGTACTTTGCACTTGTCTTTACTGAATTTCAGTGGTCTAGTCTGCGATATTGACCTGGCCTCTCCTAGTGAAATTAGCTGCTTGGTGGGGAAAGGATGGGCTGGCAAGCAGCATCTTGGGAGCAAAGAACTAATCTGCTGTGAAGAGTGGGGGAAATAAGGGTAGTTTGACTGATGCCAATGTTGGAGTCCCCATTCCCATAATGGGCAGGTCTTGGACGCCAGTGTCTGTCGCAGGCTCTGAGGGTGTGAAGGGAATGCACTGCAGAAGCAAACCTTGTGGGTGTTTAAGGATGTAATGAACAATGCATCTATGAATTGAGCATTTTGTTCACTTCCTGTTTGGAACAAGTACCATAGCATTCTCCAGGAGTATTCACAAAAGCATAGAAATGTGGGACTGAAAGAGAACTCGAGAAATCAAGTCCAGTCTCCTGCACTGAGGGAGGACCAGCTAAACCAGACCGTTCCTGACAGGTGTCCGACCAAGGTGTTCTTAAAAACCTCCAGTGTTGGTGATTCCACAGGCTACGACAGCAGCATCCTGGTGCATGTAATGAGTACAGAAACTGTAATACCATAGTGCAGGGTTAAAAGAAAGGGATTTGTAACACATCATCTGTTGCCCACATCCTTCTGCTGGACCTGTTTGCTTCACTCCATTTCCTTCTGTTCTCTCCCTTGTTCTGCTGCTGCTGTAGCTATGATGTGCTCTTTGCATCGGGCCCTGCCGAACTGCTGAAGAAGTTCAAACAGGCCAAGAGCAAGGTGGTTTTCTCAGCAGAGACCTTCATTTACCCTGACCGGAGGCTGGAAGCCAAGTACCCACAAGTGCGAGAAGGGAAGCGCTTCCTGGGTTCTGGAGGTAAGAGACAGGTCAGCGTCTCCCAGCTTTGTGTTTCCCTGAGACAAATCTCATGGAGAAGAAGCAAGAGTGGTGGAGAGTGGGTTGGAAAAGCACAGTGCTGTTAGAGGGGAACTGAGACTGTTTGTGTATGCATTCTTAACCTGTACACATGCATGCTTGTCTCCTGTCACTGGCTTCAGCCCTCATAGAGGATAAGAACCTGCAAATTTTCTCTTAGCTAGGGGGCTGTTCCTTTAGCTCAGGTTACAGGTGTCTGTGCTTTGAAAGCTGATGATGAAGGGTTCTATCCCCTGCAATGATCGGTGGCACGGGAGAATGAGTACATATGCTTTTGCAGACCGACTGAAGCTGTGTGTATCTGTGGTACAAATGCAGGGGAGACTGAGGGTGTGCATATATCCCCTTGGAGAAGGGACTCAGACATTGTCCACACATGAGAGTTCCTGTGAATTTTCGCTTCTGGGCTGGCTGGATTGAGGCACTGGCTCTTTTCACCCTTTGCCTTGCTTCTGCAGGTTTCATAGGTTATGCTCCTAATCTGAATAAACTTGTGGAGGATTGGAAAGGACTTGACAATGATAGTGACCAGCTCTTTTACACCAACATCTTCTTGGATCCAGAAAAAAGGGTATGTGTGAATAGATGATGTGGTTTAGGAGGTATAGGGCTGCCACATTTGATTCCAGTGGGTTTAGGAACGGTTGGTGCCTTACAGTGTGAGACTGAGTGAACAGAGTAAAACTGCATGAAGGAACAGAGATGAAACCAGTGGCAGATGCGTGGAAGGACGAGGGAGCAAGTTAAGGGCTCTTAGGGCACTGAAGTTAATGGTTTTAAATTAATTTAAGCAGCAAAGAATCTAGGTCTAGGTGTGTGAGGGAGGCTAGAGGAAATCCACAGATTATTTGGAAAGCAAGAGAGGCTGGTTTTATAGTTCCAAAGGGGCAGTCATGGTAGTCTAGTTCAGCAAAACAAACAAGGCATCTGGTGGCACTTCTAAAGACTAACAAAGTTATTTATTGCATATTGCAAAAATAAATATGTTAGTCTTTAAAATTGCCACCAGACTCCTTATTGGTTTCTAATGCAAGGGTTCTCAACCTTTTGAGGGTTGTGACATAGCTGGGAGGGTTCCCAGCCATGCATGACACATAGAACTCCCGGCTGCCAAGGCTCTCCCCACTTTTGACAGTGGGTTCAAGTGGTCCCTGACACCAAAAGAAAACTGCCTACAAAGGCAGTAGAAGCTGTAAAGACTGCAAAAGCTCCCTCACCTTCCCTCAGCACTTCCAGCCAAGTGCTACTGCTGAAAGTGCTGGGGTTAGGGCTATAAGACAGCAGTTCCCAACTTGTGGTTCGGGGACCCCTGGGAGTCCGTGGAGTTATTGCAAAGGGTCCATGAATACATCAGGCCCCAGCTGCTGCTGGCCATCACTAGGCAGCCCGGGCCCAATCTGGCCCCAGATCTTGCCAGCCAGCGATCCATGTTGGAGAGGGCTCTAAATAAGGGGTGTTGAACTTGCAGCCCGCAGGGCCAAATCCAGCCCACCAAGGAGCCGATCCAGCCCACAGAGCTCCTGCCTTAGCTATAACTGGAAGCTGTCTTCAGCTGCAAACTCCAAGGAGAGGCTCCTGGCACAGCAGGGCTAGGTGTGCTTCTGACTCACTCACATGATCAGAGTCACAGCACAGGGGAACAAAGGAAGTGCTCCAGCCAGCCCCAGCTCAGCTCTGCTGTAGTCTGCCAACCAATCAGAGTCTCAGTCACAGTAGGCAAGGCTGGCTCCGGAGAGCCACCGCACTGCCCCCCCATCCCAACTGTTCACTGTCAATCAGTCAGCATGCTAATTTCATTGACAGCACATTGCATGAGTCACAAATAAAAAAAGAAAAGCTGGCTGGGGTCCATTTGACAACAAGCCAATTAAAGACCAGCCAGGACTGAGCCAACCAAAGACCAGTTTCTGAATGGCTGCCAGTGAGTGGACCAGGAGGGGAAGACGCAGGAACCTAGCCTGGCTGCCTGTGACTGAGACTGATTTTTTTGGCTGCCACTAGGTAGGGGAAGGGGATGGGGAGGAGGTCTGGGATCCAGCATGGGAAAAGGCAGGGGAAAGGGAAAGTGTCAAAGAGTCTGCGGGGTTGGGGTGGGAGAAGGGAAGCCCATGCTGCTCTGAACATAGTGGGGGACGGGAAGGACTGGGGGCCTGTGCAGCCACATGGCCTATGACAGGTGTCCTGCCTTCCAGTGTGGTCCCCCCACTGAATGAGTTGACACCTCTCCTCTGAATGAATTGTATTTGCCTGCTATGAGCAGCCATATGCTGGATATGTCCCCCCCCCACCTTGGGAGCGGGCTGGGGCCAGGTCCTTCACTACCCTTCTGCAGCACTGCTGCATGCAGTCAGTCCCTGATAGCAACTATTATCATTTTGGGGGCAATGTTCCCTCTAAGCTGGTCATGCAGCTAAGCAAGCTTTGGTGTTCACTGCACTGCAATTTGTGTGGCTAATGCCCTCCCCACCCCACCCCTGCTGGCCCAACCCCGTATTCCCAGTCCCCCAAACCCCCTGTGCCCTTTCCCTGCTGGCTGCCTGACTGTCCCCAATCCCACCCACCATGGGCCTCTTACCTGGCCGCTGGAGTGAAGCAGCCGGGCCACAGGCTGCTCCTTCCACCCTGAGCATGCTCTGAGTACGTTCAGTCAGATCATGCTCAGGGTGGGAGCTTTAAAAGCTCCCAGCTTAGGGAAAGCTCTCTGCCGGCCACAAGACTGTTTTCCAGCCAGGTAGGGGCTGCGGCTGCCAGCCGTGCACAGCCAGTATTGTTCCCTGTGTGGGCGAGTGGTGGGGGCTGCCTGCCCATCTGCACAGTTTACAAGGAACATTGTTTGGGGATCCATGAAATTTTTTGACATTAAAAAGGGGTCCTCATACTCAAAAACATTGAGAACCACTGCTATAAGATTTTTTGAGTCCCCATTGGCCAGCCTGGGGAACCTGGTGAGCTATACTTATGTTAGTGTGCTGCCACTGATGGCAGGGCACTATAGGAGGGGTCTGTGGGCCTATGTCCCACTTTCCCCCTTCCCCTCCATCAGTGGCAATAACAGCACCCTGCAGGGTTGGGGAGAGTCTGTATGCCCATGTCCTGCTCTTTGCCTGTGGTTGGGGGCGGTGAGGCAGCTGTGAGAGGTCCTCTGTAAGTCCCTTCTTATGTCCAGGTCAGGGCTGGAGGATACCCTGATGGTTTGTGAGCTGTGGGCAGTGAGGCTCCAGCTCTCACATTTCCCTCTAGCCTCCCCTGCCCTCCCCCACATCCCCCGTTCCCTCAGAATGTCCCCTTCACTCAGATCTGTCTCTACTCCAGCCCCTAAACTCCCCATCTCTTGAGTCACCTCTCCAGATTCCCCTGCATCCCCATATCCACGCTCCAGCTGTACCCAGTCCCCTCCCATCCTGTCCTGGCCCATTCACCTCCTCAGGCCTCTCACACCTCTGTTTCCCCCTCTAGCCCAGTCCCCCCACCCCTTTCCAGCCCCCTCACAACTCTGGGTCCCAGGTGTCCAGCAGGGAGCAGGCTGCAGTGCATCCCCTGCCCTGCAAAGGAAGGCAGCTACAGCAGCTCAGAGAGTAGGACAGGGAACTGCAGTCAGGTCAGTTCAGAGCAGCCTGGAGCCAATCCTCCCCATGCATTTTGGGGGTGGAGTGGGGGGAAGGCAATGCTACCTGGAGTAGAGGGGTAGTAAGGTCTCTTAGCAGAGGTGCTTTGATCAAAGTGCCTCTTCTGAAAGCACTCTGGGGCTGCTTTTTTGCTGCTGTCCCTAAAAGCTGCTGGACTGGAGCAACAGCTTCTAATTATCCAGCAGTTGCAGCAGGGGTGTTTTCCTGTGGGTGACACACTGGCTGTGTTCACACACAGACATTATTTCGATACAAGTTGTGTCGAAACAACTTGTTTCAAAATAATGCCTGATTTCGAAATAACTTCATTCAAATTAACAGTTTGTTAATTCGAATTAAGGAAAAAAGCTCAAAGCGAAATAGCAGTTTCAGGCAATAGTTATTTTGAAACAAGTCAGTGTTGTTTTGAAACAACATGTTTGGACAGCATTGTTTCGTCCCCACATGGGGTTTAAGTTGTTTCGAAACAATGCCATTGTTTTGAAACAACGGGTGCCGTTGTTTTGAAACAACCGTGCGTCGTGTGAACAGGGTATTTCTTATTTCGAACCAACTTTCGAAATAAGAGTGCTGTGTGAACACAGCCACTGATAGCTGTGGGGCGACATGCTTCTGTCCCACGATACAGTGGTCGAGAACCGCTGTTATAGTGCAGGGTTTCACAACATTTTGAGGGCTGGGGACCCCTTTTCTACCCCCAAAAACTTTGCAGCCCCCCCTTTGCTGTTTTGTATGTCCCGGGCAAAATCTAGTCACAGAGGCCAGAATCAGGCTCACACCACAAAGCAGAAGGGCCGCAGCTGGGGGCCCTGGAAGAATCCGACCCCGCCATGGAGCGGCACAGCTGCAGCAGGATTCGGCCCCTTCCGCCACTGCAGAGCAGCAGGGCCATGGTAGGCGGCTGCTGGTGGGGTCCACTGGTGAGGTCTGGCCTGAGTCACCCCAGCCCCCTCTCACCCCACACTGTGCCACTGACTTCCCCTGCTGCCCCTGGCTCAGCCCGACTCCCCCCACCCAGGGCCCCCTTACTTGGCTGCTGGAGCTGGGACCGGCCATGCCACAGGCTGCTCCTTCCACCCTGAGCATGATCTGAACATGCTCAGGACAGTGGTGGAGTTTTAAAAACTCCCAGCCTAGGGCAGAGCAGCTCCCTGCCATTGCCTGGCATCTGGCTCCTGGCTCCCACAGTGGCGCCACCAGTGCCATCCGGCCCCATCTCACAGCCTGTCCACGGACCCCTTCAAGTAGCTCTGCAGCTCCTCAGGGATCCACAGAACCCAGGTTGGGAACCACTGCTGTAGTGTATTCTTCAATGAATAGAGAGGCAGTAGGAGGGGTGGGAAGGCTGACATGACATCTATTTGCAGAGCCTGTGTCTGTCTAAAACAAACGAAGAGTCACTCAAAGACTAACAAATTTATTTATTGCATGAGCTTTAATGGGAGAAAATGTCAATGAAGTTCTTTATTTTATACTTTTAAAGGAAAATATCAACATCACTTTGGATCAGCGATGCCGGATCTTCCAGAACCTGAATGGAGCATTAGGTAAGATAGGGAGTGCAAAGGACCTAGAAATAAAGCTACATGGTTGTTGAAGTGGTGAAATTCCAGAATCTATCCCCAGAGCAGGTTTCTATTAAAAACTTTTGCCCAGACTCCTGAAGTTGATTTGCAGTCCCTAGGGACTCCAGTCCTGGTTCTCACTACCCTGTAGGCTCCATGGTTAGACCTGCAGGATAGGTTTTCCATACTGTTTCTGCTTTCCAATTTGATCTCCATGCATCAGATTATACTAGATCTGGGCAATAAACCTGGCAAAGATGTGTCAACATGCAACACTGCCTGGGGCGTGGGCAGGGACAAGGGCCACCTGCCTACCTTCTTGGGTTCAGAATGTTGCACTGAATGGCATGGAAGGTGGGGGAGCTGTTGAGACATTTTCAGATACTGCTGTGTGAGTGCACTCCCTCACCTTCACCATGCTTTTGGCTAGGCGGTTATTCCAACCTTGGAAAGTTTTATCCATTTGTTCTCCCAGATCCCAGAAATGTATGTATTTATTTAAGCTTAGAGTATTTTGGCTTTTTCTGCCTATTTTAATCAGTTAGGAAATTATCAGCATGGAGGATTTTGGGGTCTCATTCTTATCTCGATAAGGATAGGAATCAAAGGGTAGCTGGCCCTCTGAAGGGGTCATGGACCCAGCCTACATCTGCAAGGCTCCACAAGGTGAGTGAAGCAGCTCATGTTTACCTGGAACTAGTTAACTTGTTCAGTTAGTGGGTGGTAATTAATGAGGCAGGAAAGCACCTGGGTGAGATAAAAGGGTGCTGCTCCCAGTGGGACAGGACTGGGAGGGAAGGACAGAGGCTCCTAAGGAGAGGAAGAATTTCTAAAGTGCAGGAAGAGAACATGCCTACACAGATAGCTTCTAGGGTGAGAACCTGATAAGAGGGGTTCACCAGCAAAGAAAACCCAGGGAGACTTTCTGAATGGAATAGTTCCCTGTTGAAGGGCCTGTGACTGCTAAATCTCACGGAAACCTGTCTCCCATGAAAGACTCCCAAGGCAACAGAGAACCCTAGATTAGAGGAATCTATGTTGTCCTGTGGAAGGGTTCTTGCAGTTTGGCCTCGGTGAGTGGTCCTTGATCCAGGAAGAGGGACTCTTCCTTTGCCAGAGCTGGGAGGCCTCTGATTCCAGTAGTTCCAAAGGAGCAGCCATCTTAGTCTAGTAAAGCTAAAAAAACAAGGAGTCTTGTGGCACTTAAAGACTAACAGATTTATTTATCACATGCGCTTCCGTGGGAGACTATCCCACTTCGTCAGACGCTTTGGAGAGGGAGAACTTACAGAATTGGATGAAAATAAATGCAAGGGAGCATAAGACATGGGCTCAGGTCATACTGCAAAAGCAAATCAGAGCATTTGTAAGGATTCAAACTTTAGGAAACAGCATATAGAGGGAGGGTAAAGTCAAATTCTTCGTCGAGCGCTGCTTGGATGCATTCAGTAATAGGTGTCTCCATGCCAGAGCACCCGGAAAAACTTTTGTCCTAGCCTGTCAGGAGAGGGCAGGTGGCCTCCGCCCCTCGCGCCACCCCGTGGCAATATATACGGCCCCCTCCCGACCCCTCCTCAGTTTTCATTTCTTCCGCCTTGTGCGTTGGATCTAGAACGTCTGCTCCTTGCAAATTGCAAGCAGCCTGTCCTCCTTTCTACGAGCTTTTTGCCCAACTGGGAGCATCTCTTCGTGGATATAATTCCACCACAAGAGTCCTCCACCGTCGGGCCAGAACATCCTGCGATCATGTCAGTTTTTAATCCTTGCGCTGAGTGCGGCAAGGCCTTCCCCTGGGACGATCCCCACAGGAAGTGCCTCAGGTGCTTGGGCAAAGACTACATGGTCTCAGCCTGTTCCATATGTCTCTCCTTCAAACCCTGAACCATCAAAAAGAGGGAACAACGGCGCCGTGCCCTAGCCTCTGAGGAGGCCCGGCACTCTTCACCTGAGGCTTTGGGTCCCCGCCCGGCGCCGAGACCCAGGTCAGCACCAGAGCCTACACGGCACCGTACCACCGGTAGCTGCCGCCACACAACCTCAGTGCCGACTCCAGCACCCCGGCACCAACCTGGTGCCCCAGCACCCCGGCACCGCTCGAGGTCGCTCTTGGGTAGCCCGGTACCGCCAGTACCCGGACTGCCCCTGTGCCGGTCCCCATCATCTCCAGCACCAATGGCCTGGTAGAGTCCAGCCTTGCTGGTGCCGAGCTTGCCCCGGCACTGGCCATATTCACCCTCAGCACAGCAGGCTCGCCATAGCCCAGTGCCGCAGGAGCGGGAGTTCTCCTGCCCAGGCTGTCCCCCTTCCCCAGGCAAGGACTTGCCACAGAGCTGCATGGAGTCGCTCCTTGTGCCAGCCACCCCAGTAGCAGTGGAGGCTGCTTGAGCCCTCCTCTTGCTCCCCATAGCTCCTGCCCCAAATCCAACCAGAAGGGGCAAACCGGCCTTTCTGTCTAAGGCCTGGATCTACCATGGGCATTCGTCCTCACCATATAGTCCCCCGTCTTCCACCCCAGTGGGGGCTGGCACCATAGAACCATCCCCGCGACAACACACTACCCTGCCTTCACCGGTACTGCCCCAGGAGTCTTGGTCCCCTTCCCCTGTTTCCAGTCCGGAGGAAGGACCTTCAAGGGACTCTAAGCGGCCTCAGTGCTGCACATTGGCCCTGTCGCTGTTTCGCTTCAGGCTGCAGGAATGGTCCCTTCAAGAGACTCCCTCCCCACCACAGCGAGCTCCCGGTACCACCCTCTCCCCGGCACCGGGGTCTTATACAGGAAATCTGTTGGTGTATTTCAATCTGTTCCGCTGGGCCACGGTCCACCTAGGCATGGAGGTGCAGCCCTTGAGTCTCCCTCCTGATGCCCTCTTCGGGCCAGCCTTTGCCTCGACGGAATCCTTGACAGTCCTGCCCCACCCAAGTGTCTGAGACCTTGCATGTTCCCGGTGGCAGAGCCCAAGTTCTATTGCCCTGGTTTCAGACACGGCAAGCATTAAATATTGGGTTTCCGAATCAGATTTTCCCTCTCTCGCCGGTCCCCCTGAGGGACGTTTTGCAGATGGCACTAGGCCCGGGGGAGCCCCCCAGTGACCCTTCCCATCCTCCAGGGAAGCCAGCGAACTGGACCTTTTGGTCCGTAATGTTTACTCCTCATCAGCCTTTCAACTGCGAGTGGCAAACAACCAAGCCATAACCAGCAGATACTTGTGGGAGTCAGTCACGAAATTTCAACGCTTCTTCCCACCTGAGGCCAGAGAGGAGCATGATGCCTTTCTTGAGGAAGGCAACATAATATGTCAAGACCTCCTCTTTTCGGCACGCAACGCAGTGGACATAGCTGCTTGCACCATGGCCTCAGCGGTAACCATCCGCCGGGTGGCCCAGCTTAGGGAGGCTAGAACACCCCCTAATGCGCAACAAGTGGTCCTCGACCTGCCCTTTGAAGGGGATGCCTTGTTTCCCCCAGAAACACTATCTGTGGTGGTCACCGCTCGAGATCCCTGGGAAGAGGCCAAATACTTTGGCTTGCTTCCTCCCAGGCCCACCCCTCCCACTTAGTCTTCTGGAGCAATGCCCCATCCCCCAAATTCCCACTTCACTCTACCATAGTGGGAAAACAGGAAACCTCCTTCCACCGTCGTCATCCGCTGCAAGGGCTGAGACGCCTTCTTCCTCTCCGCAGGGAAGGGAACCACCCAACTCACCGCCACCCCATTCTTGAACCTCAGGGGGTAAAGGCTTCAGGGCATCACTGCAGTAGATGGTCAGCACCTTCTTCGTCCCCTAGAAGGGGGTTGGGGTTCGGTGGGAACCAACCCCCCGTTATTTTTCTATTTGCTACTGCGTCCACAGGCGTCCAGCCCCGACCGGGGTTTCTTTCCTCTGATCTTGGGCGGTATGGGCCTCGCCAAGACAAAGATGCCCCCTTCCTGCACCGACAGTACGCCGGTACCGTGGTCCAACCCTACACTCCCTCAGCAGCGGCTACCTCGGGCACTCATAGGGAATCTGCACCTCCCCCCGCCCCTCCTTCCCCAGGTATCCTTCAACCCTGCATCGTTTGTGCCAACACTCTTGCCGGGAACGAGAAGCGCGTCTCGTAGTAGCCCCAGCCTTTGCTGCAGAGGCTCTGAGACGTGCATACTTGGTGCTCATTCGGACGCAGGACCACTTCTGTGACCCTGATGCCCTCCATCAGGTAGGCCTTCTCGATTCCTGGTCGGGGGGGGTGGGGGGGATACCTTCGTTCACATACCGTTGGCATGACGAGTAACCAGCCCTTTTGTGGCCCTGACACTCCAACTCGATGAGAACCACCTCCTACTCATCAAGTGGGATGCGTCCGCATAGTCATGGGGGATCTTAGCCTGGGGGGGGCCAAGGCAAACGGCCCACCCCTGCCACTCCACACTCCCCCTTCCTCACGGAAACTAGGGCTACACACACCCCTTGCCTCGTGGATAATCTCAGTGGTTGCCAGGGCACCTACCCTAGGAGCCCTCGTCCTAGGCCCACCTCACAGAAACAGTGCTCAGTTCTTCTCATGCTCCCTTCGCTTGCAAAGCAGGGACCTAGTGTACCCAACTGGAGCCTCCAGATTGGGGAACCTAAGGGACGGTGCCAATGTCGCATCCCCATGGAAAGGGAACAGCGGTGGGATACCTTGTCGGGGTCTTTCCATATCAGTGTCCTCCTCTGCGGCACCAGTCCCCGTCATAACCGGGTTGGAGGCCACATTCCAAGCAGAGAGGATCCTTGCCAGGTGACTTGTAGCTGCCTTCTCTGCCTCTCTGTCATGTACCCTGGCAGGGGATGCACCCTGCCCCTTCCCTCCCCCCCGGGGTCTTTCCACTACATCTGCTTAGGGACCTACAGCTCTACTGCGGGGTCACCCCCACGTGCATTAGTGGCACCTCAGTAGGACTGCTGTTCCTCCTCAATTCTTGAGGAACCATTGACATATGCTGCCTATCCATTTATGTGATGAACAGAGGGAAACAATCTAGAGCCCTGCTTCCCGCGATATTCAGGAATTTAGGGGTTGTACCTCCCTCAAATCAACTTCTGACTTCCCGGCTGGGGATAATACTTCGGTTTGGTTCTCTAACCCCAAGGTACCCTTGAGATACCACAGTTGCCACTCTGCAGGTAGATTCACTTCCTAGATGGTAGGCAAATAAACCCTCCTTCCTTGGCAACCATATTTTTGGGGGCAACCCTGTATCCAGGAGTTTCCCTTGGTGCTTACATTGGTGTGGCATAGCGGTAGCACTAACCCTCCTGGTAATGCTATAGGCACTCAAGACCGTGACCTTACATGGCACCTCTACGAGCCTGTTGGCCTCCTCGATTGGGTGACCAAGCGGTAGCTGCCATTATTCCCTGTTTCTCTTCTCCCTCCCTCGTGTAGCCTTCGTGATGGCCCTCGTGATGCGAGAACCCCACGAGATTATAGGCCAAAGTGGTCCTTCCGCGCGAGCTCTCACACTACCGAGGCCCTTACAAGGACCAATCCAGTAGCACTACCTCAGGCCACCATGCCGCCCTGTGGTGCTAGTGTACTGGAGTTCTCCTCCTGCGACAGTCCGGTTCTTGGTACCTGACTCGGCTGGAAACGTGCACCTGCACAATAATTTGAATCTTATAGCCAGTGTACCTTATGCCCCTCTGCACCGCTGAGCTTGGCCTTCAATATGCTGCCGTGAAGTGTCTCGCAAGACCCTTCTAGGTCGTTCTCGGGGCTCCACCCCATGCATTCCCGTAACTTCACCCTCACTCGCATTGACCAGACCAAGGGATAAGGTTATTCCCCTGCGGCTACCTGCATACCCCTCAACCGACCAGATTAGTCCATGACTCTTTGGCTCCTAGCTCAGGCCTTGATGTGCTTAGTCCATGGAGTAATATTTATCCCTTTCTTTGTTCTTTTGCGGGCCATGGTTATTACGACTAACTCTGCACCTGTTGGCATCCAGTGTTTTCCCATGAGGTCACGCTGCAAGGCCATATGGCCAGATACACTATCTTCTGGCCATCATACCTCATGCTATTCCACCTATGTGGAGCATCTAAACGCAACCCTCTATGTTCACGTTGTGTCCTTTATTCTTGTTATTGTGACCTTGGTCCAAACTGCTTACGCTAATATGTCTTGGCAGGTTCGGTCCTGCCCCTGTCTTGGGTTGGCCCTCAGTTCTCAATTCTTCTGTGCCACGTCAAAGCCTGTTCGCCTCTTGACTCCTGGCTGGGATCTTGTTGCTGGGCTTCTTCCATATGGGGAGTGTTGCTGTGCTGAAGTCGGAAGACCTAACTCCACCCCCCATCCATCAGCATGGCTAGTAGTCACCTATTACTAAATGCATCCAAGCAGCACTCGAAGAAGAACGGTGGGTTACTCACCAGTAACCGTCCTTCTTCGAGATGGGCTGCTCGGATCCATTCAGGTCCCTCTCCTCTGTCCCTGCATCTGGAGTTGGCGACTCTAAGGAACTGAGGAGGGGTCGGGAGGCGGCCGTATATATAGCCACGGGGTGGCGCAAGGACAGAGGCCGCCTGCCCTCTCTTGACAGGCTAGGACAAAAGTTTTTCTGGCCAATCCGGCGCTCCGGCACGGAGACACCTATTACTGAATGGATCCAAGCAGCCCATCTTGAAGAAGTATGGTTACTGGTGAGTAACCCACCGTTACCTGTTATAATGTGAAAAGAATCCATAGTCACAATTCAGCCCTGCTTTTACACAATGTAATTTGCATATTAATTCGATTTTAGCTGTTTCTCTTTGAAGTCTTGATGTGCCATTGATTTTCTTGATGACCATCATTAACAAGTCATCATTGGAGTGATTAGGAAGATAGAAGTGCTCAGCAACTGTGTTTTTTGTTGTGTGTTATGATTTCTGATATCAGTTTTACATGCATTTAGTCTTCTGTGTAGAGTCTGTCCTATTTGTCCAATGTATAAGGTGTGGGGGCATTTCTGGCACATGATGACATAAATCACATTAGTGGATGAGCAGGTGAAGGACCCTTTGATGGAGTAGCTGGCTTGATTAGGTCCTATGATGGTGTCTTTTGTGCAGATATGTGGACAGAGTTGGCAGCAAGGTTTTTTGCAGGGATATGTGCCTGCTTTAATGTTTCTGTTGTTAGGTCTGTAATTGCTGGTGAGTATCTGTTTAAGGTTCGGGGTTTGTCTGTAGGCTAGGAGACATCTGTCTCCCAAGGCTAGAGAGAGTGAGGGGTCATCTTTTAAAATAGGTTGTAGGTCCTTAACGATCTGTTGTAGAGGTCTGACTTGAGGGTTGTATGTGGTGACCAGTGGCATTCTATTGTTTTCTTTTTTGGACCTTTCTTATAGTAGTTGACTGTGAGGTACCCGTCTGGCCCTGTCATTCTGTTTCTTTACTTCTCCAGATGGGTGCCGTAGTTTTAAGAAAGCTTGATAGAGATCCTGAAGATGTCTGTCTGTCTGAGGGATCAGAGCAAATGTGGTTCTGTCTTAGGGCTTGGCTGTAGACAATGGATCATGTGGTGTGTTTAGGATGGAAGCTCGAGGGATGTAGATAACTATACCAATCAGTAGGTTTTCGATATAGAGTAGTGTTGGTGTGTCCATCCCTAATTTGTACTGTAGTGTCCAGAAAGTGGATCTCCTGTGTGGAGTGTTCCAGGCTCAATTTGATTATGGGGTGGAAATTGTTGAAACTTCTGTGGATTCTAGTAGAGGGTTCTGAGTCATGAAGACACTGCTGTAAGGGACCTTGGCCATCACTGGGGGTTGCCGGAGTAAGTCTGAATAAGCTCCTCCCTACAGCTAGCAATGATGGGGTGGTGGTAAGAGAGTACTTGTGTGCTGTTCTCCCTTTAAGATTGAAACAGCTAGAGCCCTGAAGGTGTGCTGTTTAAGGTACAAGCACCTGCAGATTTATTAAAATCTTCAGTTGGTGAAAATGAGGCAGAGACACTATGGGATGCTGCGTTGGCCCAAGGGGAGGAGGGGCATTGCAAGAAGGAGGGCCCTGATTATGGTGGGCAACTGGATTTGGTGTCTGTCCTAGGCCTTTCTGTAAGGCTGAATCACTGGGTGGGTTACTCTGCCATTGCAGTATAATGCCATTGGGGCATGTGTGAGGCAGACATAGGGGAGCACAGAATTCAAAGCTGCTTTTGCTTGGATCTTCCCCATCCCTTGCTGGTGCTGAATGGTTCCTATCCAAGTATTCTATTCTTATTTTAAAGACACTTCCAGTAAGACTTTATGGGTTCCCCTTGAGAGACCAACTTACTAGATTGCACTCTTCACAGGTTTTACTGGTCCTATTTTTTCTTAAATTCCATCTCGTCATGGCTAACTCTGCCCCTTTGAGCCACCCCAAACAATTCTTCTCCCTTCGTGAGTTGTCTGTACCTTACAGGTACTAGCAGATGGTTATCCAGTCCTACCCCCCATCTTCTCAGAGGCTGCTTGTGAGAGATGGCAAGGGCTTTTGTATTGTGAAATTGCAGTTAGAGCATCCTGCAGATAAAGTTGCTGTGATGTGATTTATAGATGAGGTGGTTCTGAAGTTTGAAAATGCCCGAGTGAGAGCAAGAAATATGATGTATGACACTCTCCCAGTCCTGATTCATGGCAATGGGCCCACCAAGGTAAGCAAGAGCCCTGAAGAAGAAGGTTGAGTATGAAACAAAGGCCAGTCACCTCTTTTGGCTTTAGACAGTGAAGCACTTGCCTCGGGAGTGCTGGGAAATTAGGCTCCCGTCCAGGGCTGGATTAATAAAGGGGTTCTAGGGGTCCCATCTCCTCAATCCCAGCCAAAATATACCTGGCACCTGTCACACATTGGCCCTAGCGCTGCCCCACCACTCTGGCTGGCTAGCGTGTGGGCCCTGAGTTCCTCCAGTGCCAGCCAAGCTCCTCCCCCCCAAGAGCTGGCTCACACCAATCCCACGGCTAGTTGTTGTTTGGATCCTGCAGGCCCTCCCCCTCCACCCCCTGCACCATGGCTGACAGGTCTGCAGGCCCCAGGACCCTTGAGTGCTAGCCTACCCTGCATGGTTGGTGGGTCTGCTGGCCAGGCCCCAGCACCAGCAGACCCCAACATCACCCCACTCCCAGGCCGGGTGCTGCCACACTGTGGGGAGAACCACAAGAGTGGGCAGCTTTGGGTCCCTTAATCCAGCTCTGCTCCTATCCTTCATCCAGTGACATCTCCCCCATAAATTCCCTGATGGGGGACTGGTAGATTGGATGGCCCACTGTCATGGCAGCAAGACATGAAGCTCTTTAGTTTCTTGATCACTGGGTCAACTGAAGACCAAAATCAGCTGTGATTGAAAGCCTTCCCACCTGCTGAATGACTGACCAGCATGTAATAAGCTGGTGGTATCAGACCAGTTAATAATGGACAGAAATCCGTATCACAATAATTGCCACCCTTGATCCCCTTCTTGCCAATCTCAGCACCTTGATGCCAAAATCTGATCAAGCCATGGAGACTGAACTGCGTTCCTGCCCCCATGCATTATCCTAATATCAGTATCCTCCACAGCAAGAAATCAGACACTCAGACTTGCATTGTCTTCTATGCCTCTTCTCTCAGGAAGAGGAGGGAGGTGAGGCCAGCAATAGATCCTGGCTGAATATCAGAGGCTGGGGTGAGATTCTTTCTTGCCTTGTAACTACACGTCGGGCATTTCCCTTTGCAGCTGCAGCTGAATTACCTGGGAAACTACATTCCTCAGATCTGGACGTTTGAGACGGGCTGCACTGTGTGTAATGAAAGCCTGAGAAGTCTCACAGGGTTCAAGGTAAGGACTGGCACGTATTTAGAGTGGCAGAAGCCTGGTGCTAACAAGAGAACTTCTGCATCCTATTCTTGGGTTTCCTGGAAGGTGGTGAGGATGAAACCAGGTTTCTGGTACTGGAGAGCCACCCTCAAGTCTTTGTGTCTCTTGCTGAATGCAGGATGATGTGTTGCCATTGGTTCAGATTGGAGTTTTCATCGAGCAGCCAACTCCATTTCTCTCCCAGTTCTTTCTGCGACTTCGGAACCTCCAGTACCCAAAGAATCGCACTCGTCTCTTCATTCACAATCATGTAAGTAACAGCTGCCTTTGATTGTCTTAGGTGGTGGTGTTGTAGACATGCTGGTCCCAGGAACCTAGAGTGATAAGGTGGGAGAGGTTTATATCTTTTATTGGACCATCAGTGACAGATATTGCCTCACCCACCTCATCTCCTTAGTGGTTTTGTCATGTGAGGGATGCCTTGCCTCCTCCCATATCCAAAATATCTTTGCAACTTCCTCAGACTGCCAGGACCTGGAAGTCAGGTACAACTCATGTTTTGGTATCCTAGAAGCCTATGCATCTGTTGCCTCCAGCCTCAAAGACAAGGAGGTGTGTGTATGTGCAGCTCAAATGCTCTGGCATTCTTAGAGCTTCCAGAGCTGAACAGCTAGAAAGCCTAACCTTAGCCAGGACCAGGTAGTCTGTGTGATGCTCATGTAAACTACTCTTTACTCTGTGTCATTTCTCTCTCTGTGTAGGAGCAACATCACCTGTCTCTGGTGGACACCTTTGTCAAGGAGCATAGCAAAGAATATAACTCAGTCAAACTGATTGGGCCAGAAGGTCAGATGGAGAATGCTGATGCTCGGAACATGGGTCTGTAAGTGAAAAGGGCAGTGTAAAAAGCCAAAGACTAGGGATACTGGCATCAACCCTGCCCTCTGTCTAAGCTTGGTAGCACAAGTCTGTCTTTACTGGAAGAGCTGTCTTGCCTCTGTGGACAGATCAGCAGAAGCTTCCTTCATAGATGTCTACTTTCGTGCTTTACAGGAACCATGAGTGGTGCAAAAATGGTGCCTTGTATAACATCCAAACTATTCTCCCTTCACTGTCTTTCCATTTCCCTGTATGCCAGCCTGCTAGTTATCTGTAGTGATAGCATTACAAATGCACTATGGTGTCCTCATTGCCAAAGGGGTTCTCAGAGCCTCTGTCAAAAACAATCTTTTTCTCTATGTGTTGCATCCACGTTCCCCATCCCGCTGCCACCAGCCTGTGACCTGTCCAAGGCAGGAATGGACTTAGCCTATGCTTGTTGTCCAACTGACATGGACTAAAGCTTGGCTACCTGGGCAAAGTAAACAGCCTTTCACTGTCTGAGTCCAAATAAACAAAAGAAATAAAGCTTATGCATCTGGAGAATTTTAGGGTTCCCAAGCCTCAGGGGCAGCCTGCTCCTCTTTCAGTTCAATTTCTAGAGCAGTGGCTCCCATACCCACTCCTGCCTTGCACACCTTCCTGATGCAGAAAACATCATCCTGATCTCTGCCTTATGCCTCCCAGCCACCTGTTACTCCTTTGCTCACCTATGGAGTTTTAACTGTCTCACTCCCCAGCCCCTGTCTGCATCTAGACTATAAAAGAAAAGCACCCCCATTTCCCCAAGAAAAGGACTCACTGATACCTGCTGTTCTGCTTCTATTCTCTGTCTGGAATGGCATGATACCTGACATGTGGGCCTCTGGCTGTAGGGATGTGTGCAGACAGGATCCTGACTGTGAATATTACTTCAGCCTGGACGCCGAAGTGGTTCTGAAGAACACAAAGGTTCTACGGATCCTGATTGAACAGAACAAGTGAGTCTGAGCAATCCTTATTGGACCTACTTTGGGTCAGGAGCCTAGACAGTAAGCTCCTTCTTTACTGGGAAATACGTAAGGGGCTGAGAGAAGAGAACATAGCTGGGAATGAAAATTAAGGATTTTCTTTAGTAGAAATGGACCTAAACAAGAGCAAGCACCCCTGCCAGGAATTTTGGATTCAGCTGCAGGGGGCCGTGGATGTAAACCCTCCCTAGTTTTACCATTCTCTCTTTGGAGCAGAGCCTATGTTGTTGGGAACAGAAGCCAAAAACAGAGCCATATTTTCCAAACCAGACATGGGTCCAAGCCAAAGGGTCAAGATCTGGATTTGAAGCTACTTTTCAAACACCCTGGCTGGAACATTCAGATGCAGGTTTTGGTTCAGCCCATTATAAAAAGAGGGTTTTGTTGGGAAATCTGTATCTGTATCCAGGTTCATAGCCTGAGTTCTTTCTTCCTCATCTCTGAAAAGATCATAAGTGTTGGATCCAAGAAACCAGATGCTTGACAGTGTATGACTTCAGTTATGCCACACAGACTTTCAACAGCTGAGCATCTGACCTAGGGAGATTTCAGGCCCTTTACTGATCAGATGCTTCCAAACACTGGCACTTCATATAGAATAGGACCTATTCCTGCCTTACTGAAAATTCTTCCCCCACCCACTCCACCCCCCCTCATCCAGAAGAAAGATTTCCAGCTCTTTCTCCAACTGGTAGAACCCCTTAGATCACATTCAGAGGGGTCAACTGCTGAACGTGTTTCACTACACAGGAATTGATGGTGGTGGCGTCTGTGTGAAGGCAGAACTGGACACAGAGGTGTCATTAGCGTAGGGCTCCGAGGGCCTCAGCCCCCCGAAACTCAGGGACAGCTGTGCACAGCCGGCAGTCATGGTCTCTACCTGGCTGGAAGCTACGTCTTCTGGCCGGTGACGAACTGCCCCAGGCTGGGAGTTTCAAAAACTCCTGCCCTGGCCTGAGCTGCAGCCATGATCATCTCTGGTGGCCGGGTAAGGGGGGACAGGCATGCCGGCCCTGCAAGAAACAGGTCCAGGGGAGGGGGTTGACCTAGGGCAGTGGGGGCCAGCGGTGGGACCGGGGCTTAGAGAAGGGCTCGGGGGTCTGGGGTGGGGGTGAGGTGGGTAGGGAAGCGCTTGGGGCACCAGTGAGGGGGAGGGGTAGTACAGAATGGATTGGGGTCCAGGTGGTCAGTGTGCACCTGGGCCCCTGTTAATCTTTAGGTTTAGCAGCACCCCTGACTGGACACACAGGCTCTTATTGTGATTGTTCCCCTGGCAGCATCCTGCCTTCCAATCTTCTCTCTCTCTTGTGCCTGCAGGCTGGTAATTGCCCCATTGGTGAATCGTCTTGGAAAGCTGTGGTCGAATTTCTGGGGTGCTCTAAGTCCTGACGGGTATTATGCCCGCTCAGAAGATTACGTGGATATCGTTCAAGGGCGGCGAGTGTAAGTATTTTGGGGATTCTAACTAGCCAAGGTCCCTCAAAATACAAGTGAATATATTATCAGTGGATGGAGAGCACATACCCTTAAATCAGTCTAAAGCCAGCTGGGATCCAGAGGCAAGAGTACCAGATAATCACTGTCCTTAACAAAGGAAAAGAAGTTTCTCCTTCCAGGCAGGAGCTGTTTTCTGTACTTGTCCTCTATATAGTGTTTTCATTAGTGAGGGAGTAAGGTCTGGTAACCAGAGTAGGGGACTTGGAGTCAGTCACAAGGCTTGGGTTTTGTTTCTAGTGTTGTTGCTGGTTCAGTGTGTGGCCAAATCACTTAATCTCTCCTGATTTTCTCCGTCTGTTAGGGAGGAGTGATGTGACGCACAAATATCCTGCAGTGGGGTTGTCATGGTTCTTTGTAAAGGCTGTGTGCTTCATGGATGGAAGGTGGTGTAGATGTACAAGGTCAATTACTAGAATGGTTTTCAGTCTTGCTTTGCTGCTCTTTGTGTTTGTGTATGTCCATGTGCCTGGTTGCTTTGGGGGTTTGAGTCAGACTCTTGACTTTGTGACAAAAAAAAAGTCAAAGGAACAGCAGTGTTTTCTTTTTGTATTTTTCCCCTAAATATGTTCACAATTAAATCTGTTAGTCCTTTGGGGCCTCATCCTGCATCTCTTCCTTGAGTGGGTGGCTGTGTTAAAACAGCTAGGTTATCCATCAGGGTAGGAGCTGCAAGAATGTTTCACAGAAATATAGGACTGGAAAGGACCTTAAAAGGTTATCTAGTCCATCTCCCCACAGTGACTCAGCACCAAATATACTTAGATTAACCCAACTGACTGTTTGTGTCACTGGTTCTTAAAAATCTGCGGTGATGGGGATTCCACAGCTATAGAACTGCAGTAACAGAATGGTCTCTTGATCTGTAGGAAGTGAAGAAAAAAGATTGCAGAGAGCTTTTGATACCATTTGCACCTAACAGTGTAGATCCTTTGACCAAGGAGACAGATTTGTGACAGCTTTTCAGACTGTAAGCTCTTTAAGGCAGGGAGTATCTCCAGCTCTTTCTAGCACAGCTGGGGTCCTGATCCTGATTGTGTTTTTGGGTGCTATGGTAATAGATTTAGTAAATAAGTGTATCACTCTCATGGCTGGCCCAGTTCCCCTGGATCGAAAGTCCCATACTGACATCAGTGGGATATGGATCAGGCATTTATGTTCCTAATGGAAATGTGTGATGCCAATTAATTGCCTTCACTATGGCCTAGGAATTCAGCTGCTCAAAAGAGATGGGCCACTTCTATGATAACACCTTGACCAGTGACACTGATCAGTGTGGCTCTCCCTTGCTGATCCTAGTTGGTTTGCATAGGCATGGCTGGCTAGTAGAGCAGCGCTGCCTGCATTCGCTGCACTACAGCATCCTGTAAACTCTGACTTTATGTCCAAATCTCCATCTCCCCATTCTGCAGTGGGATTTGGAATGTCCCCTACATATCCAGCGTCTATTTGATAAAAGGCAGCGCACTCAGATCCGAGCTCATCCAGGGAGACCTCTTCCACAGTGGCAAACTGGATGCGGACATGGCTTTCTGCCAGAATATTCGGGATCAGGTCAGTGCGAGAGGCCAGCTGCAGATAGCGGCAGGCCAGGGTGGAGATGGAAAGTATTCTGCAGGCAGAGGTTTCAGAGCACCCATTACAACTGTGTATCTCTAGCTGAGAAGAAATGAACTTGCATCACCAAAGCCTATGGTGGAGTACTTGTAGTCTGGCCAAGTGGCGGGAAAGGGGGAAGGCGGGGCAGTGGTGGTGGTCTCTCCTGTGGTCTGAAAAATCTGGTCTAAATCAGTGTTGCCCTACGACTCACTCACTCATGCAGCTCTGGTGCATGTCAGTGGGAGGTAAATGCACATAGCCAGAGTCTGACCCTTTGTGGGCAATTTTATCTTGCTACTGTCAGTAGCTGATGGAAAGCACAGAGGTACTGCCTCCATCACTAGCCGTGATTATGGCTATTTAATCTTCCTGTGTCCAAGGTGGGTCTGGATTTCCTAAGGGGCCCCTTGCAGCGGGTATGCTCCCTGTGAAAATCAGAGAGGCAAGTGGGGTAGGTGGGTAGGAGAACTGGGAATCTGCTACCACTATGAATTGCTGCATCCTGAGAGTACCCCTTCATTCTGCAGGGGGTCTTCATGTTTGTGACGAACCAGCAGCATTTCGGACACATACTGTCTCTGGAGAATTATCAGACAGCTCATCTCCACAATGACCTGTGGCAGATCTTCAGCAACCCTGAGGTGAGGGGTTCTGTGGGCTCCACATGCCTGCCCTATCTGGTATGGCCCCAGCCTCCCTGTTAGATATGTTGCTACTAGTGGTGTCACTAAATGGAAGATCCAAGCTCTGCTGTGTGACATCTCTCTGGTGGGGTTCCATTGGTCAGAACTGCAGGACTTGTGGGCAGAGATGGAGCATTTCACCTCAAAACCTCTTTGTGCCCTGGAGCTTCACAGCTGAGAAAATGCTGTGGATTATTTTTTACTTCTCCATTTCCTCTCTCTGTGATTAGAGAGAGGTGATGTCATGGCATAGTTTAATATCCTGTCCTTAGCCACATGTCAGCAAAGTGACCCCTTGTCTTTTTCAAACTACAGGATTGGAAAGAAAAATACATCCATGAAAACTACACATTAGCTCTGAAAGGGAAATTGGTGGAAATGGTAAGAAATGCTATGCTTGTCTCCCAGAAGAGGAGAGAACAGCATGTCACTGTTCTATGATTTTAGCCTTTCGCCCTAAGGAATAGGTAGTTTACAGAAGAGAGTGATACCTAAAAGAACTTTGGATCCAGAGAGAATTCAATTTTCCCTTATTTAAAAGTAGTCTTAGGGACAAATCCCTCCTTCAGAGGTATCTGTCCAGGTCCCTTAATTTTACTGGAACCAGGACATGTGAATCTGAAGGTAGGATTCAACCTTTAACATTGTAGCTGTTTTCCAGGGAGTGTGACTGTATCTTTGTTTAATTCAATGAGCCCTCTTTCCCTCCGCTTGACTTTGTCTTCCACTGGTCTGTCCAGGGGTTGTTCATAAATTACTTAACATATTGATGAGTGACCTTTTAATTTTTCTTTTTTTTTTTTATTATCTGCCCACCCACCTGTTTGTAGCACTGAACAAACACCTGTGATACTTTGTCACATAAAATTAAGGAACTTTTCCAGATGCTTTATATAACTTATGGGCAGTCCCCTATGTCTGGCTCTGTTTCTCTCATTCTTCGGTTTGTTTCAGTTCTCGCATATCCTGTCTCTCTAGCCCTGTCCTGATGTTTACTGGTTCCCTATATTCACTGATGCTGCCTGTGATGAGTTGGTGGAAGAAATGGAGCACTTTGGCCAGTGGTCCACAGGTGATAATAAGGTAAAACCGTCAGTTTCCTGAGGTATAGCTTAATCCCTTACATGGAGTCCTCAGTGAGAGCTGCAGCCTGCTATAGAAGGAAGCTTTAATCCTGTAGTTAAAGTGGAGCAGTGGAACCAGGACTCTTGAGTTTTTCTCCCATCTCTGCTCTCAACTCACCGTGTGATCTTGGACTTAGGTCCAAATATTCCAATTGGTCACTCAGAGAATCAATCTGAGATCCCTCAGGCTTCGTTTTCAGTGGCCCTGAGCAACATCTACTGTCTTCTATTGGAGCTGTAGTACTCAGCATCTCTGAGGATTGGAGCCAAGAGGTTGTAAAATTAGGCACCCATGATCACCAAGATTCAGTAGCCATTTTTCAAAATTTGGGCTCAAACCTCAGTACATTGACTTCCCATATATAAAATGTAAATGATACTTTCCCTGCATTACAACCCTGAAAAGCCTGTTTGTGTGTTAACATCAGACTGTTTTCATCCTTATAATCTAAGATATTTGACCCAATATATCTTGTGGTTCAATTCCAGGATAGCAGACTACAAGGGGGATATGAAAATGTCCCAACTATTGACATCCACATGAACCAAATTGGCTATGAGAAAGAATGGTACAGGTTCCTTCTGAATTATATTGCTCCCATAACAGAGAAATTTTACGAAGGATACTATACAAAGGTAGGCATCAAAAACTCTTGGTCAATGGGATTTGAGTGCTCAGTACCTTCTAGGATTGTTGCCAGGGAAAGGCAATACTGCTAAGGTACTGGACCAAAGAATGCACCATCCTGGGGAAATGACCCTCATGCATATTAGCAAGGTGTGTACCGTACTTCCTAATGATAATATGCCCCTTACATACTATAACCCTTCTCTTTTGTTTAATGGGTATTTTACCCCTATTACACTAGTGTATGCATTGTCCCCTAGCACTGAATGTCCCCAGGTGCTGTGACATTGTCTGTATGCCTCTCTTCTCTCCTCCAGGCACAGTTTGAGCTGGCCTTTGTAGTTCGTTACAAACCTGATGAGCAGCCTTCCTTAATGCCTCACCATGATGCTTCTACCTTCACCATCAACATTGCCCTGAACCGGGTAGGGATAGAGTTTGAGGTAAGTGCTTGCAAGGAAGTCATTCTGGAAGTCTCTCAGTCCAGTCTCAGGTCTTCCCTTTCCCATATCCCAGATAACCTCCCAGCTCATTCCAGGCACCTGGAACCCTTCTTCTTCCATCTCTGGCACCTTGTGCCAAAAGACTACATTCACCAACAGAATCAGAGGCATGTCGGTGGCAAAAAGTTGCACCAACACATAACAAGGGAGTCCAAAAATCAGAAGAGTCTTAGACTAGCACAGGGATCCTTGCTCTGTTGGTACTTGACTGATGTCTGTTTCATTTTGTTTTATGCAGGGTGGAGGCTGCCGGTTTTTGCGCTACAACTGCTCCATTCGAGCTCCTCGGAAGGGTTGGACCCTCCTGCACCCAGGACGGTTGACTCATTATCATGAGGGTCTTCCAACCACAAAAGGGACCCGTTACATTGCAGTGTCCTTTCTTGACCCTTAAAGCAATGCTTCCTGAGAAGGACCTTTTCCAAGCATCACTCATTGCTGATTGTGAGTGGCAGTAGGGAACACTGCTGAGTCTCCAAGACTTCCATCAAAATTATTTGGATATTGATTTTTTTTAATGATGGTTTAAGACATCACTGTTGGAAGATCACCCCCTCTAACACTGCAGATAATAAGTAGAAGTCCAATTCTAGAATTTGGAGAGTCTTGTGCCCTCATTTTTAATACTCCTCCTCAACCATGTTTGCAAGTGCCATTTACCTCTTTGCTATCTACCATGGCTTGCCCTACTAGATTCTTGGACTGAAAATCCAGCTCTCTGAAGAGCAGGTCACTTTCTCCTCCCCACAAGCTCCTTCTTCAAGCAGCAGTAAGCTTGTTTCTATCTACATCTTACAAAGGAATGGATTTTTCGGAATCCTATCTGGTCACTACTCCAAACATGGATTGGATCAGCTGTAGCACTGGATGAAACTCTGTAGCCCCAGCCTGAGGTTCATCTTAACCACACCTCTTTGAAATTTTTTTTGGAAGCACATCACTTTGTTAAAAACAGTGTCATGATGATAACCCACATGGATCCTATTAGCCAAATCTGGCTTGGCTAATGATACTTGACTTCCGTAATTTAGATTAAAGATGTGAAAGATGTGATCCAACCTTATTTTGCTGCAGCTGAAATGGAATGTGTCCACCTGACCAGACTTTGTATCTGAGTGAATGTAAGGGGCTCCTCAGAAAGGAGAGGCTGAACAGTTAAGGGATTTAGTACTGGAGCCTTTCACCTCTGTTACTAGTTCAAGCGTATCCCATATTAGTATTAGTCAAAAGTTGTTACTATCTGAGAGGTGTTCAGTGGCCTCTGTGAAATATCCTTGGTGCTCTCAATCTATTTTGCAGTGATCAGTCATCCATATTCCACTTGGCACTGATATCTAGATTGTATCTAGATTGTATCTAGATTGAATTGGCCACAGAGATTGAAATATCTAGGGTTGAGAGGAGAAAACTATTGATCATTATTAAAAGAACTTCCAAAACCATTGCACTGCACACAGTTCTCTCTACGGAAGCACGGAAATAAACGTGGGACATATGTTAGCCATGTTGCTTAATGCACTACTAGAAGGCACAATGATTCTAGTGCAGGTATGGCCAAACTATGGGTCGGGAGCCACATGTGGCTCTTGAATGAAAAAGTGCGGCTCCCAGAAGAACATCAGCAAATCAATGTAGGAAAGCAGCCCCAGCCTAGGAGTTTTAAATCTCCCTCCCTCAACATGCCCAGGGGAGCCAGCATCAGGGCCTGGGGATTTGGGAGGGGGTCGGGTTGGCAGGGAGAAGCGGCAGCATGAGTGGGGATGGCAGGGAGAAATGTGGCATAGTTGGGCTGTTAAAAAATTCGCTACTAGCCTGCAGTCTTCTATGTCGAGTTACAGCTAAGTTTTTTTTTACTGTATGGGTCAGTTTTCATGGTGACCTTATGTAATTATTAGAATCTGACATTAGTAGGATCAGTGTTTGCCCCCTTTTTATTTTAGAATTAAAGTGTGCAATGAATACTAAACTTAGTCATTTTGGAGTAGGTAAAAGTATATGGCTATATGCCTCAGTGCGGCTCTCCAAGGTTTAATAATCATCTTGTGTGGCTCTTGAGTTCCATAAGTTTGGCCACCCCAGTTCTAGTGGGTTAAACCCATTATAAGAATCTAAGTAGAAAGGAATCTTGGTTGAGGCATGTTTCTTGGACAGTGTCAGCAAAGCAGGTACTACCATCACCCATGTTGTATCTTTTTTGATTTATTAAATAGAAGGCTTTATTCCTCAAGTCTGCCAAACTAGGATTATGTTTGAGCACTAAAGTTGCACCAAAAATATTTTGAACAGCCACCTTCTAAAACCAAATTCTTTATGGGTCTCTACAGTGACTCTGCCATCTGTTTATAATTGCCAGGTAGTTGAACTTACTGCTGCTGATTCCAGGCAGTGACAAACAAATGGAAGAAATTGCTCCAGGACTGAGATGGATAGATGTGTATTTTGACAGAGTACTTTAGGACAATTTCCAAAGGGGTACCTGTGTTAGTCTAGTCCAGCAAAAAAAACAAGGAGTCGTGTGGCACTTAAAGACTAACAGATTGATTTTTCGCATGAGCTTTCGTGGGAGAAAATCCCACTTCGTCAGATGCTTCGAAGATGGGTGAATATAAGTTCTCCCACGAAAGCTCATGCGAAAAATCAATCTGTTAGTCTTTTAAGTGCCACATGACTCCTTGTTTTGTTTTGTTTTGTTTTTTACTTTAGGACAGATAAAGAAGACAGTGACCTTTTCTTTTTCTTTTACCATTTCTTTCTTTTCTTTGCTGAGCCCATGTGCATCCATGTCCACAAATATATCTTCACAGAAGGGAGGAAAATCCATGCACCCACCAAAAATCAGCTAAAAAAGCAAAACTTGCTTCTGTTTCAATGAAAACCTGAATCAAGTTAATTGCTCGGTGTCACCGAACAAATGCCCACTGCAGGCCAAGCATCAGCGAGAAGACATTGAAGAGTTGTATGTATTTATTCAACAGATTTATCCACTTATTTGTTGTTGTTTTTCTTTGCTCAAGGAATTGATTGGAATCAGTAAGGAGGTCTCATAGTATTTCACATGATGTACAGTTTTAACTGGCAAGTTTTACATTAAAACTTAAACTGTATTCAAGAATTTGATTATTAACATGTATATTTTAATTGGATGAGAGGCAGGCTTTATATTATTAATGACAGACCACATAGTCTTGATATGCTGAGGATACACTGTTATCTACAGTAACTTGTCAAGTAGATGTTGAAATGTAATGTCACTCCCTACTGTGGTGAAGTATGAGTCTTTACATAGTCATTTATTCTTCATCCTGACGAGGAGTGGGGGAAAGGCCTTTAGCTAAAGATTAGGATAGATAATCTGAGTTCAAGTCTTTTCTCTGCTGTGGGCGTTTGAGATGATCTTTGATAAACCTCAGAATTAATCTTTTTGCTCTTTTATAGGTAGGATAGTAAAGCACAAAAATTATTCCTCTCCTTCTTGTGGATGCCTGTAACAACTGCTTTCATGCTCATGAGGTGTTCATAACTGGAGAGCTGTACAGATATCTACCAATCAGATACTTTAAAGCAGTGGTTCCCAACAATTTTGGTTTGAGGGCCACAGATGTAATTTGCACAACCCTGAAGGGCCAAAGGTCTCCACCAGCAGGTCCCCACTGCAGTCAAACAGATGCTTCTCGCTCATCTCATTTCCCTGGCTGCATCAGGGAAACTGAACATGTCCTCTACCACAGGCACTCCATGTAGCTCCCCAGGCAGTGGCTCCTATCTGCAGCCAGGGGCAGGGTTACCAGATACCACAGCATGGAAGGGAGGACAGGGAAGTATGAAAAGGACACTGGAGGACATCAATGTTCCCTGTAAGCTGCACTGGCGCGCTGCAGCGCAGCCTGCCGCAGCCGCCAGCACAGGGAAGGCTGCCGGCAGCACACTGCCGGCAGCCAGAGTCCTTCAAGGGAGCTCCTGTGGAGCAGGGAGTTTTGAAAACTCCCACCCAGAAAAGCTCTAACGGAGCATGCCCAGAAAATCTGAGCATGCTCCGTAGAGCTTCTCTGGCCCAGGAGTTAGGGCTGGGCCCTGCCCCTCCAGTCCAGCCTGGAGGTAAGTTTGTGGGGGTTGAAGGGGGGGGCAAGTGGGAGCAGGGGGGCATGCTGCTGGGAGCGGGGGGTCGATGCCGCGAGCAGGGGGGTGATGCTGGGGCCAGGGGGGCGAGTGGGAGCGGGGGGCAAGTGGGAGTGGGGGGGTGATGCCGGGACCCGGGGGGGGGCTAGCAGGAGCGGGGGGGTGATGCCAGGGCCCGGGCGGCGATGCCGGGAGCGGGGGGAGGGGCTGCGCAGCGGGCCCCGTGGGGGGGGGAGCACAGCGAGCAACAGGAGTTTCTCAGCTGCTCTCTCCCCTTAGAGGGAACATTGGAGGACATGTGGAGAAAATGTAGTATTAATGTAATATTCCTCTGTTTTTAGGGGGCCCTGGAATGCTTCCCCCTAAAAATAGGGTGTTCTGGGCATTCCAGCATACTTTAAGTAAAAAGGCAGACAAAATCATGCATTTTTAAAATGCCTGGAGGACATGAAGGTAAAAAGGAGGGCATGTCCTCCTTTTGCCTCATCTCTGGTAACCCTAGCCAGGGGGGCAGAAGATCAGTGCTCCCCTCCCCCTGGCTCCAGCATGTTAGAATTTAAGAAGGAGGGAAAATATCACGTCCACCCAGGAGCAGGAAGGGTAAACAGTGCCTTTAATCAAAGCTGGTTGTTCCCCTTGTACACACAACCTCATGGGAAGTAGCCATAACCCACCTCCCTGGACACCCATAAAGTAAGCCCAGAGTACAGGATTCACAAGACATATATACCTTTCTAGTCTGCTAAATATAATATGCCTAATACAATGGGTGTATGCATAACCTAACAGGTTACATCATGCCTAAATCTCTACATGGTTCTACTACACTTAATATACAGGTTACATAATTAGATTATACTTAATGTTCAGCATATAATTAGCCAGCCTATGTTTGCTGTTGACAAATCATTTGGGTTCCAAATATAGTTCTGACCAATGAAATGTTCAAAGCTCTTCTGCCCTCCTGTCACCTTGCTTATGTCACCTGTTCACCACAGCAAGTGTAATGGCGTTCTAGTAGGGAAAAAAACCCAAAAAAACCAAGGAGTCTGTGGCACTTAAAGACTAATAGATTTATTTTTCGCATGAGCTTTTGTGGGAGAAAATCCCACTTCGTCAGATGCATCGAAAATCGGTTGGTTACTTACCAGTAACCGTCCTTCTTTGAGATGGGCTGCTCACATACATTCAGTTACAGGTGTCTACATGCCACAGCGCATAGTAGCTCAGAAAGTCTTTAGCGTTAGCCTGTCAGGTCAGGGCGCACGGCCAACGCCCCCTCCACACTGCGACCATGGCTATATAGGTGTCCGTCACCCTGACCCTCCCAGTCCCATATACCTTTGCCAACTCCATTAGCGGGGATGGTGGGAGGGACCTGAATGTATGTGAGCAGCCCATCTCAAAGAAAGGCGGTTACTGGTAAGTAACCAACTGTTCTCCTTTGAGCGCTGCTCACATCATTCAGTTACAGGTGACTGCTAGCTGTACCCAAGGACGGTGGGAGGAGTTATGGTCTACCCACACTGAGTACAGCTCTGCCCACGGCAGCGTCATC
This sequence comes from Podocnemis expansa, assembly GCA_007922195.1. Taxonomy (NCBI): domain Eukaryota; kingdom Metazoa; phylum Chordata; order Testudines; family Podocnemididae; genus Podocnemis; species Podocnemis expansa. The sequence goes on along the minus strand of ML681963.1, from coordinate 5,239,517 downwards.
TCTAGCCTGTTGGGCAATGGCATAGTGCGTCATGAAGGTATGTATCAACAACCACGTAGTGGCCCTGCAGATCTCTTGGATTGAGACCTTGGCAAGGAAGGCTGTGGAAGACACTGGAGCTCTGGTGGAGTAGGCTCTCTCAGTCCCTGGGAGATGCGTGTTTGACCTTCTGTAGCAGTCTTTAATGCAGTTCACAATCCATTTGGAGATGCACTGAGAGGACACTGGGGAGCCTCTCATGCATTCAGCGACTGCCACACACAATTGGGAGGTCTTGCAGAAAGATTGCGTGTGCTCGATATAAATCAGGAGCGCTCTCCTCACATCCAGGGTTTACCACTCTCTCTGGTTTTCTGTCACCTGGGGGTTGGGATAGAAAACCGGCAGGCAAATTTCCTGAATCATGTGGAAGTGAGTGGCCACCTTGGGCAGGAAGGAAGGATGGTGACGGAGGACCACCTTGTCTGGAAAGAATGTCGTATATGGGGGTTTGGAGGAGAGGGCTCGGAACTCTGAAACCCTTCTAGGCGAGGTGATCACTACCAGGAAAGCCACCTTCCAGGACAGCACGAGCAGAGTGGCTGAGTCCAAGGATTCATAGGGCAGCTTTGTTAAAGCCCATAGCACAATGTTCAGATCCCAATGAGGGGTCGGTTTACGAGAGTGGGGAAAAAGCTTTTCCACCCCTTTCAGGAACCTATAAGAGATGGGGTGTGAAAAGAGTGGAGCCCCATCAACTCTTTGGTGGAAGGCTGAAATTGCCACCAGGTGGACTTTTAATGAGGACAGGGCTAGGCCATTTTCTCTTAAATCTAGGAGATAGTCTAAAGTCGCCTGTATTGGTGCGGAGATAGGGTCTATGTCCTCGTCACGGCGCCAGGTGGAAAAGTGCCTCCATTTCACCATGTAAGTGGACCTGGTGGAGGGTTTTCTACTACTAACCAGGACCTTCTTAACCCTATCCAAACAGCATCTCTCTTGCTCGCTGAGCCAGAGAGCATCCAGACTGTCAGGTGCAGGAGGCCTGGGTTTGGGTGCCGAAGGCGACCTGAGTCCTGTGTTAGAAGGTCCACCCACTGTGGGAGGCAGAGTGGGGTCCTCATGGACATGCCCTGCAGGAGTGGGAACCAGTGTTGTCTGGACCAGTCCAGAGCTATCAAAATGATGTGTGCCCCATCCGCAAGGACCTTCAATAGCACTCTGTGGATCAGGGGAATTGGTGGGAAGGCGTACATCAGAGCCCCTGACCAACTGAGGAGGAAGGCGTCGCTGAGAGAATCCTCCTCCTGACCCCAAAGGGAACAAAATTGTGGACACTTGTTATTTTGTGCCATGGCAAACAGGTCCACCTGGGGGGTTCCCCATCTGTTTATCAGCAGGGAGAATACCTCGCCGTGAAGGGCCACTTGTGATTCGCAAGGGGTTTCCTGCTGAGTGAGTCTGCTAGGCCATTGTCTACCCCGGGCAGGTAGGAGGCAGTCGGCGTAAAGTGATGATCTATCTCTAATTGCCAAAGCTTGCTCGCCTTCTTGCATAGAGCTGAGGAGTGGACCCCCCCCCCCGCTGGTTCGTATAAAACACGGCTGTTGTATTGTCTGTGAGGACCTGGACCATCCTGCTGCAGATTTGGTCGAGGAAGGTCATGCAAGCCAATCTGATAGCCCAGAGCTCCTTCACATTTATGTGGAGGAGTCTGTCCTCGGAGTTCCAAACACCCTGAGTGGAGAGGCCCCCGGATAGGTGGACTCCCCAACCTGAGTCCGAAGCATCCATTATCAGGGTCACTGAGGTCTTGGACTCCCTGAATGGGAAACCTCCCATCATGAAGCAGGGGTCATTCCAAATTTGGAGGGACTGCAGGGACACACTGGGGGACTGAGAGTACCTTGTCCAGACGGTGTCTCCATGGCTGGAACCTCGTGGCGAACCAGAGTTGGAAAGGTTTCATCTGCAGGTGAGCTGTTCGGATTACCGAGGTGGCAGCCGCCATGTATCCCAAGAGCTGCATGAACCGGCACGCTGTGGTCAAACTGGGCACTTGCAGTTCCATGATGATGATGGTGCAAATAGACCAAAATCTTGACAGGGGCAAGGACGCCATGCCCTGTCAAGTGTTTAAACGTGCCCTGATGAATTCTATGTCCTGAGTGGGGCAAAGCTTGGACTTCTTTGAGTTTATAAGGAAGCCCAGGAACTTGCACAGTTTCACCACCAGGTCGATGTGGTTTTGCACCTGTCGACGTGACTTGCCCACTATGAGCCAATTGTCTAGGTAGGGGTAGATTTTTATGCCCCTCCTGTGTAGAAACGCTGCAACCGGTGCCACGCATTTTGTGAACACCCTGGGAGCTAGTGATAACCCAAAGGGGAGGGCGGTGAACTGGTAGTGGTTTCGTGCTACCAAGAACCTGAGAAAACGTCTGTGGTGGGGTCGGAAGTGGGATCTTCTCCCACGAAAGCTCATGCAAACAATAAATCTGTTAGTCTTAAAGTGCCACACAACTCCTTGTTGTTTTTATGTGAAAGTAAGCATCCTTTAGGTCGAGGGCTGTGAACCAGTCTCCTCGGAACAGAGAGGGAACAATCTGGGGTAGGGAAACCATGCGGAACTTTATTCTCTTTATGTATTTGTTGAGTGCTCTGAGGTCTAGAATAGGCTGTAGGTCCCCTCTGGGTTTGGGGACCAGGAAGTAGGGGGAGTAAAACTCTTTGCCGCGCTCCCGTTTGGGAACCTTTTCTATGGCCCCAAGGGAGAGTAGCTTTTGGCATTCGGCCTCGAGCCTGCCCAGCAGTTCCGGATTCTGTGATGCTGTACAAGGGGGGGCATTTCCTGTCCCGAAGAACTGAAAGGAACTGGATACGGTATCCTCATGCCACTGTGTCAAGAACCCACTGGTCTGATGTGATGCGGGTCCACCAGGGGGCAGAGTGGCGGAGGCAGTGGGGGGAGAACAGGGGCCTTGGAGCGCTGCCCTCGAAGGGACCGTCAAAACGCTGTTTACGGCAAGATGAGCGGTCAGATCCCTGTCTGCACCATCCAGACTGCGAAGCGCTGAGTTTTCCCCCTTTACCTGATCGGCTCTTGTCTTTGTCCAGGTCCCCAAGATGACGTTGGGGAAACTGGAGTGATCTCAGAAACTGACTCTGCAGTTGCAGCTGCTGCTTTAGTTGCTGTAACTGCTGCTGGAGTTGCTGATGTGGTCTTGATGAGCATCTGGTGGGTTGCAGATTGCATATCCCGAGGGATTGAAGCGTGGGCCTCGAGGCTTTCATGCCATGCTGCTTCGCATCTGTGGAAGAGACAAAGAGGTCAGGGCCCTCAAAGGGGAGGTCCTGAATAATCTGCTGCATCTGCGTGGACAGGCCGGAGCCTTGGAACCAGGCCAACCGACGCATAACGACTGCGGAGGCCATCATACGGGCTGCCATATCCACTGCATCCCAGGTTGCCGCTAGTGCATCCCTGGGTGCCCTTTCTCCTTCCTTGAGCATTGCCTCGAAGTCTCGCAGGCGCTCCTTGGAGACGGCTGTGTGGAGGTTTCGCATGGCATCCCACAGGTTGAAGATGTAGCGCGTCATTAAGGCTGAGTGGTTGGAAATATGCAGCTGGAGGGCAGCGGAGGAGTTAACCTTCCTCCCCAGGAGGTCGAGCTTCTTCGCCTCTTTGTTCTTGTGCGTGGAGCTCAGCTGGCCCTGTCTCTCCCTTTGGTTTACCGTATCAACCACCAGGGATCCTGGGGTGGGATGATGGAACAGCAAAGAGAACCCTTCTGGGGAGACGTAGTATTTCTTATCCGCCACTTTGGACACTGGTGGGATCGAGGAAGGCGTTTGCCAGCATTCCTGGAGAATGCAGAATACCCCCGAATGCAAGGGGATCACGACCTTAAGTGGAGGGGCTCTACGGCATGCATTGAAGAGGGAGTCATCTTCCTCTTGGATCACCCCCAGCTTCAACTTTAGGTTCATCACCATACGGCAGAGGAGGTCCTGCTTGACGCGGGGGTCTCCCTCGCGGTCGGTGGGTATGTCAGTTAGGCGCTCATCAGGGGAAGAGGAGGATTGGGCCCAAGACCTACTACGTTGTGTAGAGTCAGGGTCAGGTTCATCGTCGGAAAAATCCAAGGACTCCGGCAATGGTGACCAAGCGTAACAAGAGGAGACTTCATCTGTTGTTGTGTTCAGCCAGTCGAGAGTCCACCCATTGTGAGGTGATCTCGCTAGAGGTATGGGTACCCTGGGGGGAGCAGAGGCTTCTCCCTGTGGCCGCGGTCTCCTCGAGGTTGGAGATACGGAGCTCTTTCGAAGTCTCTTCCTTGGACGGTCCTCCTGGGGGGGAACGAAGGGGTCCTCAGAGGACGATCTGGAAGACCTTCGTCCCAATGTCCAGGAGCCTGGTACCAAGAGCTCTTCAGAGGAGGGATGGAGCGGAGTTTCTTGCCCCTCTGTACCGGACTGTGGTAGCAGAGGAGGGCTGGGAGGTGTCGTGCTTGGACCTGGCGTCGGGCTGGTTGTTGGTACTGGGTTGAAGGAGGGTGTAGAGCTGCATCAACATTGGGTATCGACGTTGCGATTGGCGGTACCGGGTTCGGCGGTGCCGGAAATGACAGCACCGGAAGTGGCGGTACTGGTGACGGTGACGGGCTTGCCGGTGGTACCGGGCTTTCCGGGGGTACCACAGGGGACAGTACCGGGCCCTGCGGTGCTGATGAGGACAGCACCACTTTGGTCCTTTTCTTCGTCTTCTGCACCGGGGCCAGATTTGAGTGCCCGTGACAGGTCGTCGGAGTTGCCTGTGCTGGTGCCCTTCTTGGGGTGGCTGAAAGGCTACCCAATGACCGGTGACGTTGGTGCCGAGACGGTACCATAGCGGGTTGGGATTTCGAGCCTGGTACTGATGATCAGAGGGAGTCCTGAGCTTTAGCCAATCGGGGATCCGGCAGGGCACTAGTGGCTTGGCCGGTTTCGGGGGTGGTGGCTCCACTCTCCGAGATCAAGAGGAGGCAGTGCTCCCTTTCCAGCCAAGTCCTCTGCTTGAAGGACCGGCAAATGGAGCACTCTGCCACGAGGTGGGACTCACCCAGGCAAGCAAGACATTTCTCATGTGGGTCGTCCATTGGAAAAGCCTTGCAGCATCCTAAGCACAGCTTGAAACCAGGCATCTCAAATTTCGCATGAAAGACAAGCACTTGTGTTTTGCAAGATTATGCTGATCCGAAACCAACGCTGATAGCGGAAAAAGGAACTGGGAGGGTCAGGGTCACGGTCACTTATATAGCCGCAGTTGTGGCGTGGAGGGGGTGTTGGCCGTGCACCCTGAACTGACAGGCTAACACTAAAGACTTTCCGAGCTACCGTGCACTGCGGCACATAGACACCTGTAACTGAATGATGTGAGCAACGCTCAAAGGAGAAGGGGGAACTTACAGAAACTAGTAGGGCCATCACAGTACAACTTAACTGAATGATTTCCACTTAACTTTTCTTTGTTAGCTGTATGTTGGTGCTTTCCAGCAAAGCTGTTTACACTGTAGTGCCACAGCTTCAATAAGTGGTTTGATTTCTAATAAATCCATTGGCCAGCTACTCAGTTAATATAAATTTCCTACACAGCAGGAGCCTCCAGAGCCTAAAGACCCAGGCAGAGGGCTTCTCTCTCTGCAATAACTGGAAGAATGGATCTCTGATCTCCCATCCCCTTGGGTACAGCAAAAAGCCTGCATGAGTCTTTTAGCCACATGGAAATATGCTCCCCTTGAATACAGTTACCACATGTCCGGCAAAAGGAAGACCTGTCCCCCTTTTTACCTTCATGTCCTCCATCCTCCAGGCATTCTAAAAATAGGTGATTTTGTCTGGCCTTTTCCTTCTGAGGAGTAGAATGTTAAAAAAAGCCCTATAACAACCAAGTTCTTCGAGCGCTGCTCAGATGTGTTCAGTAATAGGTGTCTCTGTGCTGGAGTGCCAAATTGGTCGAAAAAAACCTGTCCTAGCCTGTCAGAAGAGGGGAGGCGGCCACCGCCCCTCACGCCACCTGTGGCTATATGTACAGCTGCCTCCCCGCCCCCTCCTCAGTTTCATTTCTTCCACCTTGCGCGTTGGATCTGGAACGTCCGCTCCTTGCTAATCGCAAGCAGCCTGTCTCTTCATTGGATTCACTGTCCGGCAGGGCACATCTCCTTTGTGGATTTAATTCCGCTGCGAGAGCCCAACACCAGATCAGAACATCGCATTGACGATGCTGGGGTTTAAACCCTGTGCCGAGTGCGGCAAGGCCTTCCCCTGGGATGACCCCTATGAGAAGTGCCTCAGGTGCCTGGGCAAAGACCACATGGTCTCGGCGTGTTCCATTTGTCTCGCCTTTAAACCTTGAACAATTAAGGAACGGGAACAGCGATGCCGCGCCCTAGCCTCGGACGAGGCTCGGCACCCTTCACTCAAGGCCTCAGAGGAGAGCCCGGCACTGAGACCCAGCTTGACGCCAGACCCTATGCGGCACCATGCCACCGGTGGCCGCTGCACCACCTCGGTGCCGACTTCGGCACCGCAGCGCCTACCTGGTGCCTCGGCACCTCGGCACCAATCGAGGTCTCCCTCAGTCACCCCAGCACTGCATCATATCATCTCCAGTGCTGACGGCACAGTACAGCCTGGTCTCACCAGTGCCGACATCACCTCGGCACTGGCTGACCCCACCCTCGGCACCGCGAAGTCCAGTACCGAATGAACAGGAACACCCAAGCAGTCCTCCTTCCCCTAGCAAGGACTTTCCCATGACTCACGCGGAGTCGCTTCTTGTCCCGTCCACCCCGGAAGCAGTGGAAGCAGCATGAGCCCTGCTGCTCCTTCCTACCCCACCTGACTCACTCCCAACCAGAAGGGGCAAACCAGCCTTCATTTTGAAGGCCTGGGTTCACATGGGACTCTCATCTTCGCCGTCCAGCCCCCCGCCTTCCACCCCAGCGGGGGCGGGCACCACTCCACCGATAGCACCGGGCCGGGAATCCCGATCCCTGTCCTCTGCCTCCAGCCCGGAAGAGGGACCTTCTAGGGGCTCCAAAAGGCCCCGGCGCCACACATCGGCTCCACCACCCTTCCGATTTCGACCACAAGAGTGATCTCCTGAGGGCACATCCCCCCCTCTGCAGTGGACCCCTGGTGCCACACTGTCCCCAGCACTGGAGTCCTTCATGGGCAACCTTCCAGCATACTTTGATCTGCTGCGCCGGGCCACTGCCCCCTTAGGTATGGAGGTGGAACCCCTGATCCTCCTTCCCAATGCCTTGTTTGGACCGGCATTCGCCTCCACTGTGCCTTTAGCAATCCCGTCCCACCTGAGCGTGTGGGACCTTGCACGCTCTCGGTGGCAAAGTCCAAGCTCTGTCCCCCTGGTTTTGGATACAGCAAGCATGATATATCGGGTATTCGAATCGGACTACCCCTCGCTCGCTGGCCACCCGGTTCCCCCCAGGGATGTGATCCAGATGGCAATGGGGGCCGGAGAACCCCCCAAGGACCCCCTTCCTAGCGCCAGGGAGACCAGGGAACTGGATTTGTTAGGCCACAAGGTAGACTCCTTGTTGGTTTTTCAACGGCGGGTGGCAAACAACCAGGCTATAACCAGCAAGTACTTGCTGGATGTCTGGGAGTCCCCTGGGAAATTTAGGAGGAAGGCAACATATCATCTCAAGACCTCCTTCTCTCAGCCTGCGATGCAGTAGACACAACCTCGGCGGTTACCCTCCATAGGGCAGCATGGCTCAGGGAGGCTAGAGCACCCCCTAACGCTCAGCAGGTGGTCCTTGACCTGCCTTTTGAGGGGAACATCCTGTTTCCCCCGGAAACCCTCTCCATGGTGGGTACTGCCTGGGATCCTCGAGGAGAAGCCAAGTATTTTGGTCTCCTCCCTCCCAGACCCACCCCCCCCGACTTAGCTTCCCAATTCCCTGGGCGGGACAACCTCCCCTTTTTCCCCTTTCTCCTCACTCTCGGTGGAAGGAGGGCCTTTAGTCACCCCTCCCCAGGGAGGGGCCCCTCTAACCATTACCCTCTTTACCCTTGGGGTGCAGGAGTCCCCCACAGTGTCATTGTCGCCCTTTTTCCCCATAGGGAAGATAGGTCTGCGGGGAACCACCCTATCCCTTTCCGTTCTCTCCCTCCCTCGATTGCAGGACCAAAGATTCGATCGGGATGCCGGGGCTGACAATGTATGATGCCCACATATGGTGCCGGTATCCCAATACCATAGTCACCACCAACCCCCGCCCTCCACTCCTTAAGCAGCGACTTTCCTGAGGACGAAAGCCGCCCCTCTCCTACCCCTAACAACCCTCCTTCCCGAATCCTCCCCATTGCGCTCCCTCCCTAACCCCTCGTCGAAGGATGGAGACACATCTCATTGTAGCCCAACTACGGCAAGGCTCTGAGACACGCACATCTGAAGTCTACTCGCAACTGGACTGTGCTTGTGGCCATGACGTGTGTCCCAGGTATGCCCCCTCGCTCTGGGTCAGGGGAAGGGAAGGGGATGTCCCGTGTCACACCACTGTCTTCTGCGCTGTGACTCAACCCCCCCTCCCCCTTTTTTTTTCAATGAGATCTTTCTCTGCGCATTAAGGGGACACATCTGTGTAGTTTTCAGCTACCTAGATAGCTACTTCATCGGGAAGGACCTCTACAGGGGGTTTTACCCCTGCATGGGCCCCAGGTATGGCTCACCCCCCCCCCAGCCCTCATACGGTTCATCGTCTCTGTCCTATGGTCATTGAGTGGGAAGCAGGGGGTTGCCTCAGGAACCTTCTCCTTGGTCTACCACCTCTGAGGTAGCCCACGCTTCCCCGACCTCACCAAAGTACGTCCGGGGTTACCCCTTTTTAAACCCTGAAGGGGAAATACCTTGCCATGTATCATAGGTTGGGAAACTATGTAAGGCCTGTCCCATAGAGTGCCCTCCCCTGTGGCTCCCGCCTCGGTACCTGCTGCCCCCTGGACAGTTGTCTATGGCAGATGGAAGGTTCCCTGCTTCCAGGGCACTTGCGTTAGCCCGTGACCTATGGTTTTACTCCCTAGCACGGGCTCCTCCCCCTTTCCGCCCTGCCCCCTGTGGGACTATCCCACTACGCCACACATAGCTCCTTGATGCTACAGCGTTTTTCCCCATATGCATTGGCAATGCCTGACAGTTCTGCGGTTCCCCTCTTTCCCTTCTTAAGGACCCGCCTACTCCCACTGCTGTTACGATGGCGTGACACACAGAATCCAGTCTGTACAACATGTAACAGTTTGGGGATATAACCCTTTATTCGCCCTTTGCTCCCTCCGGGGAGAAAACTTCATTGGGTTCTCTGATCCCGAGGTGTCCGTCAGACGCGGTAGCTGCCGCCTTGTTATGGGCCACTCTCTAGCTCAAGAAGGACCCTCCCTTGGCAGTGGAGCTCTTCACTATCCATGTGTTGAAGAGTTTTTGCACCCAGGCAGCCCTGACATGGCAAAGTGGTAGCGTTCTCCCTCAGGAATGCATCTTAGGTACTGAGTCCATGGTCCTTCTCGACCCTCCTTCAATTTCTCGGTCTCCGAGGAGCTGTCTAGATGGTAGTAAGGTTCTCTGCCATCCTTTTTCCTTCCCCTCATGCTTAGTGAGAGAAACCCCATAAGCTTAGACCAAAGGGGCCCCTACCTTACATCCTAGCTCCCCGCGACCCTTAGTAGGCCGTTTTTTGCCAACACTGTCTTAGGCCACCATGCGGTCCGTACTTTTCCAGGGCCTCTCTCCTGTGAGCCCAGTCGTGGTACCAGCTTAGCTGCAATCTGTGCTCCTTTGCTACCAGGTCGTGAATTAGCATGCCATGGGCCCGTCCTGCTTGCCTCTACTCTATACATCGCGGCAAGTGTCCCATGGTCTTCTCAGTCACTCTCAAGCCCCCCCCACAACCTTGTATCCTTCCATCTCCTTAGCCAGACAGCTTGCTTGACCGCATCCTAGATAAGGGGCATGGCCATCCCCTTACTTCTCCTTGCGTACTCATTAGTCGCCAGATCAGTCCATGACTGTGTGGCTCCTGCAAAGCCTTCAGGTGCTCTATGTCTGCCCTTTCTTTGTTCTAGCACAAAACGTGACCATATGGCTAATCTCATTGGCCAGTTTTCAGTGTTCTCCTTCAAGGCCATGTGACACGGCCTAGGCCAGACAGTGTAGTCTATTGGTTACATTCCACATTTCTCCTCCTGGGTGGGGCACCCGCGTAACCTGTCTTCTTAGCTTGTGTCCCTTTTCTCCAGCTCCGGTGACTTCGCCAACCTGCATATGCGCTTTGCCTCGGCAGGTTCGGTTTTGCCCTGTTCTGGTTGACCCTCAGCCCTTGCTTCTTACGGGCCACCAAGGGCTGTTCGCCTCTTGTCTTTGGCAAACGTCTTGCTGTGGGGCCCCTACCTTACAGGGCTTGTTGCTGTGCTGTAGGCGGAAGTACCAAACTCCACTCGCCATCCTTTCAGCATGGCTAGCAGTCACCTATTACTGAATGCATCTGAGAAGTGTTTGAAGAAGAATGGTGGGTTACTCTTCAGTAACCATCCTTCTTCGAGATGGGCTGCTCGGATCCATTCAGGTCCCTCCCCTCAATCCCCGCTTCTGGAGTTGGCGACTCTAAGAAACCAAGGAGGAGGCGGGGAGGCGGCTGTATATATAGCCACGGGTGGCGTGAGGGATGGTGGCTGCCTTCCCTCTTCTGACAGGCTAGGACAGGTTTTTTCAGACCAATCCGGCGCTCCAACACAGAGACACCTATTACTGAATGGATCCAAGCAGCCCATCTTGAAAAAGGATGGTTACTGAAGAGTAACCCACTGTTCCTGAGCCCAGCAGAGAGACCTTCCCCCAGCCGCTGGGTAGCAGAACGGTGAACTTGGAGGTGGTCATATCCACACACCACCCAATCACAGCGCAGCACAAACTGCTCCTCGCTAAGAAGGTGACCATCTCCTGTCTGTGGCTTTAGATTACCCATGTTTCTGAACACCATCTTGGTTTGCTCAGTATAGAGAAAGCACCTCAGGGTCATGTGTTTGAGATGCATATTAGGCACCTCAAAGTTTTGGCTTGTTGCTCCCTATGAAAGGACTAAATTGGGGGAAAAAATATAGGGATACTAATAAAATGAAGGAAAATAAAGTTCACCATAAATAAAATTATTAACAGAGTTCAATTAAGTAAAATAAAAAAAGGAGCACATCTGAACTGGATAAAAGCAATTTAGGGCAATTTTGTTTTAAATTGTAAAATGGGCTGCTGTGGAAAATGAAAAATAAGAGGTGAATTAACTGCTTTTTAAAAACTTTAGGTTTTTTAAGTTTATATTTACAAATTTAGTTTTTTAGTCTGGTGAACACTAATGAAAGGGTCGTGGAAAACTTTCATTTAACGAAAAATCCAGTTTTTGGTAAAAGAAAACATTTTGGTAATTTTTATTTATTTTAAAATAATCTTTAAAAGATATGACATTGTGCAGTTTTAACACTCCATTTGTTAATCATTGCCCATTTCCCATGACATAATATGGTAATGACAGTTAGATTAATACTACATTTTTTCCACGTCCTCCTTTTCGTACTTCCCTGTCCTGCTTTCCATGCTTTGGTATCTGGCAACCCTACCTTCACGCCCTCTGGCCGGCAGACATTTGAAAAACACACGATTTGTCTGGATGCTGGAACGCCCGGGAACACCCTGTTTTTAGGGGGAAACATTCCAGGGCCCCTAAAAACCGAAGACTATTACATTAATGCGACATTTGCTCCATGTGTCCTCCAATGTGCTGCTTTCCATGCTTTGGTATCTGGCGCCCCTACCCTAGATCTCACCTGCCAGAGGGCGGGCGAGAGGAGTCACCCCTCTCAGGACTACAGCTCCCATGATGCACGGCGTCCCACGAGGCGGCCGCGGCTGGGTGAGTGGCGCTTGCCGGTCGCCGGTGGAGTGACGTACGCAGGGCCTGGCGGCTGGGCGCCCTCCGATGACGATGCGGCGGGTGTCATGGCGGCTGAGCGCGGGTGAAGGTGAGCGGCGGGGAGGCGGCACGAGGCGATGCAGGGCTCGGCGCGGGCGACGGCAGCCGGGTGGGCCGGGGGCCTCACGAACAGCCGCAGGGGTGGGGCCGGCTCCCCTGACTGCGCACAAGGTCCTGCGTGTCCCCTGCGAGCAGGGCGCGCGCAGCGGGCTACGGGCACCGAAGGAGGGAGGTGGGTGTGATCCTCACGCGTGCACGGTCCTCCGCTTGTGTTCTGGGCATGCCCGCCCGGAGAGGGTGGTGCTGGGGGCAGGTGTGTGATGCGTGCACCCCACTCCTCTTCACACTCAGGCGTGCAAGACCCGGGGCTGACTGCCACTCAGCCGGGTACCGCCAGGCGCGGCGTGCGCTCTCTGACCTCGCTGCTTCTCCCCGGGCTGGGACAGGTTGGATCCACCGTCACCCCAGGAGCTGCCACCCGGAGGAGTGAGCCCTGAGCGCCGTGGAGAGCAGTCACTGGCACTCTGCACAGAGGGAGCTGACCATGCCTGGCTTGTGAAAACTTTACGCCCCACTTGAAAGTAAGCTAGCCTTGCCCTTGCAGCCCTGCTCCCCAGGGAGGCACGCCATCGGTTCTTGAACAGGCAGAGGGGATGGAGGGCAAGGTTGTCCCTAGGTAGGGTTACCAGATACCAAAGCATGAAAAGGAGGACATTGGAGGACACATGGAGAAAATGTAGTATTAATGTACTAATCTTCTGTTTTTAGGGGGCCCTGGAACGCGTCCCCCCCTAAAAGTAGGGTGTACCCTGGAACGTGTCCCCCTAAAAATAGGTTCCAGCTTACTTTAACCCCTGTAACTAAAAAGCAAGACAAAATCATGTCGTTTTAAAATGTCTGCCGGATGGAGAATGTGAAGGTAAAAAGGAGAACGTGTCCTTTTGCCTGACATCTGGTAACCCTATCCCTAGGACACTTTGTTGTGGGTGTCTCTGCATGAGCTTGAAGTTGTGGGCTGCACACTTCCTCACCATGTTAATCAAAAAGGATACTTCATTCTTTCAGAAGGGCTTAGTCTCTTATGTTGCAGCACAGTTTGGATGTAGGGGTCATAGGTGAAGCTGTTAAAGCAACTTTTCTGAGTTGTCTATTTAGTAGCACTTTTAGCAGTCATGGAGTGATGCTGTTGTCCTTCATTTCTAGGTGGTGGAATGCAGTAACAATTCTGGTGGTGCTGCTCTAATGCATTGTAATTGCTTCCTGGGACTAGAGTTTTTGATTTTGCACTTGGTGTCTGTCTACTTGATGCTGTGTTCAACAGACAGCGTGGGTAGTGTATTGAGTTGAGTACCTGGCAGGAACCAAGGATTTCCAAATTCTGTTGGGGGCTGGGGAAGATTCCCTCTATATCAGTGGTTCCCAGCATTTTGTCTGTGTGGCACACCTTGCTACCTTTAATTAATTTGAGAGACACCCCCATATAGTTTCCAAATGAACTCATGAATATTCGTGAGCAAATAAGCTAATCCAGAGCTCTTTAAGTAGTTTTTCAATGAATTTTGTGGCACACTTGCTCAGACCTGATGGCACAACTGCGTGCTGGGGCACACTGGTTGGGAAACACTGCTGTTTATAACCATCGCTCATCTCCTGCTTCACGTTCCTCATCAGTACAAGGAGGATACGGTAGTTCAACATCCCTGTAAAACGTTCTCTACCACTTGGCAGTACTTGTTAAAAAGTAAAGTCCTGTAAATGTCAAGGGCACAAGGTGGATGAGGTAATATCTTTTTAGTAGACCAACTTATGTTAATGAAAGAGAGAAGCTTTAGAGTTTACACAGAGCTTGTCTCTTTCACCAAAAGAAGATCATTGAATAAAAGATATTACTTCACCAACCTTGTCTCTCTAATAGCTTGGTAGCAACACTGTTACAATTATACAAACATAAATGTTAAGTAACACATTTATTCTCTCAATGCTTTGGCTGATCTTCAGCTATCTGAGATGGAACTAGAAATTAGAAAAAGGCAAGGGAGGCGGGTGGCCGGTGGTTAGGGTGTTAGTATGGTAAGTCACAGCGTCTCTTTCTGCATTAGTAGTACTGGCCTACATCAAGGAGTGTTTGTGAAGATGAATACACTAAAGATAGAGAGCATACTTGCATACTATGGTAATGGGGGCTATATATTAGTACATTTATTGTTAGAGCAGATGGCTGTTACTGACTGTTCCACTCTGTATTCTGTGTGAGTTGCTTAGTGACCTTAGATTAATATTTTAAATTCCATGTGAAACAAAAATTGCAATTAAATTTAGATTTTTAAAATCTATGTAGTCCATACAAGAAATTTGGATGGCAGTAACTAGCATGTTCAGCCACCACTGATACATGTTTGTGAAATCTATAGACTTTTTGCAACAGGATGTACTTGAAAATAAGATATGTATTTTAAGATGTATAGGCAATAGACCTATTAAAAAATGTGGTTGCACAGGAATTAGTATTTAAGGAATTATATCTTACTAGATCCTTTTCCCCACAGCGCAATGTCCCTTTTGTTCACTCGCTCCAAGTCCATAGTTTCTGTGAAAGATAAAAGACACATGTCTGAAGTAAATGCTTCTCCACTCAAACATTTTGTCACTGCCAAGAAGAAAATCAATGGCATCTTTGAACAGCTGGCTGCATATATCCAGGAAAGTGCCACATTCCTGGAAGGTAAGCTGTGTTTTTGAGTAACCCACTAACACGTGTGCGATAGTACTTTGTTTATTCTGGTGACTATGTCACATGAAGAGCCCTATATTAAATGTGGTCACTAGGCCTATAGATGTATTTAAGAAAGAAAAGAAATTTTCATCACATTTGGTTGACAAAGGTACAAGCTTCCAAATGTAAAACTTGATCTCAGATTAGTTATCAATGAACTGATATTTTAAAAAATCAAAAAAACAAAACAAAAAAAACCCAAGGAAACTGGTCTTGTACATAGACTTCATTGGGTTTTTTTCTGTAACCATATAATTCTTACTATCCAGGGCCATCACCAGGGTAGGGCAAGAGGGGCAGCCACCCAGGGCCCTGGGCTTTGGGGGGCCCTGCGGGGCCGCACAGCTGCATCATCCCCCAACCCCATGACAGGGACTGGGCAAGCCTGCCAAAAGTGGCAGCTGGGTTCACAGGGCCCGGAGTGGTTTGGAGTGAAACTTGCTTAAGGCAAAAAAAAGCAAGGAGTCTTGTGGCACTTAAAGACTAACAGATTTATTTATTGCATGCGCTTTCGTGGGAGAATATCCTACTTCGTCAGATGCTTTGAAGAGGGAGAACTTACAAAGCGTCTGACAAAGTGGGATATTCTCCCATGAAAGCTTATGCAATAAATAAATCTGTTAGTCTTTAAGTGCCACAAGACTCCTCGCTTTTTTTTGCTTTACTAGACTAACATGGCTGCCCCCTTTGGAACTTTGCTTACTGCAGTAGATCAGCATTGCAACAAAGGTTAGTCATTAGGACTAACAATGAAGTGCTAATTGTTGTTCAAACAAACTCTGTGCCTTCTCTGGGAGTCAGTATCTCTTTGGGCGTCTCTCATTCATATGAAAAGGACTGAGGTCATTGGCAAGCAATGGTGGGCTACTTACCAGTAACTGTCCTTCAAGATGGGCTGCTCGCATCTTTCAGTTACAGGTGTCTACGTGCTGCAGCGAACAGTAGCTCGGAAAGTCTTTAGCCTTAGCCTGTCAGGTCGGGGTGCATGGCCAACGCCCTCACTGTGCTGCAACCGCAGCTATATAGGTGACTGTGACCCTGACCCTCCCAGTCCCTTATACCTTCACCGACTCTGTTTGCAGGGACAGTGGGAGGGGCCTGAATGTATGTGAGTGGCCCATCTCAAAGAGTGACAGTTACTGGTAAGTAATGCACTGTTCTTGGAGCGCTGCTCACATCATTCAGTTACAGGTGACTGCTAGCCATACACAAGGACGGTGGGAGGAGTTACAGTCTGCCAACGCTGAGTAGGGCTCTGCCCAACGCAGCATCCTCTCTAGCCTGTTGGGTGGTGGCATAGTGCATCATGGAAGTGTGTACCGATGACCACATAGCTGCCCTGCAGATCTCTTGGACTGGGACCTTAGTGAGGAAGACCGCTGACAACGCTTGGGCCCTGGTAGAATGGGCTCTAACAGTCCCAGGAAGGGGCATCTTCAACCTTCTGTAGCAGTCTTTGGTACAGTTCACTATCCAGTTGGAGATGCCCTGAGAGGATACTGGGAGACCTCTTTTGTGCTCAGCAACAGCCACAAAAAGTTGGGTTTAGCGGAGTGGATGTGTACACTCGATTTATGTTAAGAGCAGTCTTCTCACATCTAGGGTATGCCACTTCCTCTGGTTCTCCGTAAGCTGAGGATTTGGATAGAATACTGGCTAACAAATCTCCTGATTAAGGTGGAAGGGAGTAGCCACTTTAGGGAGGAAGGATGGGTGGTGCCTCAGGACCACTTTGTTGGGGAAGAACCTCGTATACAAGGGTTCTGAGGAAAAGGCCCTCAATTCTGAAACCCTTCTAGCAGAGGTGATCGCTACTAAGAAGGCCACCTTCCATGAAAGGACCAGTAGGTTGCATGAGTCTAAGGGTTCATAGGGTGTCTCTGTTAGTGCCTGGAGCACCACATTCAAATCCCATGGGGGGGGTTGTTGGGGTTGTGGAAAGAGTCTTTTGAGAACCCTTTCAGGAACTTTGTGGAGGTAGAATGGGAAAAAATGGAAGTCCCATCCACCTTCTGATGGAGAGCTGAGATCGCCGCTAGGTGGACTCTCAGTGAGGTCAGAGAGAGGCCTTTGACTTTAAGGTATAGCAGATAGTTCAAGATTAGGTGTAGCAGAGCTAATGTAGGGTCTACTCTACACCTTCGTCCCGGGCCCAGGTGGAAAACCGCTTTCGTTTGGCTGTATAGGTGGACCTGGTGGATGGTCTTCTGCTACCAACCAGGACTTTCCTAACCCTCTCTGAGCAGAGCCTTTCCTGCTCATTGAACCAGAGAGTTTCCAGGCTGTTAGGCAACCTGGGTTCAGGTGCCATAGGTGCCCTGAGTCCTGTGTCAAGAAATCCACCCACAGGGGGAGGCAGAGCGGGGTCTCTATGGCCAGGTCCTGGAGGAGAGAGAACCAGTGTTGCCTGGGCCAATCTGGAGCTATTAATATTATGTTTGCTCCCTCCATCCTGACCTTTAGGAGAACACTGTGCATCAAAGGGACCGGTGGGAAGGCATACATCAGAGGGCTCGACCAGCTGATGAGGAAGGCGTCATTGATGGACCCTTCCTCCCAACCCCTGAGGGAGGAGAAATGCTGACATTTGCAGTTCTGCTGTGTCGCAAACAAGTCTATCTGGGCAACCGTCAAAAACGCTGTTTCTTTCCCGACAAGCGGTCGGCACCTTGCCCACGCCTACTGGATTTGGAGGTGTGGGACTTCCCATTCTTGCTCGAGCAGGCCTTGTCCTTATCCAAATCCCCAAGGTTACACTGGGGGTATTGGTAGGAGCAAGGAAAGGAGCTCTGCATCTGGATCTGCTGTTTCAGCTACTGTAACTGTTGTTGCACGAGCTGATGAGGTTTCAGGGAGTGCCTGGAAGGTTGTGGGGTGTACATTCCCAGCGATTGGAGTGTAGATCTCAGGTCCTTCATATTGTGCAGCTTGGCACCTGTGGACTTGGCAAATAGATCAGGGCCCTCAAATGGCAGATCTCAAATGATGAGCTGCATTTGTGGGGACAAGCCAGAGCCCTGAAGCCAGGCAGAGCAGCGCATCACCATGGACGAGGCCATAGTGCATAAGGCTGTGTCTGAAGCATCCCAAGTAGCCATAAGGGCGTCCTTAGACGCCATCACCTCGAAGTCCCTTAGGTGATCCTTGGGGATGAGGTCACAAAAGCCTTCCATAGCTTGCCAAAGGTTAAGAACGTATCTTGTCATAAGGGCTGAATGGTTGGAGATACACAGTTGTAGAGCTGTCATGGCATAGACCTTCCTGCCCAACAAATCGAGCTTTCTAGCCTCCTCATTCTTAGGAGTGGTGCTTGGTTGGCCTTGTCTCTCTTTCTGGTTGACTGCATTGACTACCAGTGACCCTGGGGTAGGGTGCCGGAAGAGGAACACGAACTTGTCCTGAGGGGCGTGATATTTACAATCTGCTGCCCTTGAGACTGGCGGAATTGAGGAAGGGGTCTGCCGTAGCGCTCTGGCAATTCTGTATATCCCTTCGTGGAGGGGAACGGATACCTTAGCGGGTGGGGCACTGTCCCCTATGTCATAGAATCATAGGGTTGGAAGGGACCCCACAAGGTCATCTAGTCCAACCCCCTGCCAAAAAAAGCAGGACCACTCCCATTAGATCATCCCAGTCAGTGTTTTGTCCAGCTGGGACTTGAACACCTCCAGAGATGGAGATTCCACCACCTCCCTAGGCAACTTATTCCACTGCTTCACCACTCGCCTAGTAAGGAAGTTTTTCCTAATATCCAGCCTGGACCGCCCCAGCTATAACTTGAAACCATTGCTTCTCGTTCTGCCCTCTGTTACTACCGAGAACAGTCGAGCTCCCTCCTCCTTGGAGCAACCCTTCAAGTAGTTGAAGGTTGCTATCAAATCCCCCCTCAGTCTTCTCTTCTGCAGGCTAAATAAGCCTAGTTCCTTCAGTCTTTCTTCATAGGGCTTGTGCTCCAGCCCTTTGATCATTTTGGTTGCCCTCCTCTGGACTCTCTCTAATTTGTCCATGTCCTTTTTGTAGTGGGGAGCCCAAAACTGGACACAGTATTCCAGATGTGGCCTCACTAGTGCAGAATAGAGGGGAATGATCACATCCCTTGATCTGCTGGTAACACTTCTTCTGATGCAGCCCAGTATGCCATTGGCCTTTTTGGCAGCAAGAGCACACTGCTGACTCATGTCCAGCTTCCCATCCACCATGACTCCCAGGTCCTTTTCTCCAGTGCTGCTATTTAGCTGATCACTCCCCAGCCTGTAGCAGTGCATGGGGTTTTTTCGTCCCAAGTGCAGGATTTTACACTTGTCCTTGTTGAACCTCATGAGATTCCTCTTGGCCCACTGCTCCAGTTTGTCTAGGTCTCCCTGAATCCTGTCTCTGCCTTCTAGGGTGTCTACCGTTCCCCCCAGTTTGGTATCATCTGCAAACTTACTAAGTGTGCAATCTATCCCATCATCCAGATCATTAATGAAAACATTGAACAGAACTGGCCCCAGGACCGACCCCTGGGGCACACCACTCGTTACTGCCTGCCAACTTGACATGGAGCCATTGATTCCTACACGCTGAAACCGTTGTTCTAGCCAGTTTTCTATCCACCTTACAGTCCATGCATCTAACCCATACTTCCTTAATTTGCCAATGAGAATGCTGTGGGAAACCGTATCAAAAGCCTTGCTAAAGTCAAGGTATATGACATCAACGGCTCTTCCCGCATCCACAAATCCAGTCATCTCATCATAGAAGGCGATGAGGTTGGTCAGGCATGATTTACCCTTGGTAAATCCATGCTGACTATTCCTGATTACTCTATTTTCCTCCAAGTGTTTCAGGATGGATTCTTTGAGAAGCTGCTCCATGATTTTTCCAGGGATTGAGGTGAGGCTGACAGGTCTGTAATTCCCTGGATCCTCCTTTTTGCCTTTCTTGAAGATAGGTACTATATTTGCTTTTTTCCAGTCCTCTGGCACCTCCCCCGTTCGCCACGAGTTTTCAAAGATAATGGCCAACGGTACTGCTATCTCATCAGCCAGCTCCCTCAGCACCCTCGGATGCAGTTCATCCGGCCCCATGGACTTGTGCACATCTAGTTCCTTTAAGCAGTCCCTAACCTGACCTACTGTCACCAAGGGCCTCTCTTCTTCTCCCCAGTCCCCCGTACCTAGTGTAGTGGGCTGGGAGCTGACCTTGCTTGTGAAAACTGAAGTAAAAAAAGCATTGAGCACTTCAGCTTTTTCCTCATCCTCTGTCACGAGGATGCCTGCCCCATTCAGTAAGGGACCTACACCATCCCTGATCCTCTTCTTGTTATTGATATACTTGTAGAACCCCTTCCTGTTATCCTTCACATCCCTTGCTAGTCGCAACTCCATTTGTCCTTTGGCCTTTCTGATTTTATCCCTGCAGTCCCGAGCAATGTCTTTATATGCCTCCTTAGTCATCTGTCCTAGCTTCCACTTCCTGTAAGCGTCCTTTTTATGCTTCAGCTCAGTGCAGAGCTCTCTGTTAAGCCACAGTGGGCGCCTTCCACATTTGCTGTGCTTTCTCCTTATCGGAATTGTATCTTGCTGTGCCCTTAGCAGGGTTTCTTTAAAATGCACCCAACTCTCTTGGACACCTTTCCCCTTCAGATCAGCCTCCCAAGGGATCCTGCCCATCAGTTCCCTGAGGGAGACAAAATCTGCTTTTCTGAAGTCCAGGGTCTGTGTTTTGCTTCTTTCCTTCTTTCCTTTAATCATCAACTTGAACTCAATCATTTCATGGTCACTGCTACCCAGGCTGCCATTGACCTCTACTTCCCTGATAAATTCTTCTCTATTTGTGAGCAGCAGATCGAGAGGCGCAAGGCCCCTCGTTGGTTGCTCCAGCATTTGTACCAGGAAGTTGTCCTCAACACTCTCCAGAAACTTCCTGGATTGCCTGTGCACTGCTGTATTGGCCTTCCAGCAGATGTCAGGGTAATTGAAGTCCCCCATGAGAACCAGGGCCTGTGCTCTAGAAACTTCTGTTAGTTGTACACAGAATGCCTCATCCACCTCCTCCTTCTGATCTGGTGGTCTGTAGCAGACACCTACCACAACATCCCCCTTGTTGCTCTCCCCTCTAAACTTAACCCACAGACTTTCAACTGGCTTGTTTCCACTTTCATAATGGAGCTCTGAGCAGTCATAGAGCTCCTTTACATATAGTGCTACTCGTCCCCCTTTCCTTCCCTGCCTGTCCTTCCTGAACAGTCTATACCCATCTATTGCAGAGCTCCAGTCATGCAAACTATTCCACCACGTCTCTGTTATCCCAATCATGTCATAGTTCTTTGTCTGCACTAGTGCTACCAATTCCTCCTGCTTGTTTCCCAGGCTCCTTGCATTTGTGTATAGGCACCTAAGATACCCAGCTGATTGCCCTACTTTCCCATTTTGACATTCAATTCTATTGTATTTACCTCCCTGGATTTTCTTTTGGTGTTGACCTCCCCCACCTGCCTCAGGCATTAGGGCTTCATTAGAGCATCTAAGAAAGTTATTTGATTCCCCCCGCATGTTCCAATTATCCTCTCTTCTATCCCTGTAGTTACAGTCCCGGCACCCCCCAAGTTCCATCCCATCCCCCTGGTCTCCCACATAGTCACTTACCTGTGGGCTTTGGTCTCCTTCCCCCTTCAGACCTAGTTTAAAGCCCTCCTCACTAGGTCAGCCAGTCTGCGTCCAAATACGCTCTTCCCCTTCCTCGAAAGATGGAGTCCATCTCTGCCTAGCAGTCCTTCTTCCTGAAACAGCAACCCATGGTCGAGGAAGCCAAAGCCCTCCTGACGACACCATCTTCGCAGCCAAACGTTCATCTCCAGGATGCATCTGTCTCTGCTCAGGCCTCTACCCTTGACCGGAAGAATCGAGGAGAACACCACCTGTGCTCCAAACTCCTTCACCCGCGCTCCCAGAGCCCTGAAGTCACCTTTGATCTGCCGAGGATCACCTCTCGCAGTATCATTGGTTCCTACATGGATGAGAAGCATGGGGTAGTAGTCAGAGGGGCAGATGATTCTCGACAATCCCTCCGTAACGTCTCGGATGCGGGCACCTGGCAGGCAGCATACCTCTCGAGAGATCTTGTCAGGGCGACAGATGGGTGCCTCCGTCCCCCTCAGAAGTGAGTCCCCAACCACCACAACTCTACGTTTCCTCCTAGCTGTGGTGGCTGTGATCCTCCCAGCCTCGGGGGTGCATGGCCTCTCCTCTTCCACCTCCTTCACCGTCTCTAGCACCGCATAACGATTCTTCACCACAACAGAGGGTGGGTTTTGGGCAGGGGTGGAGCACTGCCTACCGCCAGAGGTAACCAGCTGCCAGTGTCCTCCCCCTGCCACAGGCTCCCCATCCAGCTCCAGTGTTGTGGCAGTAGTCTCTGGTACCTGGTCAGTGCCCTCCATCTTGCACTTCTCCTCGTGGATGCTGTCGAGGAACTTCTCCAGGGTGTGGATACTCCTGAGCCGAGACACCTCCTCCTGTAACTCTCCCACCTGCCTCCTGAGAGATTCCACCAGCAGGCACCTGTCACATCGATTCATCTCCCCAGCCTGATCGTTGGTGACAGGGAACTGCAGGCTGCAGTCCCTGCAAGTCCACACCAGGGTCTGGGTAGAGATATCTATGGTCAGCATGTCTGTCTGGCTACAGGCACAGGTAGAAGAGACAGAAGGGGTGCTGGCAGCAGTGCGGCTCCTCTTCACCATCGTGGTTTCACAAACTCCTCCCCAAACTCCTTCCCTCTCAAACTCCCCTGTTTGCTGTCCCCTGTTCGC
>ML681963.1:5125035-5216937 GCA_007922195.1 Podocnemis expansa | reverse complement strand
TCTGGTCGCTCAGCCACTGGCTTTTAAAGCCTTCTCTGCCTAGGTCAAAGAGGGAGAGCGGCCCCTGCTTGATTGAGGGGTCTTAGGGGTACCGGAAGGGCTGGGCCTCAATGTTCGTAGCGGGGCTGATGGAGCAGTTTTTCTCCATGGCCTGGGCGTCGGGGATTGCTTTTGACACCATTTACCGGACTGTTCGCCAGCTCCCGAGACCTCTTTGGGAGGAACAGAGGAGTGGGCAGAGGCCGGGGACGATGAGGAGGACAAGCTGGACCTCCATCTTCCAGAGCCCTGAGAACACAGTACCGAACGTTCACGAGACAAGCGCCAAGAGGAGGAAACCTCGGAGCTGTCATCAGCTCCACTCTGCGGTGCCAGTGGAGGGCTGGACTGTACTGAGCTTGAGGGCAGTGCCATTCCTGCGTCAACCACATCACAGGTGCCGACGTCGGCATCATCTTCAACTTGGCCTTCTTTGCCAGTACCAGAGTTAGATCTTGGGACCGAGCCCGTGTCTGTACGGAGCGCCATGGCATCGACAATGTTGAAGGCTGTCCCGGTGCCGTTTCACCAGAACGGAGGTTCGGCGACTGAGGCAAGCGATGCCGTGGTGGTACTGAAGAGGAAGCCAACCAGGGCTTTGGACTCTGTGCCAGAGAGTGGTGCCAAGATTCTGGTGCAGGAGTTGCTTGGGGTGCCAGCGGAGAACTAGTGGCTCGGGCGGCGTCAGAGGCAGGCATAATGTTCTCGGCAAGAGTACATAGGCGCCGCTCTCTGTCTTTGCGAGTCCTCCATTTAAAGGACTTGCAACTAAGGCAGCTCATGGCAAGGTGTGACTCACCCAGGCACGCGTGGCATTTCTCGTGAGGATCATTGAGTGGAAAAGCTTTGAAGCATGCTGGACACGGTTTAAAGCCCGTCATTTTAATTTGCTCGAAGGGAAGACAGGCACTTGCTTCCGCAAGTTTTGGCTGATCCGAAACCGTTGCTGAGGGTGGAAAAAGGAACTGGGAGGGTCAGGATCACGGTCACCTATATAGCTCCGGTCACTTCACAGAGGGGGCCTTGGCCGTGCGCCCTGACCTGACAGGCTAAGGCTAAAGACTTTCCGAGTTACTGTGCACTGCGGCATGTAGGCAAGCTGTAACTGAATGATGTGAGCAACGCTCGAAGAAGAGCCTTTGTGTTTTTTTTAATCAGTAGACCCAATGAAGAAAAGAAAAAACTGTGAACACCCCTTATTCCACCATTTCTAGGATATGGGGATTGCAGTTATTTTTGCAAATTAGAACTTGCCTCTTTTTTTAGTGGGTTAAGAATTCCCTTGCTTGCAATGAAAGTTATAATTTGTAGATTTTAATCAAAACTCCAGAAATTTTTTTGACTGATCATTAAAAAGAGAAGAGAAAAGCAAACTGTTCTA
Source organism: Podocnemis expansa (assembly GCA_007922195.1). NCBI lineage: Eukaryota > Metazoa > Chordata > Testudines > Podocnemididae > Podocnemis > Podocnemis expansa. Next base: position 5,215,517 of record ML681963.1, on the reverse strand, counting down.
GTAGGAGCCTGTGTTACAAGGTATGGTATTTTTTTTACAATTAGCCTAAGTAAAAGAATAAAATCCAACTCAGGGATGGATGTCCTGGAAGAAGTTATAACAAGGTCCCAGTCTGAAGAGGAGTGGATACCCCCTTGTATTGATGCCTTATGCGCACTGACAGCGATAGAAGTCACCAGACCAAGCAGAGGGGGCTAGCATCCCTTCAGTCACAATATTGTGGACAATTGTGTGTTCATGGAAACTCATGCAGACAAAGGGAGCAGATGAAGAGCAGAGGTGAAAGTGGAACCTGGAACCCAGAGGGGCTGCTTCAGTTCCTGGGATTTGGCAGTGGAGAAGGGGGCAGGACCTGGAGGGACTTGGACAGGCTCAGCAGCAGACAGAATCTTCCAGGACCTTTACAGCCTGGCATTGGCTCTCTTCTCCTTCCCCTGTCTCAGCACTTCCATCTCATTTCTCCACCCAGTCACCCCCCCCTTTTCAAGGAGTTCCCATATACACACTCCAGGCTACTACATGCAATTTTAGAGACTTGACATATTTCCTGATTTGAGACAGGAGTACGACATGTGGGATCATCCTCTGCATGTTCCATGTAGGTGATCTCAAATTAGATGTATAGGTTTCAGAGATGCAATAGAAGCCTCAAGAGAGAGGATGAAAGCCATGAGGGATTGCCACTCCTCCATCCCCCCCACCCCCCCTCCCAGCCATGGTCAGTGTTCAGTTTTCTGGCAGCGGCTGCTTTTTTTTTTTCAGTGGAGGGTCACCACAAGTCAGAGAGGTCCAGAGTTAGGTGCTGAGGAAAAAAGTTTTTAAGGGTGGCTGAGAGACCAGACCCTGCACTCCTGTTCTGCTCCTTTTGGTCAGCTCGCCCAGTCCCTGGCATGGGACCCCCGGTGCAGGTGTCTGCCCCTCCCCTGGGCTAGCCAGCCCTGCCCCCAGTGCCTGGTGGTAGGTGAGTGGGGGCCCTGCAGAGGGCGATTAGCTGAGGACCTCACACACCCCTAGGGATGGTCCTCTTACTATCGTGGCACCTCATTGCTAGCAGTGTGTGATGGTCACCTGAGCCAGCTTCTGGCTTTGAGAGATTAAGAAATTCACAGCAGTGTATTTAAGGGTTTTTCAGGTTCGAAAGGTCAGCTGTGTGCTGTTCAAGGGTCTCTTAGACCTTAAGAGAGAGACTGTATAATAGCCAGTGAAACAGTCTTCAGGGCATAGACAGGTACATTTGTTTGTGTGGCCTTCAAACAAGTTCTTTCTGAACAAAATACAAATAAATGTACAACTGCACTCTAGAGATTGCATTTACGTTCATCTGAAGTTACTTTGACCATGTGCTGTTGATAAATTACTTCTGAAATTCAGAGAGGCAATTTATTTCTGTTTTAGAAACACACAGGAATGTGGAACTTGATCCTGTCACCACAGAGGAGCAGGTATTGGAGGTCAAAGGTTACCTGTCAAAAGTCAGTGGTATTAGTGAGGTACTGGCACGGCGGCACATGAAAGTGGCTTTTTTTGGCAGGTGAGTCAAATACTGGATTCTACTTGGTGGAACAACTAGGATCTTTAGAATCTTGGTTGGTGAAATGTATTTACAATAGTGGTTCTCAACCTATTTACCACTGTGGGCAGCATATGCAGTTCTCTGTGTGTTATGTGAGCCTCATCCACACAATATAGAAATTACCTTTACTCTTGAGGATGTCACATGGGCCTCAGCTGTGCACTGACTGGACTGTGGTTGAGAGAAGAGCAATTTATAGGAATATATGACTTAGAGGAATAGAGCGGTCTAGACCCTGAAATGTGAAAGTCTGATCAGACTTGATCTTCTCTCATTTCCTTTTTGAATCCATTGCTCTGTTTATAAGAAATTTTAAAATAAGGAAATAAAGTAATTCTTTAGCAGTGATGTGTGAGCAAGTTGCTTGTGGCAGCTAAGTCTGGCAAACTCTGACAATGTGAAGAAGTATCATCTCTGATAAACATGGTTGTGCCAGCCGAAGCTCCTAGTATACACACAGATATACCAGCAGAACAGCACCATTAGTGATGTCTTGTTTTCCTCAGGGGAGGTGTACAATAAGCTGTGCTGAACAAAACATCCACATAAGGAGTGCTCTTGTGGTGTAATATATCAATATTCCTCTACCAACAGAAAGATTTTAATACAGAGCTTGACAAAATTGCTCTGCATGTAGAAGCCAGCCCACAAATTACAGCAGGGGTCAGCAGCCCCTGGGACGTGTGCCAAAAATGGCACGGGGGCCAAGCCTGAGCAGCATGTGGTGCTACTCAGACTCCCGTGCTGGCCTCACTCTCCCAGCGCTGTGGAGTTTGGGGCAGCAAGAGCCACATGCCATCATTCCAGGCCTCCACTGGCCACACTTTCTCACTGGGGAGCATTGCCAGCAGGGACAAAGAAACTGCGACACGACTCCTGGCCCCTGCTGACCTCCTCACCTGCTGGGCAGGGCTAGAGGGGAGCAGGGCGGGTTGGCCAGCCCAGAGCCACCACTGCCAGTGGCAGCCAGCCCCAACCCCCACCCCTGGAGGCTGCCCACTGGCAGGGGCCAGAGCTGGACCCGGCTCTGAACTGGAGGCCTGCCTCCACCTCCAGCACCTGCTGAGCATGCAGTGGGCAGAGCTGGCACTGGGCCCAGCAAAGCTTGCCACCCCCTGAATTACAGAGTTGAATGCTCTCCCCATTGAAAAATTGTCAGCACCAAGGGCATCTTTGGCAGTGTCGCTATGCGCACATCCTGCTTCCAGAAAGTTCTTCTGCTGGGATATTAGGCGCCAGGATTAAATTTCTAGGTAGCATGGTGACCTCGTGCCTGGGATTTGTCAAGCCCTGTTCTGCTATATGGCCTAAAACTACCTGGAGCTGGTTGGGACATAAGATTTGAGCAGCTGTAACATTCAAAGAGCACAACTATTTCTTGGTAGCCCCATTGAACCATTCTGTATTTAACCCCAGGACAAGCAACGGGAAAAGCACAGTGATAAATGCCATGCTGTGGGATAAAGTCCTTCCCTCGGGGATTGGACACACCACTAATTGTTTCCTGCGTGTGGAGGGGACAGATGGTCATGATGCCTTTCTTCTTACTGAAGGGTCAGAGGAGAAGAGGAGTGTCAAAGTAAGTTCCTAACAGTATGTGATAAAGAAGATGGACTTTGTTCTAATTTAAGAAATTTCCCAGAAGGGTTTTCTTTTGATAAGGGTAATCTCAGTAATGTGTGTGAGGAATCCTGTCCTGGAGTGGTTCCTACTAGATGGAGGCCACAGGGAGGCCTGTGCAGTTTGTGTGGAAGCCCCTCTTTCAGCCAAGTAAGAAAATGAGTGTCATTTGGCTGTTGTCTTACTTTTGCCTGTGAATATTTCATGGTTGGAAAATAATTATTCTACCAGTTATCAGACATTTAATAACACTCTCCTCTTGGTCTTTTCTTCCTGCTGTCCCTTTGACAGACAGTCAACCAGCTGGCTCATGCCCTCCATCAGGATGAACTTCTGAATGCCGGTAGCCTGGTCAGTGTAATGTGGCCCAATTCCAAATGCCCTCTCTTAAAAGATGATCTGGTGCTGATGGACAGGTGAGAAACTTTCTTCCTATACAGAGCTTAAGCTATGAAGTGACCTGGAAGCAGAGCAGAAGAATGTAGATGGAGTGCCATTTAATAATTACTTCCTTTTAGGTTTGAAAAATTGGTTTAATTTAAAATGCATTTAAACATTCCAGAAATAGAACATTGAAATTGCTAAACACTGGAGGAGGATGAACTTGCGGAGTAGCTCTCATTTGCAGGGAGCTGAGCAGAGTCAAGCTCAGCAATGGCTTGCCCTCCCTGCTAGGCTCCATGCCTTCTCTGCTTGCAGAGATCTGAGCCTAGACGTGGCTCAAGTCACTCCCATTTTACAATGGGCTCCCTGCCAGGATCCAAGACCAGCTGCTGCTTTGCCCCTCGCTGGGACAGAAGCTGAGCTCAGCTGCAGCTTACCCCCTGCCCTTGGTTCTGCACCTCTCCACTGTTTATGATGAGTTAAGCCCAGCTGCAAGTACACCTCCCCCAAGCCCCCTCAACTCAGCTGGGCTCCGCATATCCCACCAGCAAGAAGTTGCTCTTGCTGGCAGGAGCCAGCCCAGCTGCTGCTCCCCTCCAATCCTGTCTAGCCCTGTCTCCCCAGTTTAAACAATAATTTTAACGTTTTAATAATAAGATTTTAAACAGCTGATTATCATTTAAACAATTAACCTTTCATATCTCTACTTCATTTGATCTTCCAAACTAAGTAATCCAGGCATGGCCAAACTGTGGCTTGGGAGCTGCATGTGGCTCTTGAATGAAAAAGTGTGGCTCGCGGAAGGACGCCAGTAAATCAGTTTAGTAGGTAAAAGTATATGGCTATGTGCCACAGTGCGGCTCTTGAAGGTTTAATAATCAGCTGTGTGGCTGTTGAGTTCCACAAGTTTGGCCACCCCTGAAGTAATCCTAGAACACAGAGTAGCCCGAGTATGACATTCACTGCACTGAGCAGCTACACCTTTTGAAACCTCTTATGGAAGAAGAGGTAATGTGCTTCCTCCTACTTCTTCTTTGGGGAATGTCTAATTATATTTTTGAAATTTCATTACTATGGCGTCATCTGTTCTTTCTGCTCTCTCTAGCCCTGGCATTGATGTAACCACAGAGCTGGACAGCTGGATTGATAAGTTTTGTCTGGATGCTGATGTATTTGTATTGGTAGCAAACTCTGAGTCCACGCTGATGCAAACGGTAACTCAAAGCCCACTTGTTAAATGCTTGCCAGTTTGGGGTAAATGATCTTGCATTTTGAACATGGAACGTTCTTTTGGTTTAGGAGAAGCAGTTCTTCCACAAAGTGAATGAGCGTCTGTCTCGTCCTAACATTTTTATTCTGAATAACCGCTGGGATGCATCAGCTTCAGAACCTGAATATATGGAAGAGGTTTGTGCCATGTTTAAATGAGTGTTTCTTGCTTATAGAATGGATATTTCCACAGTTTGAACTTTGCTTACCCTGGAAATGGTGTCATCTGGAAGAAAGGGGAGATGGTAGAGAAAGCATGGTCTAATGCAGTGGTTCCCAACCTGTGGTCTGTGAATACATCTGGCCCCAGCCAGCAGACGGCCCAGGCCCAATCCAGCCCCAGCTGCTGCCGTCCAGCAATCCATGTTGGAGAGCTCTAAAATTTATTGAATAAATGAATTGTATTTGCCTGCTGTGAGCAGCCTCACCCTGGATATGTCCCCATGTCTTGGGAGCAGGTGGAGGCCATGTCCTCCAAGGCCCTTCAGCAGGACTGCTGCCTGCAGTCAGTCCCCAATAACAACTGTTATCACTTGAGGGTCCATGAAATTTTTTGACATTAAAAAGGGGTCCTCCTACTCAAAAAGGTTGGGAACCACTGGTCTAATGGCAAGTTCCGGAGAGGTAGCTATGTTAGTCTATTTCAGCAAAACAAACATGGAATCCTGTGGCACTTTTAAAGACTAAAAAGTTTTTCTCTCACATGAGCTTTTGTGGACATAATCCCAATCAGATGCATGAAATGAAGATGCCACACGACTCCTTGTTTGGTTAGAGCGGATTTGGAATACAGAACTCCTGTGTTTTGTTGTCATTGATATCTTTTGGAGCCCGAGGCAAGTCACTTAATATCTCCATGCCTCAGTTACTGTATTTGTAAAGTGGACAGAATACTCAGCAACCCCACAGGTATTATGTGAGGCTTAATGTGTGAAAAGTGTTTCAGGATCCTCAAAGGAGTTATAAAAAAGCAAACTATTTTGGACTTGTAGATTTGTATTGCTAGGTAGTGTAGAGCCTGCAGAGGGTATATGGTTGCCTAATCTATTTGAATGCAATGGCCTGGACTGTCAAGCAGACTTTAAAAGAGTGTGTGTGGGGGGGGTAATCTTTCAGGTGCGTCGACAGCACATGGAGCGTTGCACCAGTTTCCTAGTGGATGAGCTGGGTGTGGTGGATCGAGCACAAGCTGGGGACCGCATCTTTTTTGTGTCGGCGAAGGAAGTGCTAAATGCCAGGATCCAGAAAGCTCAAGGGATGCCAGAAGGAGGTAAGAGAACTTCCCAGCTCTGTCTTTCACTTCTTTTAAGGTGGAGATTGTGTTATCTTATAAATATTTCTGAAAGTTTGTTTGTCCTGAAAGAACTCCAAAATGGTAAAAGCTAGAAACACAAAATTATGAATGGACACTACTGATTTGCTAACTTAAATGACTGGATTGGTTATGTCTCAAAATTGGTTCCCCGAAGCCCGAACTTTGGCCCAGAGATAATTAGCTTTTAGTACCACCTGATCATAGGCATTTGCTGGACTCTTCTGCTAAGTGCATCACGCAAACTGCAACTATGAGATCCTTTCCCTCTGTCTACAAGCTAAGCAGTTCATCCGTTATCCACTAGGCTTCTCTCAACTATCTTGTTTTATCATACAACAATGGGTATTGTAATCAGTATTTCAAAAAATTGGCTTGGGTAGTGATAAGCTATGATGCAAAAAAATCTTACCAACTATGTAGGCTGAAAACATCATAATTCTTATGGAAAATACTATTCTTCTAACACTAATAATTGGATGAATGCAATTGTGAAATCACTATCCCCAGTGTTGTAAGTAGGGAGCTCCATTTCTGTGTAAAACATACTTGGGACTGTTTAATTCGTGCAAGTGACAGATGTGCATTTTGTTACAATTTTGGGCTTATTTCTTCAGGTAATATATGAGAGAGAAGTATTTTCAGTAAAATGTTATGTTAATGTAATTGATGTAGTTCATTCATCACACCTTTTACTGTATGTTCCCTGGGCAATGCCGGGTATTTCTGCTAGTCCCAAATGATCAATTGGTGATTTAACTAGAATCTCTGGGAGGGAAGAAAAAACAAACTGAAATAAAAAGGTATCTGGCAGATCAATAGAGCCAGCTCCAGGGATATTCCTGCTTTTCCTCCTGATGCTGCAAATTCACTATTATCTGTAAATTTCCTTGGTGACCATGTGCCCTCCTAGGTGGAGCATTGGCAGAAGGATTTCAAGTAAGAATGTTTGAGTTTCAAAACTTCGAGAGAAGATTTGAGGTAAGTACTGTCATTCATAGCATGCTTCCGTTTGAGTCACTGCCTGCTTTGGGGGTGGAAGTAAGAGAGTCTGTAACTTTGGGCTGTGTCTTGATGGGAAATGATGCAGGAGAGAGGTCACTGCTGATTTTCTGATGGCTGCCTCTGTGTGCATAGGAATGTATCTCACAGTCTGCAGTGAAAACAAAGTTTGAGCAGCACACAGTGAGAGCCAAGCAGATTGCTGAAGATGTTCGCCTTATCATGGACTCTTTGCATGTTGCTGCCCAGGAGCAGAGGTGAGCAACTGCAGTGTCTCAGAGCACACAAGACTGAAGCTTACACTGAATGTCTGGGAGGTAGTCCAGAAAACATGAGCATCCAGCCCTTGCTTTTAAAATCACAATACAGCTTACAAAATTTCTGGAGCTAGGAGGACACATACCACTACTTCTGCATCTAAAGTATTATTATGGAGAAACCTCCTATCTCTTCCATATGCTACGTGTGTGTAACATGTCTTACGTACTGTTACCTCCTGTCCCTGGGAAAGAAAATCTGTGCTCCTTTCAAATGTCTTACCCCTGGAATTCCATTTAGCTTGCCTATCGGAGGTATGATGATGTTGCTTGTTGATGAGCACCTTCTTTTCTTAGGGTTTACTGCCTGGAGTTGCGAGAGGAACGACAGGAGCGCTTGGGTTTTATTGACAAACAGCTGGAGCTGCTCACTCAGGACTACAAGTTGAAAATAAAACAGATCACAGAAGAAGTGGAGAGACAGGTGAGGAACAGGTGCTGCCCTGGTCTAGAGGACAGTTGGTGGGATGAAAGAAGTGTAAAGGGCTGACTAGAGCATGGAAGGCATATTAGGAACTGAGAAAACACCATAGTTTTAATAAACACTGAATCCATGTGGGTTCTACTAGAACATACATAGTGGGGACATATTGCTGTAGGGTTAACTCATATATCTGTTTACTAGTGTTTATTAATGTATCAGTTTTTCTAATGGCTCTTTCAGCTTTCCCTGGAATAGTCTTACATTTTCTCAGCTAGTGTCCAGATAAGTCTGCACATATAGTATGTGGTTGCCCTTTCAGGTTTCGAATGCAATGGCTGAAGAGATTAGACGACTCTCAGTGTTGGTAGATGACTACCAGATGGATTTCCACCCATCTCCAGTTGTCCTCAAAGTTTACAAGAATGTGAGCAACGATACTGGCTTTTGATATGTTGGACCAACCACCTAAGTGATTGTTTCTTGCTTTTATGACTCAATAATTGCACCAGCTGTTCAAAATACCTCACTTTCAGGTGCACAGGGTGTAGGCACAATTCTTTGTAGTTTGTTCATATTCGTCTCTTGCCTTTTGAAAGTTTCGTTACATCCCAAAAAAGGAACTGGGGCTTTCCAGACTAGCCTAGTAAAGTATACTACAGTTAAGTATTTGTTTATATAGCAGTCTGTTACATTAAGCTCTGTTTGTCTTAGAATCTTGTTGCATTTTGTCTGGTGTAGATTAAAAGCAGTGTTTTTACCAGAACAGAGAGAAGATGATTAGTTCTGTTCTTCTCTGCCCTCTCACTTCCCTCTTGCAATACTGAATTAACTTTAATAGATGGAAGGATTGGAGGTGAATAGAATTTATGCTCCCTATTCTGGGAAGTGATACCATACCTCAGAGAAACACCTGTTTATTCAGAGATTCCAGGACATTCAGTTAATGAACTGTCTAGACACTGCTCCTGCATCTAATATGTTGATATGGAGAAGCCTCCTATCTCTTCTGTGTGCTACTTGTGTGTAACACATTTTATATGATGTTCTTTCCAAGGGCTAGGAATTAAAATCTGTGCTGCCTCCAGATGTCTTTGGTATTTGCATCTGGTGCCTGGATTTGCTTCAGTGTCAGCCTCTGTTTTGTGTGTGTTTCAGGAACTACATCGACACATTGAGGAGGGTCTGGGCCGTAACATGTCAGATCGGTGCTCTAATGCCATCACTGCCTCCCTGCAGACCATGCAACAAGAAATGATAGGTCAGTACAGCAAGTAAAGAACTGATTCTCTCTACAGATGGATGGGCATAAGTCTTGCATGGCAGCTGTGTCCATGTATGCTTAGACTGGCTGCGAGGGCTGATGAACTGGAGGCAACCTCTCAATTAATAGCATCTGGTTTAGTGAGATTTTTTATTTGGTGTGTCTACGTGGCCATTCTTAAATACCTGTATTCAGGGGTTTTCCAGGTCATGAAACTCATTCTAGACTGAAACTTCACACCCACTTCATCTTCCTGGGAGCAATTTGTTCTATAAAAGTGCTGCTGTTTTCTTAGGCTTATGCAGCAAAAATACAATGATACTAATTAAAAAGCTTGCAGATCTTGCTGTGACAAGACTCTCAGGACAAGATCTCAATGCAGAAACTGGAGTCTTGTCCATGTTGTTATCACAGGAGGGTTTGATGCTGTGAAGTGCATAATTTATAATACTTTCAGTTAGTCCCATGCAGGGGCTTTTTGCTGGCTCTGATGTGTGTCACACTAGCAAAGCGCCCGCCCATACTTTTCCTGAAACAGTTTCAAAACAGTTTTATGAAACATAGTTCAGGACTTAGTGTGGTCAAGGCAAATAAAGTGGCTGTTTGTTTTAAATAAAACCAAGTATTTGGTGGAGGTTTGATGCATTTGCCACTTTTAATGTCAGAACTGAGGGTCTAATCGATACCAGTGAAGCCCATTCATCTGTCTCAATTATGCCAATGTTTCCCCCATCCTTTCCCATTTCTCATCTATGCAGATGGTTTAAAGCCTCTTCTCCCAGTCTCGCTGCGTGGTCAGATAGACATGTTGATCCCCCGCCAGTGTTTCGCACTCAGCTATGATCTGAACTGTGACAAGCTTTGTGCTGACTTCCAGGAGGATGTTGAATTCCATTTTTCCCTTGGATGGACAATGCTTGTGAATAGGTTTTTGGGACCAAAGAATAGTCGCAGGGCCTTGATGGGCTATAATGACCAGGTAAACCAATTTGTTAGCTATTCAGTGGGTCAGTAGTAGATACTGGGTTTCACTGAAGTCTTCAATGGCTGTTAGTGCTTTGAAAGAAACAGCTGTTGATTGTATTCTCCCTTATAACTGTAACATTTTTTTCCCTTCCAAATAGGTTCAACGCCCTTTACCGTTAACCCCAGCGAATCCCAGTTTACCTCCCCTACCTCAGAATTCCATGACCCAGGAAGAGCTCATGGTGTCCATGGTGACTGGATTGGCATCACTAACTTCCAGAACTTCCATGGGGATCCTCGTGGTTGGTGGAGTGGTGGGTTGAAAACCATTCAGAAACAGTTGTCTGTATGGTGGTAGCCACGCTGTTGATTTGGAAAGTATGTAGACTGCAGGCACCCATCAACCAGTTGGGTGTTCATCTATCATGGCACTTAGAATGAAATGTTGTATCCCAAGGACCGTGAGAAGGGAGAGAGAGCGCCACTATCTTATTGCATATGAAGATAGGGGTTGGGTTCAGGGTTGAGAAGATAAAATAACACTTTCAAAGTACATTACAAACACTAGCTACTACTCTTCTCAGGATGGGTGGTAAATTAGTAGTATTCCCATTTCACAGTGGAGGAAACTAAGAAAAAGGTGGAGGCTGAAAGTTTCACAATCAGTTTTTGATTCTGTGTCCCTTCATTTTGGGAATTCCCAAATTTAAACATTTTGGGCTGAAATTAGAGATCAAGAGACTTGGCTGAAGTTACACAGCAAATCCTTTCTAAAGCAGGAACTAGAGTCTCCAAGGCTCATGATCTGTCTGAGGACAGAAGATTTCTTCAAGAAGGATTGTACTTAATGGGATGCTATGAATAGGAAAATGATTTCTTATACTCACAGACCTGTTTGTTATTTTAGAAATGCTAATCCATACAACAATCCTGACAGGTAGCTGGCTAGGCAGCCGTTATTCTTACTGTATAGATTAGGAGCCAGTGGAAGAGAGGTGATTTCTCTTCCCCAAGTAAGTCAGGCTTAGAACATGAGTGTTCTTGGCCCAGTATCCTTTGCTTAGAACAAATGTATAATGTTTTCTATTTCATTATAAGATGTTAACATCAACCTTGGCTGGTGACTTATGCCACCTTTCTGCTGTGCTTATTGCAGGTCTGGAAGGCTGTGGGTTGGAGACTGATTGCTCTCTCTCTTGGCCTGTATGGGCTTCTTTATGTATATGAGCGCCTCACCTGGACTACAAAAGCGAAGGAGAGAGCCTTCAAACGCCAGTTTGTGGAGTATGCGAGTGAAAAACTGCAGCTCATTGTCAGCTACACAGGCTCCAACTGCAGTCACCAGGTCCAACAGTGAGTTGCCTCAATTCAGCTAATCTCTTCTAAACAACAGACCACTTTTCATGGTGCTCTCCATTCAGCCGCTTAGGCAAGCAAAACAAACAAGGAGTCCTGTGGGACTTAAAGACTAACAGATTTATTTATTACATAAGCTTTCATGGGAGAAATTCCCACTTCGTCAGACACTTGAAGAAGGCAAGCAGTCACTGGCAGCTCCATGACAGGTCTGTTGTACATAATCTGTGCTCCAGCTCTAAGCATGTAGATGAGTGTTCTTTGAAACTATCACAAGTATTTCTAAAACACTTGTCATAGTAACTGGGTGCTTTTAAACATGAGCACCAAGTCCTCAGGAGTGTCAAGAACAGTAAACATTTGAAGTTCCACTGCCACTGTCCAGAACCTGCAGTAAATTTCTTGTTGCCCACTAGCCTTGAAATGTTCTAATGCAGGAATGGGAAGAGAGACTCTCAGCCCAGGCTTTCTGAAGGCAGTTTAATCAAATCATTGCACGATTTAAGTATCTTTTGAGTTCAGTGTTTGATCTTCTCTCTCTTCTCACCATTTTCTAGGGAACTCGCTGGGACATTTGCTCACTTGTGTCAGCAGGTGGATGTCACACGTGAGAATCTTGAGCAGGAAATTACTGCAATGAATAAAAAAATTGAAGTCTTGGACTCCTTGCAGAGCAAAGCAAAACTGCTCAGGTGAGATCTCTGCTTCCTGACAGCAGATGCATGGAAAACTAGTTTGTGTGCTGTGCCATCTTTACTGGAGTCACAATTACATTAATGTAGAGATTTCCCTGGACTGTCCAGGTTAGGATGTGCCTTGTAGCCTATAGCTTAACGCATTCTTGCTTAGAAGTGAAGTAAACATGGTTATTGATTTCTGTATCTTCCAAGCAGCCAATGAGTGTCCCTAGGGAACCAAATCTTCCACATATAGAAACAACAAAAGTGTTGTATGTCCTTTTGTGTAGATAGCATTTCCTCCATTCAGCTTGTAAGGGCGTTCCTGAGGCTTTTGTAGCAGTGGGGTTGTCACTTTAGCCCTTTCCTACTTTGGTAGGAAAACCTGATTTTTCTGCACTGCCAGACATTTTTAGATACCTGAGATGTCACAGTTTCCTCCTGACTCTTGATCTGGTCAGAATCACAAATACAGGAAAACTGTGGATCTTATCAGGTCATTCAGGAACAATCTCTTCTCCTGAAATGAGACAAATGGCCTTTCCCTTCTTTGTTGTGAGGAATGTGATTTTTCTGTTGTTCACCTTCATTCCAGATAGGTAGGGTGCTCCCCTCTCAGATATTCTGGAAACAGAAAATAAGATCACTTTAAATTTGCAGTTAGGATTTTGATTTGAACCCCCAAACCTGAGATCACTGTCCACCTAAGCTCTCTGACCTGGAATAGAGCCCTCCAGTCATGGGTACCTGGCAGCTCGCTCCATTCTTTGCCACTCATACATCCCTTTTATACCTTTTTAGACTAGAGTGAGCAGTGACTGTCAACTAACTGTAGTGCACAGGCCTAACTGAGATTTTTTTTTGTTCTTCCTTCTTGCAGGAATAAAGCTGGCTGGCTGGACAGTGAACTCAACATGTTCACACATCAGTACCTGCAGCAGAGCAGATAAAGTGGGCAGGCAAAAAAAAAAATTTCCTTCACTGCTCTCTTAACCACTGCAGAGAATGTAGTGGAGGATGGAATCCCTAATAGGCACAAGTAAAAGCAAATGGATGGGTGTTCTATCACCATATGAATAGTGGGATTCTGCTTTGCTGTATCATGTCCAACTTTTCATCATTAGCTATTTAAAACCCTTTTGTTGCCTGCTGGGGAGATACGACTATTTTCAGGAGGAGTTTCTGCTTCGTACACTTGGGGGCTTTTTTAATGAAGTATGGTAGTTGTGAATTGTTTGAAAACACAAACACTAGTCACCAAAATGTATTAAGTTCAGATGTTTATTCTAACATAGCCTCTCCCTTGATGAATTATCACCTTAATAACTAAAGCTGGAACTGGATAAACTTTTGAGTTACAAAGCCCCAAGTTGAGGTATGTGCGTGATAAGCTGCTATTCATCTAAACGCACATCTTCACCCCCCACACACATACAATGAATCTAGAGGCCCATACAACACTCTTACAGCTCATGCAAACCTATCAACACTTCTCAGTTACTCTTCAACTGGAGAGAAGACTCACTCTTTTTCTTCTCACAAAGAAGCGTCAGTGCGAATGGTCAGACCCCTGGGCAGAAAATAAATCTTTTCTGATTGGGGGTTGGGACCTTGCTACAGTAGATTTCTTCTCCCGGTCTCTCTGGGTTTTGGGAATCTTCCCCTTTAAGGCTTTTTACCTACCCCTATTTTATTTGAGACAAATCATGGCAGAGATGAAACTGGCTGTCTTCCTTTAGTTGTAGAGTTAATGGAACTAGTGGTGACATGTTGTGATTTGGTAAATTGGTACCTTTATTGAGAAAGGCAGGATCTGAAACAAACCAGTTGGCAGTATGTGTATAGCTACGTCATGAAGTATGTGGACAAATGTGGTTTTTAAGAGTGCATGTTTCTGGGATGCAGGCCTCTGGAATTCCATTGTCACTACATGGCCTTTAAGATAGAGCTTGCAAGCTATAGAACTTGCTTTGTGTCAAGCTTCCATGGGATATTACTATCTGTGCATTGATATGGTTTCAGTGTCTGCGTTTGTTTTTTAAATGGAGACAACAGAATAAAGATGTGCTGATCCAGTGCAGCCAGCGAGTTGTGTGCTGGTGTGGAAACGCCATACCATGGTAGTGATGGGTCAGCATAACTTTTTAAGCTTTTTCTTTTTTTGTAAACTGATTAGACTGGTTTTTGGATTTCCCCTAAATACAGTTTAATTCTAAACATATAGTAATTACAACAACATGGAGCTGGCACTGTTACCAATGAAACTGGGGGTAAAACTCCACTGATTTCAATAGCAGTAAGATCAGGTTCCCCACAGTTTGTCAGGAAGCTTTTTTCAGTTGGGGAAGATTCTTATCCATCATGTATCATGATGGGGCTTTTCTTTTTTCCTTGATGTGTCTCCAAAGAATTCACAATGAGTCTTTATGCTGGTTTCAGCTGCTGCTGCTGTGTGTTGCTCCCATTCAGTGCTAGTGGGGGGGTCTGTTTGGCCTCAAGCACCCCAGAACATGGGGAATAGCTCTGAGGTGGTCCTACCTGAGAACAGAAAGACTGAGGGGAGTTTGTCATATTGACAGTGATACTTGAAAGTGGTATCAATGGGCTTTAGACTGATTTCTTGCTCATGTACAGATGTGGGTACTCATGCCAATAATCAGCATACCTGCTTCATATCTAGTTCCAGAAAAAAGATGGGAGACGTTATCTGGTATTTTTGAGGGAGAATAAATAGTGAAGTAGCATTAAATCCATGAAGTTATTTTAACCTCAAAGCACTAGAATTTGGGATTTCCCAGTGGGTTAGCACAGAGGATTAGTAGCGTTAAGTTCTGAAGGCATAGAAGGCAAGTCAGTTACGTTTTGGGGTCAAAAGCAATAAATTGGATTGGGGCTAAGATGGTCCAGGGGATTAGCAATGGGATAATGGAATATGTCACTTCCAGTTTGCTGGTTGGAATCTAGCCCAAAGCCATTGCCTTTTGATAGCTCTTCAGTAACCTTTGGGGAATGGAAATAATTTGGTCAGTTGTCATTGCAGCCTGCAGCAACTTGCTCCTGAGGCCAAAGACAACAAGCAAAGAGACTGAATTCTTGATTTGAAAGTGGTTTCTCCTTGACATGGTTAAAATATGCTAGTATATGTGTAAGCAGAGCCAGCAGCAGTGTGTTTTGCAGTCTGAAGGTTGGAGTTTATTAACAGAATAGCTAATCTAGCACCTCAGTAGGCTGTATGGCTTGCTGATAAATCAAAAAGATAATCAACTTCCTGATGCAATAGGAAAATTTTCTTTCCACGTGGAAGAAGGATAATTCTGTGCTACTTGGGGACTCGAAAGTGCTGATTTGACTTTCCAGGATGTGCATGGTTCAAGTAGCCAGGTCTTCAAATCAAACAGTATATAATGGTCTGTGAATTCCTTTTAGAGATTGTGGAAGCAGAACACAGGGTATCGTGCTAATGCTTTCTTCAGAGATTTTAGTGACTTGGGCATTCTTGCTATCGCAGTGAGACTTGGCCTACAGAGTGATGGGAAAGAATTACTTTAACTTTTTTAAAAGCAAAATTGTTAATACAGGCAGAGAAATGTTCTTACGAGTGAGTGTCTAACCAGCTAGGATCTGGAGAAGATTGCCTTATGCGTGTTATCTTAATGGAATCAAAGTTGCATAATTGTCAATGAGTTTGATTCTTCTAAAACAAAAGCAAAATATAACTGAACTTTAATACAGAAACTATGTATAAAGACTGTTAGCTCTTGTATTCTGTGGGGAATGACCAGCTCTTATGTATGAGAGAAAAAGATTGCAAGAGCAGATTCCTCCAGGCTCATATTAATCAAGTTTGGCTAAATGCACTTTATTTTATTGCTGCTAATTTACTGTTTTTTTTCTTGGTCTCCCCACCCTCCCCCGGAGCTCTTCAAAATCCTCTTAACAGTGAGTTTTCTCTCTACTGTATTTAAGGTGATAGATTTGCATGAATTACTCTTGTATCGATGCTGTTAATATTGAAAACCAGAATAAAAATGAATTGGAGAAAAAATCTGCATGTCTGTTTTACATATCCTGATAGAAATCTTCATGAGCTAGTTCACTAAATGCTGAAGAAAACATGCTTTGGAGCCACAGTGAATGGCTTATTCGTGAGTTAAAAATAATGGGCTCTTGTCAATGTGAAATTACTAACCATTTGGGAGTTCTCACTTTACTTTCTTCACAGCAAAAACTTGGCTTGCCCAGCACTGTAAGATCATACTACTGCTGGCCTGGAATTCTTTCTTAATCAGTTCTCCCTGAGGGGCTGAATCAGTGACTTCTTGAGAAAGTTGCAGAAATTCTTGGTAGTTGACAAATGCTATGTAAAGTGTGATACTCGTCAAAATAATATCTGCTCCTGGTTCACAGATTAACCACATTGTATCAGCTACGTAAAGGCCAGATTTCCCAGAATGTCTGATTGAATCAGAGGGTTAAATACCAGGAAGAGGGAAGAATTGAGTTCAGTAGCAAGGTGGACACGTGAACAAATGGATGTAAACTGTCCACTGGGAAATTTTAACTTGAAATTAGATGCAGGTTTCTAACCATCAGAGGAGTAAAGTTCTGAAACAGCCGTCCAAGGGGGGCTATAGGGACAAAAAAACCCAAAAACCTAGCAGCCTTCAAAACAGCTTAATAAATTGGGGGTGGGGGGAGATATGATGGGACAGCCTAGTTTGGCAGTTGACTGGTGGTGGATATGCTACTGTGGTGGATATGCCAGTGAGCTGAAAAGGTCAGGTGGGGTGGGTTCAGAGTTATGGAGAATTCTTTCTTGGGTGTCTAGCTAGTGAGCCTTGCCCACATGCTCAGGGTTTAATTGATCACCATATCTGGGGATGGAAGGAATTTCCCCCAGAGCAGATTGGCTAAGGGTCTCAGGCAATGTTCCCCCTAATTTTTCATAGTCTGTGTGCCCAAAAAATTTCTTTTGTGCATATTTTCAGAACCAGTATCCAAATTTGTGCGCACTCCAGTGAGTGTGTTCAAACTTGTGAGCGCAACGAAGCATATGATGCAAATTATATCTAAATTTTATTTTGATATGGTGATAGAAATGATTTTATAAGTTACAAAACCTTATTTGAAACATGCTATTTGAAACTGCCTTCTTACAGTAGCCCAAAAATATTAGCACTGTTGAATTTTTTGGTGCATGCTTTATCTTGTTGTGTGCACAGGCACACGTGCACAGCTTAGAGGGAACATAGGTTTCAGGGCTTTTTACCTTCCTCTGTAGAATGGGACAGGGCTCACTTGCTAGTGGATTCTCCATGCCTTGAAGTCTTTAAACCATGATTCGAGGACTTTAATAACTCAGAGGTTTATTACAGGAGGTTCTGTAGCCTGCATTGTGCAGGGGTCAGACTAGTGATCATATTGATCCTCTCTGACCTATGAGCAGGGCCGTCCTTGGGAGAAGGGGTGATCGCCCTGGGCACTGCAGTTCTCTGGGCTCTCCACTGTTCTGCTGTGAGCAGGGCAGCATGGGGTCATGCTGCTGCCCTTGCCCCGCTGCCTTCTGCATGAAGCTGAAAGCGGCAGGGTAGGGGTGGGAGGGCAGAACCCAGCCTCTCCTCTGGATTGGCCCTACACCCCACCCCTTGAGCAGAACAGCCAGCCCAGAAGCAGAGCAGGATGGTCTAGGGGCTGAGATCTGCTCTCCTGCTCTCCCCTGAGCTGGTTGTTCCATCTGGAGAGGCAGGGAAGGCCGGCCAAGAGACAGGGCGGGAGAGTGGATCCTGACCTCTGGGCTGGCCCAATCTGCCAGCCCTGGGGGCAAAGTGGCTGGCTCAGGGCAGGGGTGGGATCGTGGGGCCTACACTCAGGGTTGGTCTGCTGTGCCCCCCTCTCCCCCCCCCGGCCCATTGAGGCCAAGGCCTGCCCCCTCCTAGGGATGGCCCTGCCTATGAGTAACTGCAGTGCCTATTGACTTCAGTTAGAGTTGTGGGCATTTAGCAGTTTTGAAAAATCAGAGCCAAACTGACTGACTTTTCCAAGGCTAGTGCACATGAGAGTGTCTCAGTGGTAGGGTGTCTGACCCAGGGATTAAAGGAAGCCAGAACAGGCCCACTATTTTTAGGGGCTCAGCATTCCAGGCCCCCTAAAAATAGAAAATGGTGTTGGAACGCTGCATTCCAGGACCCACCATCGAAAAATAGTGGGACCCAGAAAGCAGCGTTCCAGTTCCTTTTTCTATTTTTTGGGGCCTGAATGCTGGGTCCCTAAAAATAGCAGGCCTTGGAATGGCTTTCTGCTGTGTTCCAGCAGGCACGGGGGGCTCCCCTGCACATAAGCAGGCTGTGGAGTTTCCCACCCAACATGCTGCCCATGAGTACAGGGGCAGCCTGTCTCATGCTTGGGGGGGGGATTATTGGGGGTGCCTGAGATGGGGGTGGGTAGTGGGGGCAGGGGGTGGATATTGGGGATGGGGTGGATTTTGGGGGTGGGTATTGAGAGATGGGGTGGATTTTGGTGACAGAGAAATGGATATTGGGGGCAGTAGCTGGGGTGCAGGAGGGTGGCCCAGACATGTGGGAGGGGGCCTGCCTGATCAGGAGGGTTCCAGGGCCCTCCAAATTATACTTTAACCCCTGGTCTGAACCCATTTACTTGAATTCTGTCTGATTTTGTGAAACATAAGAGCAGGAGTGCAAAGCATTCTGACAACTAACAAAATGCCTGATAACTTGAAGGGATACTCCTCTGTGTGCTAGTTGGCACATTGTGCATACCTCTCCAGGGATTGGCAACCTGAAAAAGAGCCATTTTTTTAGAAATTCCTTCAATAACCAAGTGTTTTGAGAGCCACAAAGGGTGTAGCCTCCTGGTGGGGGTGGAGGGAGCCAGGAGCTGGGCCAGGATGCCTGCTGCAGAGTACCCTGGTGGGGAGTCTGGAACCAGAAGTGGGCCCCATGCAGGTCCCTCAGTGGTGGTGAGGAGCCCAGAGCCTAGGGTGTGCTGCAGGGTCCCCTGGTGGCAGCTGCAGGTGGAGCCAGAGCTACAAGGGGGCAGCCAGAGTCGCATGCAGCTCCCGGACTGCAAATTGCAGACCCCTGCTCTGTGCTCTTAGTCTGACCCTTTTTTTAGGTGATATTTGCTAATTCAGAATCTCTCTCCAGAGTTGCCCTAAGCTAATGAAAACAAACAAGGAGTCCTGTAGCATTTCAAGACTCAAATTTATTTATTGTATGAGCTTTTGTGGGAGAAAATTCCACCTCATTTGATGCTTAGAAGATGGGGGAATTTACAGAATGGGAGGAAATAAATGCAGGGGAGTGTAACTGATGGGATCAAGTCACACTGTAACAGCAAATCAAAGCAGTTAAGATTCAAACACTGGGGGACAGCACATACAGCAGGGGTCTCAAACTCAAATCACCACAAGGGCTGCATGAGGCCTAGCACATTAGCCTGAGGGCTAGCACCACTGAGACCTTTGCATACAGTGACACTGCAAATATCAATAATGATGCTATTATTGCAGGCTGCAGGAAATAACTTCAGGGGCCATGTGTATGAGACACCTGATGTAGAAGAAGATAAGGTCAAATCACATGTTGTAATGAGAGAAAAATTCAAAGTCTCTTTTAAGTCCTGAAGCAATGAAGTCAAATTTGCAAATACAGTTGAGCTCTGCAGCTCTTCATTGAAGCCTTGATCCGGTACTCATCTGTCCGAGCACAGCAATTAATAAATCATCAATGGAGTGATCAGGAAGATTGAAATGCTCACTCACTGGTTTTACAATGTTGTGATTTGTCTTTGTGAGATTTGTGCCCATTTATTCTTTTGCACAGAGACTGTCCTGTTTGTCCAGTAGATAAGGCAGAGGGCATTTCTGGCACGTGATGGCATAAATCACATTGGTGGACGAGCATGTGAATGAGCCTTTGATAGAGTAGCTGGTTTTATTAGGTTCTTTAATAGTGTCTTTTGTGTAGACATGTGGGCAATGTGGTTTGTTGCAGGGATATGGGCCTGCTTTAATGCTTCTATTGTTAGGTCTGTATTTGCTGGTGAGTATCTGCTTAAGATTGGGGTTTGCCTGTAAGCAAGAGGTCTGTCTCCCAAGGCTTGAGAGAGACAAGCACCACCCTATACTGAAAACCTACTGATCAGTGTAGCTACCTACATTCCTTGAGCTTTCATCCAAAACACACCACATGATCCATTGTCTACAGCCAAGCCCTAAGATATAACCACCTTTACTCTGATTCCTCAGATAGAGACAGACACCTCCAGGATCTCTATCAAGCATTCTTAAAGCTACATGTTCCAAAGGAGTAGTTGTTGCTGTTTTAGTCTAGTTCAGCAAAACAAGCAAGGAGTCCTGTGGCTCTTAAAGACTGACAAATTTATCGCATGAGCTTTCATGGTAGAAAATACCACTTCATCAGATGCTCTGAAGATGGGGGAACTTACAGAATGGGAGGAAACTAAATGCAGGGAAGTGTAAGTCATAGGATCAGGTAACAATGTAACAGCACATCAAAGCAGTTGTTAAGATTTGAACACCATTTGAATCTTAACAACTGTTTTGATTTGCTGTTACAGTCCGACCTGATCCCATGACTTATACTCCCCTGAATTTAGATCTGACCAAGTGGGAGTTTCTCCCATGAAAGCTCATGCAATAAATAAATTTGCTATTCTTTAAAGCTATGTTTACACCTAAAACCTTAGTGTGGACTTGCTTAGTCCAAACTAAGTAGTTCAAAGTTAGTTCAAACCAACCATGGTTTTTTTAGTTCAAACCAACTTTTTAGCTTGAACTAAAAAAAGTGCAGTTTGTTCAAACAAACTGAAAAATGCGGTTAGTTCAAACTAGCATCTCTACAGTGAGCTAGTTCAAATGAAATATGCAAATAAGTTTGAACTAAGCAGTTAGTTTGAACTAACCAGAAAAACTAACTAGTTTGAACTAAAAATTTTTTTAGTTCGAACTAGCCAAAGCCAAGTGTAGATAGGTTCAAATTAAGGCTCCTTAATTCAAACTAATTTGCTAGTGTAGACATAGCCTCAGGGCTTTGTTTATTTTACTAAACTAGACTAACACAGCTGCTCTTTTCAAACTAAACTAATTACTCACTAAAAAACCCTTTTTATACATCTTGCTTCCCAAGCAAAGGCAATGGAAGTCCAGCTGCCAGGCAAAGGAACATAGTGGCTGAATCATGAATTTATGTGTAACCTTTCTGCCACGGCAAGCTGGCAGAACAAGGGCCAGGTTCTGTATCTAGGGGCTTCCAAATAATATTACAGTGCCAACCGGCTTGAGCCCCCATCCAGTTTTCTGGGAAATCATGCACTATTCCCTGGACACCCTGAAAGGGTAATGCTTCCCTGCTCCCAAGCACCAGTCTGAGTGTAGTATACAATACTTTAAATAGTAATAAAAACAGAATATAAAAGGCCCAATAACAAAAATCAGCCTGATCTGGAGGATCAATGCAAAAGGGGTTTCCAGCATGATTCCACACAGCATAACAGCACGTGAACTCAATAGCAAACCCAACGCTGATCCGGAGATTCAGTGCAAAATAGATTCCCAACATGATCCCAGGGTATGTAGGGAGTGGCTTTCATGCCTGGTGTCCACTGGCACCACCCACTGGTTATTCATGCTCCACTCTCACCATCCACTGGCTCTGCCCACCAGTCACTCACGCCGCCCAGCTCGCTGCTGGCCAATCTCACCATCTGCTGGCTCCACCCACCATCCACCAGCTCCGACCATAGGTCACTCCATTGGCTCTTCACTCACACTGCCCAGCTTGCTGCTGGCCGTTCTCACCATCCGCTGGCTCTCCCCACTCGTCACTCCATCTGCTGTTCCTCTTCAGTGATGCAGCTCACAGACAGGGTTTGTCTCTCTCAGTGATTTCCGCTCTTAAACTTCAAGTAGCTGGAAACAGCTACTTCCATTAAAATAACAAAGGAAGGCCTCAAAAGAAGCCCAGCCAGATCTATCATTTGACAATGGGGCCAGGGAGTGAGGCGAATGCCTCAAGGATAGCTCCCCACTGAGCTATGCACTTCCCCTCATCTTAACTTTTTTTCAGGCAGTGGCCTCTTTTACAAGTTCCCTTTTTCCTAACCAGAATTTGATCAAGCAAGAAAGTAACATATTACAAAAGACAGTATTTCATGTTTCTCTTCAGTAGAATTACAAGGTATGGACAGATTTGTGATCAGATTAACCACAAATACCATTACCTATATTGACCTGAACCTACAATGTATTCATACTAATATGTTCTTTGTGCTCTTGCAAATACTAAACCTATGCAGATTAGCTGCCTCTCCCCAGAAGCTGTTAGGCACAGCTTCTAAGCCTGCCTTACATATGAGCAATCTTTTTCTCAAGCCTTGCTCCTGTTCTCTTCAGTCCTGCCTGCAGCTGGTAAGGGAGTGGGCAAACTTAGCTGAGAGGCTTCAAAGGGTGTTAGTTTAGCACAGCAGAAAAAACAAGGAGTCCTTTGGCACTTACAGACTATGTTCCCTCTAAGGGGAGAGGGCAGCTGAGCAAATCCTGTTGCTCAGCTGCGCTCCCTCCCCCCCCACGGGGTCCACTGCACAAGCCCCCCCCGCTGCCGTCGGCATCCCCCCAGCTGCCACTCCCCCCCCCGCTCCCGGCAGCAGACCCCCCTGCTCCCGGCAGCCCCTCCAGCCCCCCCAAACTTACCTTGGGGCTGGACTGGAGCAGCAGGTCCCAGCCCTAACTCCTGGGCCAGAGAAGCTCTACGGAGCATGCTCAGATTTTCTGGGCATGCTCTGTTAGAGCTTCTCTGGGCGGGAGTTTTCAAAACTCCCTGCACCACAGGAGCTCCGCTGAAGGACTGTGGCTGCTGGCAATGCACTGCCAGCAGCCTTCTCTGCGCTGGCGGCTGAGGCGGGCTGCGCTGCAGCGCGCCAGCGCAGCTTACAGGGAACATTGCAGACTAATATTTATTTATTGCATGAACTTTCATGGGAGCAAATCCCACTTTTTCTCTCTCAAAAGCACATGCAATAAATAAATGTTAGTCCAGTGGCTCCCAACCTGGGCTCCAGGGACCCCTTGGGGGTCCACAGACATGTCACTGGGGGTCTGCAGTGCCTCTCCCTACCTAGGCTGGAATCCAGCTGCAGCCCCCATGCTCCCCACCAGGGCTGCCTCCCCTGCCCTCGGCTGGATCCCAACAGGGGGATGGGGCCGCAGAGCCTCCCCGAGAGGGCAAGGGCAGGGGGCCATAGCCACCACGGCTCAGCTCTCCAGCAACATGGGCGGCGGTGGTGGTGGTGGTGCTGCTCTCTGGCTGTCCCAGTGGTGCTGCCAGAGTAGTGCGGGCCAGAGTCTGCCTGCAAGGGCCAGGTTACATAATCAGCCCAGGGGCTGCAAAGATTTTTTTTGTTAAAAAGGGGTCCCCAGCTTGAAAAAGGCTGAGAACCACCGTGTCAGTCTTTAAGTGCCACAGGGCTCCTTGCTTTTTTTTAGCTGGGGGGGGTGGGTCTCTTGCAGCCCAGGTGACTTGGCTCTTCCTCCAGGGCCCCAGCTCCTCAGTGGGAGAGCTCCGCTCTTGGCAGCCCTCGCCCGCCTGCAGCCAGCTGCCCACGTGCTGCCTCCCTGTCTGCAGCTGGCCCTTTAAACAGAGCGCGCCGGGCCGTTGGCGCGTTGCATGCTGGGGGCAGGCGCGCTGGCCAATCAGGAGGCGGCGGGTTTTGGCAGCCGGAGCGGGCCGGGGGTGAGTGCGCGCGGGGCTGGGCCGGGGAATCCCCGCCACCGGCAGGGCACGTGCGCGGCGGGACTCGCGCCTCTGCTCGGGGTGCGCGGAACGGCCGGGCCCGCTGAGCACGTGGGCGTCGGTGTCCGGGTCCCGCTCCTGCCCCTGCCCGGCTCAGCGAGCGCCTTAAAGGGCTCGGCTGCTCCCGCTGGGCGGAGGCGGCTTTGCTCCCACGGGACAGCAGAGCAGCTCTGTGCTTTTACCTGGGTGCAGGCTGCGCCGTGGCCCCAGGGAATTGTGTCCTCCTCACCCGCTACTGCTGTGTTCACACCCCAGGGTTTGAAATCAGGGGGCAGTGGGGGTGCTCACTAAATTAGTATAACACTGTTACTAGCTGACAACGGGGGGTGTTGGGAAATGTGGGGACAGGTTGGGGAAATCCTTGGCTGCATGCACAGGGATTTCGTCTGTGTCTTGTGTCCGGCTGCCAGGGAAACGGCAGGCACATGCAAACAAATCGCATGGCGTCTGTGCAAGGTGTTTACTGATCCTGTGGGGCAAAAGGTGCTATACAAATGTAAATATATGAGAAAATCCACTTTAGCCAATGGATACATGTTATCTATAGCCTGCTC
Organism: Podocnemis expansa; assembly: GCA_007922195.1. Lineage (NCBI taxonomy): Eukaryota > Metazoa > Chordata > Testudines > Podocnemididae > Podocnemis > Podocnemis expansa. Next base: position 5,190,974 of record ML681963.1, on the reverse strand, counting down.
TGGAGGAGCAGGTGGATAAAAAAAGGGAGGAAGTGTTGCCTAGTTGTATACATTTGCAGTGGCCTTGAGAGAGGAGTGGGAGGCAGACAAGAGACTTTGTGTATTAGGTTGAAAGTCTCTGAGGAAAGATAAAATGGGTATAAAGACAAAGGTGATAATCATGATGGGGTCTATTACAAACCACCTGTCAGGGAACAGGAGGTGGGTGAGGCTTTCCTTACATCAAAGAACATCACCCAGGGTACCTGACTATTGTGCTGGGAAACTTCAGTTAGAGGGCCATCTGTTGGGAAGAGGATACAGGAGGCCATAGAAAGCAAGGAGTCCTGAGGCACTTAAAGACTAACAGATTTATTTACTGCATGAGCTTTTGTGGGAGAAAATCCCACTTTGTCAAGCTTATGCAATAAATAAATCTGGTAGTCTTTAAGTGCCACAGGACTCCTTGCTTTTTATGGCTGAACTAGATTAACGTGGCTGCCCTTTGGGAAGGAGGGCATAGGTTACCCAACAAGTTCTTGGAGTTCACAAGAGACAAATTCTTCATACAGACAAGAGAGACAGCAACCAGTGAAGAAGCTGTTCTGTATTTGGTTGATACATGGGAAAACTGGTTGAGAATTTGAATGTGAAAGGCAGGTTGGATGAATGATCATGATATGATAGAATTTATGATTCTGAGCAGTGGTAGAAGGGAAAACACCAGAATAAAGACAATAAAACTTCAAAAAGGTAGACTAGCAAACTTGAATTGGCAGCTAAGAGCCTGTGAGAAGCAAGTCTTAGGGAAAAATGAATTCAGGAAAGTTGCTAGATAGATAAGAAGTAATTTTATACTTGTTATTTCTGTATTTTAGCCTTAGAGCCCACCCATTTACTGTGTGTGTTGTCCGATCACCACTAACATTTTGGTGAAAACAGGAACAAAAAAATGCATTTAATGTTTCGTCCATTGCTGTTTTTTCTGCTATTGTCTTTCCTTCTTTGCTGATTATTGGGCCTATTCTGTTCTTGGTCTTCCTCTCACTTCCTGTGTATCTGTAAAGTTAGACAAGATAGATGTCTTCAGGTCAGCTGGGCCTGATGAAGTAAATCCTAGAATTCTTAAAGAACTTACTGAAGCTATTGTGATTTTCTTTGAGAAATCTTGGATGATGGGAGACATTCCAGAGAACTGGAAAAGGGCAAATATAGTATCTATCTTTAAAAAGGGGAATAAGGACAACCCAGGGAATTATAGACCAGTTGGCTTAATTTTGGTCCCCAGAAAAATAATGATTTTGGCCCCAGTTCCGGCAGCGGGGTGGGCTCCTGGCAGCAGGCTCAGCTGCGGTTGCAAGCCCCAGCCCTGCCTCCGCCTCCACCAGTGGCCCCTGGGGTGGGCTCAGATCTGACTCCAGCAGCAGCCTCGGGCCCCCAAAGTGGTCAAGGTCTGACCCTGCCATTGGCCCTGGCTCCCAGTGTGGTCCAGGTCTAACCCTCAATGGGCCCAACCCCAACTCCAGCCCTGGAGCAGAGCCAGCCCCAATCCTGCCAGGGGTCCCAGCTCTGGCAGCAGCCAAGGCCCTGGCTCCAGCCACTGGAGTGGCCCGGACCCCAGCTGTGATCCCTAGAGTGGCCCCTGATGTGGGCCTAGCTGTGACCTCACCAGTGGCCACAGCCCCTGGAGCGGCAATGGCCCCAGAAGTGGGTCTGGCTCCGGCTTCCAGACCCCCAGAGTGGCCTCTGCCTATTGCTCCCAACCCCCTGAGCATCCACCAGCAGCAGAGCAGGCCTGGCCCCAGTTCCTTCAGTGGAGCGGGCTCCTGACAGCAGGCTCAGCTGTGGCTGCAACCCCTAGCCATGGCCACAGCAGCATCCCTGAGCCCCAGAAGTCAGACTCCCAGGCTGGCTCTCTCTCTCCTGGGGTCAGGGAGCTTTGTAAATCTCTCCCCCTTTAGCTACATGCCTCAGCAAGTGCCCCCTCCAGGCAGGCTGCAAATGTTGCAACCCACAGCTCCCTGCTGCCACCGCTTTCCTGCACTGGGGGGGGGGGTCTTTTAGCACACTGTGCCACAACACACTTTCATGTTGCGACACAGCGGATGAGAACCATTGCCATATATTACACTGTTGCAAAAAATGTGAACATCATGCTGGGGTGTATTAGTAGGAGTCTTGTAAGCAAGACATGAGAAATGATTCTTCCTCACTACTCAGCACTGGTAAGGCCTCAGTTGGGGTACTGCATTTTAGGAAGCTTGTGGACAAATTGAAGAATGTCCAGAAGAGAGCTATAAAAATGATCAAAGGTCTTTGGCAACATGAGCTATGATGAAAGATTGGAAAACTTGGATTTTGTTTAGTCTGGACAAAAGACAGAGAATCACGTAACAGGGATAGATTATTTATGCAGTGGAGAGGATTGTAAATTTGGTCTCCTTATCCATGGAGGACAAGATCAGGCGCAAGGTACTGAAACTGCAGTAAGAGCTATTTAAGTTAAACTTAAAGAAGTATTTCCTAACTGTCAGGGTAGTTAAGCACTGGAACAGATTACTTTGGAGGCTGTGGAATTTCCATCATTAGAGGTTTTTAAGAACATGTTAGATGCACACTTGTCAGGGATGGTCTAAATAATACTTGGTCCTGCCTCAGTGTGGAGGACTCAGTAGATGAACTATGATGGCTTATTCCAAGTTCCAAAGGGGCAGCCATATTAGTCTAGTAAAGCAAAAGAAGCAAGGAGTCTTGTGGCACTTAAAGACTAACAGATTTATTTATCGTATGAGCTTTCATGGGAGAAAATCCCACTTCGTCAGAGGCTTTGACGAAGTGGGATTTTCTCCCACGAAAGCTCATGTGATAAATAAATCTGTTAGTCTTTAAGTGCCACAAGACTCCGTGCTTTTTATGAAGGCTGTGCATTTCTGTGATTCTTCCCTTCATAAAATCCCTTTTCCTGATCTGTGGGCCAGCTTGCCTAGAACTCCCTTTACCTGCATAATTATGACACAGGCACCATGGTCTAGCAGTGCTTTTTAAACCATTTTTCTTGGCACCCACTTGAAAAGAATCATTTATGCCTGTGACCCACCAATTACATCTTTGAGCAATGCATTCCAGCCTTTTGGCAGCTTCAGCATGGGGCTCTGTGACCCAGTACCGGGTCCCAACCCATAGTTTGAAAACCACTGGGCTGGAGATTAAAACATAGGATTGGATGTGAGTACACTAGGATTCTAACCCTGTTAGTGTGACTGACTCACATTTTTGCTTTGGGCAAGTCATTTACTCTCTTTCTCCTCTATTTATTTCATCAGTAAGATGTGAGTGACAGTATTAACCTACATACTTCTCCAGGGTCTTATGTGGATTAATGACTGTGCATACAATACTTTGACTGTTTTGTTCACGTCTAGCAATTGTTAAAACAGCTATGATTAAATAAAAAAAATTAAAAACCCAAGATCAAAGTTATCACATGGAGTTACAGGTGCTCAGCCCCTCAAAAATATCAGCATTTGGATTTGGTGCCTAAGTTTTGGTTAACCAGTTTAACTGGATTTCACATTCCTGTGTTCAGTACAGGGCTATTTGAACCCAATTTAATTTAAATATATAATTTTTTTAAAACCGTGATTTTTATTGCCTCTGTTAGATTTTGTAATATCTCTTTTACATGACACTCAGGCTTTGGGCCAAAATTACCTGATAACTTCCCTAGGGGAGAAGGGACAAAGAATGATGGTTGTTCTTAGAGTGCTTAAAGCATGGAGACTTTTGAAGCTGAGTCCTTTCTCAGGAGATTTGTTAAAAACTCCAACTACCAGAACACTACCCCCACCCCCACATATTTGTGTCACTGGAGGGCATTCCTCTCAGTTTATAACTTAGCTGGCTCCTCCCAATCTAGTCCTTTGTGGAGTGCTCACAGTTACACAAGCCCTCTTTCTTTGGTCCTGCAGCTTTTGCCTGCGAGGAGGAGCATGCAGAAGATGGAGTCAGAGCAAATGGAGAGGCTGCGTCATGCAAATCAAGACCTTCTGGAAAGGCTCAAGACAAAGCAGGAAGAAATCAGGAAGAGACTTCCTCGCAAGCCATTGTCACTGTCCACTTTTTCCAAAAGAATAGCCCCTGTGGAGAGAGCTGTCCCTCTTCATAAGAGAGGGGTACGGGCTGGGCTGGGCTGGGCTGGGCTGGCAAGCTAAATAAGGAGGATGCAAAGGAAAAGTGATGCTGTAGCAGAAATGCATTAATGCCTGGAACTGAGGTTTCGTATTGTAAAAGGCATTTCCCAAGTCTGCAGCACCCAGAGGCTCAGGACTAGTAATACTCAGATCCATGAGGCAAAGGGCTGGGAGGCAAGTGGGCACCCCAGTGAAAGGCAGCAGTGTGGTAGGGAGAGTGGCCAGGTAGATGAGATGCATGTGCATGGTACTACGAAGGTGACCCTGTGGCTGTGGAGCCTACTAGTAAAATTAGTGGATTTGCCCTTGATCCCATGATTTGAAATAGGGCTGTCTAGCAAAGCCTCTGCTCCTCAGCCCCATCAGACTCAAAATGGGAGATTACAGTACCTCACTAGGGCAGCCTCTGATACATAGGTGTTCCCACCCGAGGTGGGAAGAGGGCTGTCCTGGACCATTGTCCTTTAATTCCCGCCACCTCAGAGGCTGCCCGTTGCACCTGTGGGCAGGGAGGCCTTGTTGAAGTGCTTTCTGGAGCCAACTCTCAGTCACTCTGTGCAGTGATCAGAGGGGGCTCAAGCACAGGAGGAGACCTTTCCCCGTCTATCTCTGTGTGAATGTATGTGGTGAGGGAGAGGGGGTATGTCAGAGACTGAGCTGTCACTGACGGACTGTGGAGATAACTTCTGAGCAGTCTCTGGTGTCTGTCATGATGGGTGGGTCTCTGTGCTCCTTGCAGAAGGAGAATCAAGGCCATGCTGCAGAGGAGGCAATGGACCTTGTGACACTGGTGTCTGTGGAACCTGGATCCAGCACAGCTCGGGCAGCTCTTCGTTCACCATTGAAACCTGCAGTGTATGACAGAGGGGGGAAAAGGTTGATGAGTCACCAAGCGGGGATGCATCCAGGCTCCGTCAAGCCAGAACGAAGCTTCACATCAACAGCTGCCGAAACCTCCAGATATGGCAGTTCCCTGAGAAGCCCAGAGGGAGAATCCAGCATGGTGAAAGACAGAGAGAGCAGAAGGCAATCCACCATCCTCCATGGGCCCAAGGCAAGGGGCAGGCCAAAGGATGAGGCAGAACCAGTGCTGGACAGGCCCCCAACTGAAGGAAATTGCCAGCAGCGAGTGGCCATTAGAGAGTCCAGGACCCCCAAATCAATCCTGCTGACACCTCAGTGTAAAGAATCCAAGGTAAAGAAGAAGATGGGCATCAGCCCGAGCCACTTAGACTGGGTGGAGTGGGGAGAGTAAAGATTGGGGTCAGAATTGCTTTATTCCTAGTAGCTGAGGGCCCCTTTTCCTCCCTTCTCTGTGGAATTAGAGCCAAGCCCTCTCCATCTCCCCACTGCTGCTCTTGCCACATACATATGGGACAGGTTGTGCAGGCAGCATAGCCACTGTCTTCCATTAGATGGCCCAGTGAGTTACCCCTGTTGCTCAGCTAGTCTCCATAAGCACAGAGGATACATCCTACCCAGATTACCATACTCATCCTGCTGAATAGCTCCTGGCAGCCTGGTGTAGTGGGACCAGTGTGGAGCTAGAAGATGGCAGCCCTGCTGATTCTGTTTGTAGCTGTGACACTGACTTGCCCTGTGGCCTCGGGCCAATGTCTCTGTTTTGCAGATGGGGGAACTGAGGCACAAAGGAAGGGAGTGACTCCCCTACATCTGTGCAGTAAATTGCTGACACTAAAACCCAGATTTTTCAGCCCAGTTCACTAAAACCAAGCTGCCCCATTCTGTCCCTTTGAGAACCCAGTGACCTGCTAGCTGCATAGGAAGTCTTTAGTGAGCTGTGAACTCTTTCCATCCCAGAAGGAAGCCAGCCATGTGACTTTTCAATCGACTCCAGAGGAATACACTATCCCCTTGGCAAGCTGGTCAGCACGTCCTTTCTTGGGCTATGACTGGATTGCAGGCAAGTACTACCCATTTTATTGTTGGAGTGATCTGGTACTCTGAGGGGTTGAAGCCACAGTTTATTGCCTGCCTGCCAGAGTATGGACTGAGGGGCAGGGCCAGGGCCGGAGATTGTGTGGATGCTTTGAGATTTGGGCATAGTCAGCTGGTGTGGCATTTTGACTAGTCCCCACTACTGTGAAAAGTCTTCTGTTGGCAACTGTTCTTGGCACTGCAGCTTTACCAAATCAGACCAGTTCCTAATCAGTGCAGAGATGACCCATGCTTTCTTGGAACAGCAGCAAGAAGGCTGGCCTGGAAATCATGCAGTTGCTGTGTGGCTAAGAGAATATATACGAGGCACAGAGTAGCAGATGAATGAAGGAAATGAGGAGCAGTATGACATTCCTCTCCTGCAATCTGGACTTGTGTGCTGCTGTGCCACCTCATTTCTCCACTCTAGGGCCTTGATTTACACCCCACCCCCCGCTGTGAGAGACCTTACTCCTTGGCCAGCCCACTCCCAATCACCTGTGTATAATCATTCCCTAAACCAGTGGAATAGCACTCTTGCTAGCCACTTATGAGATGGTCACCCAGCAAACACCCCTCAACCCAGATGTAACCTTGGGAACTGCCACCTTGCAAGGTTCAGTGTACATCCATTGGGCCTTGCAGGGTCTTTTACACTTCTCTGTCAATTTAACAAAAATTGATATGCACCAGCTTTGCTCTCATTGAGGTCTTACACGCTCTAATTTAATATTGCACTGCTTTAGATAAAACAAACATTAAGTTTATTGACTACAATAAGATTTTTTGTGAATGTAAGTCAGGCTAATATGAAATCAATTAGTCATTCAGTCAAGGAGATAATCTCAATCAAATAAAAGGAAGAATCATATTCTAAATTAAGATCACTGTTACGGTCTATGTTCATTTCCTGAAGGGATAGCCGTGTTAGTCTAGTCCAGCAAAAAAAACCAAGGAGTCATGTAAGTTCACCCATTTTCGAAGCATCTGACGAAGTGGGATTTTCTCCCATGAAAGCTCATGCGAAAAATAAATCTGTTAGTCTTTAAGTGCCACATGACTCCTTGGTTTTTTTTGCTGGTCTATGTTCAGCTTACCACACAAGCTTGACTGTGATGATCTATAGCCACTCCCCCTACCTTGTGGGTAGGTGCCAGTTCTTAATGTTGCTTGGAAGATGGAATCCAGGGCAGAGCCTCTAACAGCTCAGTCTCTCTCTTCTTTTCCAAACCCCCTCAGCCCTCCTGCTGTGGCCTGGTGATTCTTCAGGTTGGACAATGGGTGTGATCTTTCCCTCTTGTGCCAAGGTGCTTAAGCTGCATTGTTCTTGAATGTGTGCGTTTGCTAGGTGTGTAAAGACAGCTCTGTTTGTCTGCCCCTATTTGAGCCATGTGAGATATATTTGGGGACATGACCAGGCAGCGTTTCACATCTGTAGACATGCACGATGTTGCAGGAAACAAGCCATCATGATTGTAATGTAGGGTGTGCCACAAGCATTCCAAAAGCACCTAGTGAGACATACTTTGCATTAGGCCATTCATAGTTATCCTGTAAAGGTGAACAGGAGAGAAGGATCGCATTACAAGGGTGTATGTGGTGTGCAGCATGTCACGCAGATCATTTCAAGGCTTCTTGCACCTATTGTGCAGAGTCACTGAAGTCCTTGGGCCCTGTGGATCAGTGGCGCTTTCTAGTGTCTCTCCTTTGACAGAAACAGTATTTGTTTGGAAGCGGACCATGCTACTCCTGTTCATACCTGCTGATTTGATCAGTTGCCCTCCTTGACGCTTAGTCCCCTGGTTAGCTGACTACTTTGCATGAGCTTTGTCTTGTCAGTTGCCTCTGCTGTTTTCCAGTTTTGAATTTGCTCCTCTCTTTCACATTCCTAGGGTTGCTGGAGACAGACTCTTCATTGTCAGAGAAATCTGAGCAGTACTTTTCTGAGCTCAGGGAGTTCCGGCAGGTGAACAAGGAAGCATGTGTTCATGAGGAAGATCTGGGGTAAAGAGGGAGCCATGGTGTGATGAACTATGCAAGGAACATGGGAAGAACTGTGGGAGGGTCTGCCATGTCCTGGGAGGAATAGGAGAATGTGATGTCCAGGAACGGTTTAGCCAGCCCATCAGCAGGTCACGGAGCATTTGGTCTCTTTTTGGAGAGTTGTTGTTTGCAAATGAACTAGAGCCAGGTGCAGAGGGTGAACTTGTACTATTCCTGCATAGTGAAGACACCAGCATGGCGTGGGAACAATTGAAATGGATTTCTGAGCTAGTACCTGTCAACAAGTATATTCTAATGCCAGGTATCTCAACTCCTTCACACTAGCAGCACAGCTGGGTGGACACACCACTGCCCCTCCTGCTGCTGATGTTCTTTCCTGGTGCCAGGAGTTTCAGCATCTGATCAAGCGGTAGTGGCTCCTGCTGCCAAAGCATATTCTCCCTCGGAAGGGATTTTTGGGCGGCGGGAGGCTTGACCAGCAGCTTCTATCACTGAGAAGCAGAATGGAGCCATGCTGATTCAGCTGCAGCTCTTTCTCTGGCTCTGAAAGGGCCATTGGCATGAAATCAGCCTGTCAATTTCAAAAGGGATAGCTGTGTTAGTCTAGTCCAGTAAAAAAACAACAAGGAGTTGTGTGGCACTTTAAGACTAACAGATTTATTTTAATCACTCGATGACGGATTTGTTAACAACTGTCGTTAGAGATGTACCTGGGACATCAAGACTTCAAAGAGAAACAGCTGAACTCGAATTAATATGCAAGCTAAATTCTGTGAAAGCAGGACTTAATCGAGACTATGGGTTCTTTTCCCATTACAAAGGGTAATTTGACTTCAGGCTTCCCATGGTTTGAGCCTGTAAACTGCTCTGATTTGCTGTTACCTTATGACCTGATCCTATGTTTTACACCCCCTTGCATTTAGTTTCATTCCTTTCTGTAAGTTCACCCATCTTCGAAGCATCTGAGGAAGTGGGATCTTGTCTCACAAAAGCTCATGCAAAAAATAAATCTATGAAATCAGCCTACCACCACAACTCTGCTCAGGTTTTTGGCAGCAGGTTGATTTCACACAACACACTCAATTGTTGTCCCACAGCACACTTTTGTGTCATGACACAGTGGTTGAGAACTGCTGTTCTAATGTACCGAGCCTGTTCTCTTCCAGAGATGGGCATTTGCTCTGCAAATAGACCTTTTGATGTAAATGTAGAGTGTGATGGGTGTATTCCACACCAAGACAGTCTAAATGGGAGGTCTACAGAGTGAGAAGCCCCTTCTTGAGGATATTGACATGCTTCCATCACATTCTCCACAGCTGTGACTGAATCTTTGTTTCCTTAGACCAGAAGCTTTGGATTTCTTGGCTCCTGAACAAGAAGCAGATGTGGTTCCCAGTTCGCATCAATGTAAGATGAGATTCCTTCTAAATCCAGTTTGAGGATATAGGCAGCTCTATTGCTTTCTTTTTGGAAGACCCCTTTTTAACCCTCTAAGAAGCAGCACAGGGAGAATTTACAGTTTAGCTACTCTCCAGGCTGAGCTTCTCACTCCAAAAAAGCAGGAGCCCCTTTGTTGATTCTCTTCTGTGTCTCTCTTTCTCCAGAGATCTGTGTTATTGATCTGTTCAGCTCAGCTTTAAGTTGAAGTAGTTCAGTTAAGTCAGTATGTGTTTCCAGGAAACAGCTAAATGGGGAGAAATTAACATTTGGGAGAAGAGCAGGGTTTTTTCTGTGTGGTGTGTGGTGTGCTGTGTGAGAAGATGCTTGGAAGCCTGGAGCAGAGTAGGAGCTACAGGGTACAAAAGAAATAATGATCTCTACTCTTTGTGGCAGGTGTTTATTGCTATCAATTAAACAGGCGTTTATTTACTGTCCCTGTGGATTCACAATCTGCCTGCCCGATTTGTAAGACCCCGAGAGCCTGGCGGCCTCAGGAGACCCTGGAAGAACCAGCCTATGTCAGGTCCGCACAGATGGATTCTATGATGCTCATAGTCAAAGTTTCTCAGGAAACAGTGAGGGTAGACCTACTGCAACTCTCAAAATACTTGTTTATTGAAAAATTTTTTAGAAATAGCTTTTCTTGTCTTTTGGGTTGCTGATTCCTGGGGTAGGGAAAAAAAGAGTTAAGTATGGGGGAGAAGGGCCCTGGAAGATGCCCCCTTACAAAGTTGCTATCTTAAGGGAGAGAAAGCTCTGGGTTTGAAAAGTAAAAGGGCCAAATTCAGCTTTGATGTAAACAGGATCAGTTCCTATTTGAAGTCAATGAGAAATGTGCACCCTGTTACCTCAGGGCTGAAGTTAGTTCAGAGTCAGGGAAACAAGGAAGTCCCTAAGGGCCTTATCCAAAATCCATTGATTGCAGTAGGTGTTGGCAGGGCCAGATTAAGGCAGAGGCTTTAGAGGCTACAGCCTCTGGCCCCAGTCTTAAAGGGAGCCCCTTAGCCCGCCCCCCCATCTGGTCTAGCTGACCTGAGTAGCAGCTGCTGTTGCTCACCTTCAGTCCGCCTGCACAGCCCCTAGGGGTGCCGCAGCCTCTGGCCTGTCCCTCTCCAGCCTCCAGGAGCAGCACAGGTTTGTGCTAGCCTGTAGCCCTCTCCCACAGCCTGGCCTGTGTGCCCCCCCCAAGCAATGTGGCCCATGCCCCCCATGTGGTCCCTCCCAACAGCATAGGCTCCCTCCCAGCAGTGTGGCCCACGACCCTGTAGCCACACCAGCCTGTTCCCCCCCACTGCAAGACCCCTATAGCCCACCAACAGCGTGGCCTGTGGGGTTCCCCTGCAGCCACTGTGGCCAGCAGCAGCACCAGCACCAGCCAGGCCTCCCGCACCAGTCTCTTGTGCAGCCTTGGCCAGGACCCCAGAGCCCCTGACCCTGCACCCCATTGTGGGGAGGGCAATAGGGGACCCACAAAGGTGGGCAGCCCTGGGCTCCCCTGGGCTTTGACCCAGTGCTGGGTGTTGGATGAAGTTCTAGATGCCTTCTGCTCTGAGATGTCTCTTCTGCAGGATGTGTGCAGTTATTTCCTCTGTTTGGTTGCAGGGTCAGCATTCCCAGATCCACACTCCTGCCTGCCTATAAGTACAAAATCCATTGCAGGAAGAGCTTTGAACCAGCAGACAATCTGGCTTTACCCTCTGTAAGTTTCCACCTTTCCATCTGACTGCTGTGCAGGTGGCTGCATTACTAACAGATGAATTGTAATAGCATCATGATAGGCAAAGGAATGCCAAAAGCCTTGATTTGTTAATGCCAGAGATGGGTCACAACACATTCCAGAGCTGAACAGCCCCAAGTTATGGGGAAGTTCATTGCTACACTTTGAGACTAACCCAGTCATTGTGACAGTAAGGAAGAGGCAAGCCAAGGTGCAATCTTTGCAGCTCATGCCCAACTGTAACACAATATAATTGATATAGCCTTCCGCATACAGCGTGTATCTCGTATATACTAGCCAATGAGGGAGAGTAGAGACCAAATACTTGTGGAGCTGGATACAGTAACTCCCACAAGCAAACAGGACAAAGAAGTGAAACAGAGAGAGAAAAGCAGGCTACAGTTAAAAACACTAAACAAAACAAATGATAAGTTTTGCAGGTAAAATACAGTGAGAGCAGAATGGAAGGCTAGACAGACCGGGTGAATGGTCTTAGTGCGGGCCAAAGCCCTAACACCAAAGAAGGCAGGTATTTATAAAGACAAAGTGGATTAGGGTATGTGTACTCAACTAAGAAAAACCTGTGTTGGGCCCATGCCAGCTGACTCAGGCTCACAGGGCTTAGGCTGCATGGCTCTTTCATTGCTGTGTAACATTTGGGGTTTGGGTGGAGCCCATTGTTGGGGGTCCATGGTCCCAGTGGTTCCCAACCTTTTCAGTAACACATCACACTTCAATGAGAGAAACAATCCATGGTACACCCACTTTTTCCAGGTGAATTGATGGCTCATAAATGTCACATTTACTTACATTTACTATGGTTACAGTCCTAGTGGAGAGGTTTGCAACATAGTGCATACAACAAGATAAAGAAGGATCAAATGCATTAATGTTTCAAATCCACCAGAAAAAATACATATCATCTCAATATTGCTCTTTGGGCACCTGCATTTAGAATTGTCATGTTTTAGAATCAAAAGACTGCTACCTCACTTTTAATTTGATTAATTTTGTGAGTTGTAATTTTGGTTGGATAGAATATTAGATAAGATGAAACAGTGTTTGTTTTACATTGACTGTCCTTACCTTTGTACAAAATTTCACAACACACTTGGACCGTTCTCACAGCACACCAGTTTGCTGCAGTGCACTGGTTGAAAACCACTACACAGCAGTGAAATAGGCCCACAGTCTAAGTCCTGCAAACAGGGCTGGCCCAAGGGTTTTTGGTGCCCTATTCACCTGTGATTTTGGCATTCCCCACCCCTTTACCCCTGGTGGTGGCCTGGTGAGTGATGGGCCCTCCCTCCCACTCCTTCTAGTCCCTCCAAGCCTGGCCACAAGATAGGCCGGCCGAGGGGTGCACGTCACACGGCAGGCTGGACTGAGCCGTGCAGAGCTGGGCCAAGTGGCGGGCCAGGCTGAGCGGCGGGCCTGGTTAGTCCAGGTGCCAGGCCACACCAGGCCATGCAGAGTGAGCGGTGGGCTGGGTGGTGGGCCAAATGGGCCCAGCTAGTTGGCAAAGCCAGCCAGAGCAGCGGGCAGGTGGTGGGCTAGGCTGGCCTCGTTGGTGGACTGGGCCAGGCCGAGCGGCTGACGGAGAGCCAGGCTGCTGGCCAGTTGAGGGGCGCGAGCTGAGCAGCAGACTGTGGGCTGCTCTGGGTGAGCAGTGAGCTGGGCCATCCCAAGCCACAGGCCGTCCCGAGCCAGTTGAGCCATGGGCTAGCCGAGGGGCCCCTGCTCCCCCCCAATTCCTCCTAGCCCCCCATGCCTGTCCCTAGAGGCCCCCCCACCCCCGCACTTACCTTTTCTATAGTGGGTAGTGGAGCCAGCCAAAACAGCTTCCTGCCTTGCTGCACCATGGGCTATGTGCCTGTGCACAGCAGGGTGGCGCCCCATATTCTATGATAGGACTGGCCCTGCCAGCAAACTCAAATCGGCAAGCACGGCCCAGTGGCATGCATGGAGGTGCTATGTAGATAAACTCTTGGTGGCCTCAAGAGAGAGAAAAGCTTCAGTGAAATGGATCTGGGCAAAAATTTTTGGCCAAAGCTTTTATTGTTGAGAAATGCAGATTTAAGTCAACCACAACATTTTGTAAAATTTGTGTCAGTATCAACAAATTGTTTGGGTCACCCAAAAAAAATTTTTTCCTGAAAAGAAGGGTTCAGTTTCAGTTATTTCTGAATGAGGCATACTGATTTTTTTCAGTTAGAAATGAGTTTTTAGTTTGAAATTTCATTCAATTTTATTTTAAAAACAAAAAAACCCCACTTCTGAAATAATAAGGAAACATTACATTTTGAGTCAAGCTAAACATTTATACTGATCTGAGACAAATTTTCTTTTGACTTGTTGATTCACTGAAAAACTTGAAAAGTTGTTATTGGGAGGCAGCCTGAAAGTGTTGGGTGGTCAGGTGGTTTGTAAGCCAGTTATTTGCATGGGTCCAGTCGAAATTCAGTCTGGGGAAGCTGAATGGGTAAATGAAGATGTGGCCTGGTGCACTGAGTTCAGCGATCTCAGGAGGCTGATGTAACAGATATTGCAACTACGAGTTGCATGCAACGTAGTCGTGGCTGTGTCAGTACCAGGATACTAAAGAAAGAAGGCGGGCGAGATATTGTCTCACCCACTTAGTCTCTCATTGCAACCACATGTGATTTTTTACCTTCATTGGTTTTAAGTTTGATTTCAACAACAAAGAAGAAACCTTGATTTAAATAATCAATTTTAGCTTTGTTTGCAGTTGGACTTTTTACTTATTTTGATATAGAAATGTTAGCTGTCACTGTTTATCACTTCTTTTTGCTAAACAGGACGATACATTATATCTATATACATTTATTCAAGAAATTCCATAGCCTAATATTCATTTATTCAGATTCTTAACTTTTACAACCTTTTTTAGTGTGTTACAAAGGATGCCATTTTATTATTTTTTTATGTTAAAGAATAACACATTTCTTATTTAGTAGGTGATTATTTTTTAAATTTTTATCTGTGTCACAAGCAACATTTCGGTGGAAGTTGGAATTCAATTAAAATGCACAAAATCAGCATTTTAAGTTTCGGGGTTTTTTTAGCTTAGTGAAATAAAACTGCCAGAAGTGTGCTGGTTACATTAGAAAATACAAAGTGAGATGATCAAAACAGGTTTTATGTTTAAAACTAATTGGTTTATTAAACAAAGGAAGTTTTACCTGTAGTAAGTGAATTCACCACATTGTTTCTGATCACTCTGTTCTTCAGGATTTTAGAACTAGTAGGTTTCATTGTCTCACTCCACAATTTTATCCATAGATTGGAAAAGGGAGGTGGGAAAAAGCTTTCTTTCTTTTCCAACTCCCTATGATTTTCTCAGCTTTGTATTGAAGCAGTTGAATAAACTGAAGAAACTTCCCTCTCCATCTGCAGAAAAGGCTGTTGCAGTTAAAAGTTGCGATTTACCATTACAACAAATTCTGGTTTCAAGTGTTTAGCCAGTAACTTCCAGCAGTTCAGGGCTTTGACTTTAAAATGTCAGCATCCATTATATACTGCTTGAATATTATTGTGTTTAATGTAATGATTTTAGTAGAGCATAGTAAATTTGAACCTAATTTTAATTAGCTGTATTTTTCTTAAAAGGAAAAATATTTAGTTTAAATTGAAAAAATTCAATTATTTTGATTTAATTGATTTTTCAATGGCTTTTAGTGGTGGCTGGAAGCCAGTAAAGGGGAAAGCTAGTTTATCCAGGGGCCTCTTTGAAGATCTTATTGGTCTCTCTGTGCAACCATATAGAGTTCTTAAAGAAATGAAATCACTAGTCTCCCAGCAATTCTTTTTGGAGAGATTGGGCTACTGCTTTTCTGGGGTAAGTACACTAGCAGAGAAGGCATTCACAGATAGCCCTCTTCCCACAGCATTGCCTGGCTGGCTGGGAGAACATTGTCCGCTTCAGCAATCCTACGCTGAGCAGTTTGGATATGCGAACTTCACTGGAACAGAAACCCATTGACCATCCTCATCTGGTAGGAACAGGCTATTCTGAGTTGCACTTGTCCTGTTCTCCAGGACCCAGCATATTGTGTGTGCTTTGAGAAGGATGGTGATTCACTGACTGCTAGGCAAGAGGCTTGGAGCACATTGGGCTCACTTTCCCCACTTGCCCTGTGTATGGGGTATGAAGCTGGCAAGTATCAGCCTTCCATTGGGATGTCTGCCCTTCAAGGGAATGATGCTCCTGCAGTTTATTGCAGCAGTGAAAGGGTTAATGGAGCTGGGAGACAAGTTACTGAGTCAAAGGTGGCTGGAAAGGCTCTCTGTGTTGTGAGGATGTGGGGGAGTAGGTTTTGTTGGTTGTGTAGGTTGATTGAGTCTTTGTTTGGGTTCTAGACCTTGGCGTCCCGAATGTCAGGAGGAACCAGAACGGACCAGCTCTTAAATCTATCCCGCTCAGCTCATTTCAGACTTAGCCGTGCTTCTCAGCAAAGAGATCAAGACAAGACGCTAGGCTACAGAGCAACTGCTAATTAAAGTCCTGCTGTCTCAACCCTGTGAGCTGCTGACCTGATTACTCAGGGGACATGTGGGGTGATGGGAATGAGTGGAAATGATGGGCTTGCTAAAATTAACCTTTCGATAAGACATTTTTCTGAGTCCTGATAGTGCAAATGCCCTCACAAAAATCCTCATGCACACAACGTATTAGAATTGATTGTGCAAGTTGCAATTCAACAGTTGTAGAAATTGCTTGTATTTGGCCAGTCTTGCATTTAACTGGCCATTTGTACTAGCAGTCACTGCAGCTGCATGTATATTTCCACCCAAGAGTGTGTAAATTAAGTGTTGTGCGTGATCAGTTGCTAGCATTCTCAAGAGACATCTGCTAGGTTTAAGAAAGCGTGATGATTAGTACTGTTCCCAGGAACAGAACCAACCTAGGGTTTATCGCAGTAAACACAGAGTTCATCCACTCAGCTCATAAAAGTGATAAGATTGACTCATCAAACCGAGGATTCTGACTCTGTGAACGAGGATCAGGGTGCTGAGCTGTGTGGCACAGCATGAGATGCAGGGGTGTTGCTGCCCTGCCCAAAATATTTGGGGCACACAGGCCCCTCCTGCCCACACATCCCTGGGCCCAATCTGGCCCCGGGCCAGTCTGGCTGCTCCCCTAGGGCCCTAGAGCTGGACCATGGGCTGAGCAGGTTGGGTTAGGCCACACCACAAGGCAGAGCCAGGTGTTGGGCTGCACTGCTGGCCAGAGCCCCGGGCCAGGCTGAGCCCCAGACTGGGCAGTGCATCAGCTGTGCTGCCTGGGCCACCTGGCTGGAGCCGCCACTGGGCCAGGCTGGAGCTGCACCAGAGCTGGACTGTGCCTGAGCTGGAGCCCAAGCCATGCCACCAACCACCCCCCCCATGCAACTCCCAAAGCTCCCCAACAGCAGCACTTATCTGCTGTGGATAGGGACTGGAGGAGGCTCCAGACAGTGGGTGTGAGCAGAGCCCAAATGTTTACATTTCCTGCCCTGCTCCACCCTAGGCTATGTGCCTGGGAGCAGGGCAGGAAATTTAAAATGGCCTCACAGGCTCTAGCTGCTCGGCGGGGTTTGGGGCATTGCTGCGCACATTCGGGGCATGTGACCTGACCTAGAGCAGCAATGCCACGGGTTAGATGTGCAAAGGTTCTCCATTTCATGCTTCCAGGAGGTTTGGAAAATGATAAACTCTTACCTTAAACAACAGTGACTGTGTTTTAGTTCCAATAAGAAAAACAGGTTTGGTTTTTGTGCTTTATCTTTGGGCAGAGAATTTGGTGGATCACAGCTAACATTGATTGGGGGGGGGGACAATCAAAGAAAGAGTTTTATGAATCACAAAACCACAAAATACCTTCTGAAGTCATTTTACCTTTGACTTTAGAACCTGGTGGGAGAGTATCTGATAAGCATGTTCATGGAATTTTAAACTGCATTGAAATGGTGTGTTTGAGGTGTGTTAGGTGGTGTGGTTTTATTTTTCTCTTTTGGAAAAATAAAGTAGTAGTTTTGTCTTTTTTTTTTTATTTTATTTTATTTTTTGTCTAACAACTGAAATTTAGAGTCTGTTACAAGGGATTCTGTGGATTGTGGTCAAGCCTTCTTAAGAGTATTTAGAAATCTTCATCCAAACTTATCGCTATTGTAAGCATCCTGTACCTTGGGGGCCTCTGAAATCAAGTAGGAGGTTAGCGTTTAAGCAGTTCCTGTGTGCTGTAAATTTTCCACTGAGGGACTACAACTCCCATGATCCCTTGGAAAAGAGAGAGACCCTGGCTGCCCTCCAGGAAGAGAGGGGAATAAAAAGGGGATCTTGGGGGGGAAGACATGCCTAAATCTGGAAGTTGCTGTGAGTGCTTCTGGGGTTCCTGAAGCTGTTCCTGGGGTTTTTGAGGCTGCTGGAGGCTCACTCAAGCAGGGAGCTTCAGAGTTTGGTGGCTTACTCAGCCAAAAAGTAAGGTCTGAGCCTAGAGCTGGCTGAGGCTAGATCTGTGAGGGTGTGAGTGTCTGTCTCCCTCCAATTTGGAGCAGGGCTTGTAAAGCACGAGAGTCTGCTGAGAGACTGACTGGGCCTGAGGGGAGGCAGTGTGGCAGTCCCCTTGAACCAGGGCCAGGACTACAGACCATTGGTTGGGCTCACTACAGATCTGCAGCATGGTTCTGAGTGGATACACTGGACCAGCAAAGAGCTGCCTTGTCTCCTTCACTGACCCTCCAAGCGCGTCAATGCAAGCAAGTGGTTGGGATTCTGAACTCTGGGAAGTGTGCCCTCTGAGTTGGAAAAAGGGCTGTGAACATGCTAGTTAAATAAGTTTCCTGTAAACTGTATTCTGTGTCTGCTCATTGATTTCTTTACTTGCCTCTGTGTATTTAAATTAGTAATATTCAATACCATCTGGTTATGATAAGTTTCTGTGTTAAGTAAAGGTTTGTTACATGCAATTAAGCACTATGAATATATTATATAAGTAGTAAGTTTGGATTAGACCCACCCCACAGGTTATTTTTAGCCTCATGGATTTAGTCCTGGAGGCTCCCAAGGCACACCACTGAGCGTGTACTGGACCCAGCCAGGTGCAGGCACCGCCAAGCTTAATTTCCTGTAAAATAAAGGGACTGCAGCAGAAGAGTGGATAGAGGATACCCACATTCCCAACATCACAACTGGGAAATTGAGGATCTCTCTGTCATCAAACTTAGGCACCTGTGCATACATGAGTGTTGCCTGCTCCCAAGTAATCCAGGGAGAAAGGGGAGAGGGTTACACTATGATACACCACCATTGGCTGCTCTGGGCTAACACTAGGGATGTTACAGAACTTACTGATGGCACAAAATGTAGGTTGTGAATTTTTTAAAAAAGGGAATTAATTTTACATGACTATGAAAGGAATCATGTCAGTACATCTTTTAACTGAAAGCAGTTTCTTTTTTTAAAAAAAATTAAACATTCCTCTTTGGTGTTGGAGCTTTAAAATGACTGCATTAGGCAACTGGCAAGAAATAGAAAATTAAATTGGCTATAACTGGACAGCATGACTGATTAGTTTCATTGCTTTAATCTGCATCTACTGTGAAAAAACAACAAACAGCATACCATATATGATGCAAAGGATGTGACATTTGTAAAATTATTTCCATTTTGGAGACACAGAAAGTAGAAATACGCTTCAAACTAATGCAAAATACACCAGTAAAACATCTTCATAAGAACTTGTATCTTAAGGCAGAACTCCTTAAAGCCTTTTTACCACCAGTATCACCACTAAGCCCTCAAATCATAAACCCTTTCCCTGGAACAATGAGCAGTATTTACATAGCAGCCTGTAGTCCTATTAGTCCATTCAGCACACCACCACAGCTACATCACAGCTGTGTGGATCCACTTCTGGTACACCCATATCCACATAAAAGTTTAGCCTCATTTGATGACGGAGAAGCTGAAGCCCCGGAAGGTTAAGTAACTTACTCAAGCTCATGCAGCATATCAGTGGCAAGCACAAGATTATAGTTCAGGTTCCCTGGCTCCCAGGAGTATGTTCATTCCTTCATACCATATTGCTTTTCTAAAAATGTGGGATGTGAACACTTGGCTTCATATGGAAAGCAGAAAAGTCTAAAAGCAAGTGATCCTGTGAGTATCCTGCTACATGTCAGCCAGAAAATGAGTAGTGTCTTGTACTGGAAGTCATCAAAGGGAAACCAGATCCGGTTTATACTTGACCATCTTTTCAGGTTTGTAAACAGCAAGATCTGCTGAATTGAAATGAAGCTGGGCACAGGATGTTCTAAAGGCAATGGCTGGTGCATGTTCTATAGAATGACAGCTCTTTTGATTGCCTCTTGTGATGTTGCTATGGGAGCAAGTAAATATTCCCTGCTAGGTTCCAGCAATTCTGGTGGAATCTGTGCATTAGGTTTTTGTGACCCAGTCAGAATACTTGTCCGACTTGAAGCTGCATGGAAAAAGGACTGAGTATGTTGCTGTTCCTGAGTTCTGAGCTGTGGTTGTTGGCATGTGTCAGTGGTGCCAGTATACAGCAGACTGTAGGTAATTGTTACTATTATTATTTATTTGAATTTTGGTAGTGCCTTAAAACCCCATTCATGGACCAGGGCTAAGCACTGCAAAACCAGAACATTCCCTGTCTCAAAAGTGCTTTCAACCTCCTGCAACAGCATACAGAAGATACTTTTGTTCAGTTTTAAGCATCCAGCTGACCTGTACAGGACAGATTAGTAACTGGCTACAAAGCCTCATATATATATAGGTCACTGGCTTCAATACAGATCAGCTTGGTCTTGGTGAAGAATGTTACCATTTAATGACTGTCTGGTGACTTCATGAAACAAGTTGAGTGGTGTCAGACCATTCCTGAAGGAAGTGTGATGATGTCACCAAGATGATCATCTCGGTTACAGTGGCATGGAGGCGTGGAAGGATGTTTTGCTGTCCATTCTGTGGAGAGACATTTTCCATCTCCAGGGCTATTAATCAAGCACCTTCTGCCATCACAAAATTGACTGGCCTTTTTCATACAACCTTATTCAATCCTGTTTCAATATAAGTAGTGATCAACATTGCAGAACCAGTCCATTAGCATCTGAATGTCTCACAATTTGGGTGTATTTCTAGGATCAAGAAGTTCTCAATTACATGTTTCAAAATCCTGTGTCTCTTCCCCTACCCAGTTCTAAGTTCTTAGGGAACGACTACCCTGTGAACTTTTAAGTGTATGGTGCTGCAGTCAATTGGGAACTTTGCCACTGATTCCAAGAAGCATAGGATTGTACCTTCTGTGTAGGATACTGCTGCTTTCCCTGTGATGTCCTATTTATAACTCCCCTTTCTGTTACCACTTCTACCTGTCTCCAAATGGCTGTTTCTGATCCTCCCTGCCAATGTATCTGATTTGACTTTCCACAGGCTATCAGCTTTTCCATTGGAACAATTGGCAGCCCTGGGTCTGCATGTGCGAGTTACACAAACAGGCACGTATCCGGCACTTTGTGGTTTCAGCTGAAAACATCACAGTGAACCTTAAAGCTGGTGAATTCTGGGAGGAAAAGGCCTGCTCCTTGCAGGACTGCATTATGTGCAAGCCAGAGGAGTGTCCAGGCAGCACGCAGATCTCTGGCTTCTTGCCCCAGTTCGAACATCTCTCCATTTCAAAGCCCAGCAACACTAACCCACCTCCCGTGAGCGTCACTGACTTTGAATCTTATGAAAATCTTCCAGTGGTGGATGACATTGGTGAAAAATAATGGTGAAGAGGGCAGTGGTGTGTAGTTTTCTTGTGATTGTGCTCTGCTGCAGCAGACCAGACAGAGATTTGAACTGATGGAGGAGGAGGGTTGCTGAGCAGATGGTGAGATGGAGCAGAAGGAGTACACTGTGCTGGAGCAACTGTTTGAACGGGAATTGAGAGTCTGATCTGGATGACTAAGGGCTGCATTGCATGATGAAGGACTCTGTGACAGCTGAGACCACCACCAACTGGGTTTGAATAAAATGAAATGGAGATGTAATGATCTTTGGAAAGCTAACGTTTCCTTTCCCCATCTCACGGTCCCTTCCTTCACTAACTAGACCAGACTCAGCATGGTCTTCCTCCCATTTGCAGCTGGAGGCCACCGTTTCCTGAAGCTACAGATCCCGAGCAAGTGCTAGGACTGTTTCTTCTCCTTACTGGGCTGAACCGTGCCCCAGAGCCCTCTCTGTTCTCTCTTTTGCTATGTTGCTCCTGAAACTTTGTCCTCTCAGTAAATTCCCTAGAGTAGAGTGACCAACTGTCCTGATTTTATAGGAACAGTCCTGATATTTGGGGCTTTGTCTTATATAGGTGCCTATTAACACCACCACCCTGCCCTATCCTAATATTTCACTCATCCTATTTGGTTACCCTGCTGTGGACATTAGTTCTTATTTCTTTGTCTCTCCTTACACGATGACTGGGCCAGAGACCCTCTGGTGATGTGCTGGACACCGATTTCTTTTGTCTCAGTGACTATGTCTTGGGATCTCCTTCCCAAGTACAAACGTGATTATATATCCAGAGACTAATCTCTGATTCCTTTTTCATGTGGAAAAACTAGAGTAACCCCACTGATGCTTTCAAAGGGGTAACTGTGTCAGTCTAGTTCGGCAAAACAAACAAGAAGTCTTATGGCACTTAAAGCCTAACAAATTGATTCATCTCATGAGCTTTCATGAGAGAAAATCTCACTTTGTCAGATGTTTGAGGATGCAGAACTTTTTCCTCCCATTCTGTAACTTCTCCATCGTCAAGTGACTGACAAAGAGGAATTTTCTCCCACAAAAGCTCATGTGATGAATGAATTTGTTAGTCTTTAAAAGTGCCACCTGACTCCTTGTTTGTTCCACTGATGCTGATGCTATTACTCTGGATTTACACTGGTTTCATTGCTATTGCAATTCTGTTAATCAGAATAGAATTAATGTATTCCAGGCAAGAATAAAACTCTCCTTTAGCCTATTAGTAACTGACTAATTGCAGTTAGTAGGCCAAATCCTTCTATTGACACAAGTCAACGGGGCTGTTCTGTTTACAGTAAGTCAGGATGAGACCTATAGTTGCATGATGAGTGGCTTGCAAAATGTCTGCCAAGCCCTTTTGACTGTTTGACCCCCCTCTGCCTGCCAAATGTCTTATTGTTTGCTCTCACTCCCCACTCAGCCTCCCACCCCCACACCCGACCTTGTGCTTTCCCTCCATGCATCTTTTAGCTAGCTGAACTTTCTCATGTGACCCTGGTGGCTAGAGCACTGAGAGTATACTCTGGTCTTTCCCTCAGCAGCAGTAGCGAATTTTCATAGGAGACTTAATTCTTTTTCTCTCTAGTCACAGAACCCTCCAAACTGGCTTCCAGAACTGGCCTCCAGTTCTTGTCCTCAGTCTTGTGTTCTCAGGGCCTTTGTGTGTATTTGAGACCTGAGCTTTCCACAGAGGGTCATGATAACAGGAAGATTTTTTTTCTTTTGAGTCTAGTTCATCACAAGGCTCTTGATCTGCCAATCCTGTTCCCTTTACTGTGCACTCGAGCAAACTACATCCTTGCAGTAGGAAGAGATTCTGACTAACCTTAATTTTAATGTTTAACACACTGCCTTTTGGTTTTTTCCTGTCTGGTTTGACATAAGGAACAATTTGAGGTTTCTACTTTAGCATGTGAATTCCACTTTTCTGAAGCATGTGAAATCTGGACTATGTATTATGTGAAAGACCATCTGGCTTTATTTATTTATTTATTTTTACATTTCAGTGGCACCCATTATAATAAATGTCTGTAATTTGTGTTTCCAGAATGAGCCTAGCTGAAGTCTAGATTGTTTTACAGTGTGGTTCTGCTCTGAAAAGTGATTCTGTGAGAATGACTTTGCCTTTTGGTGTGGTCAGATCAAGAGTGTTCAATTTATAGGTATAAAAATAATTTCTTTTTCTAATGGCCATTTCTGCAAATTCAGCTTACTCTTTCTGTCCCATACCTCGTCCCAGTTTGCAAAGACTCCATAGTTGGAAATGAGTTGATGGTATGTGTACAAGAAGATAATCCAACTCACGTTCCTAGAGCAGTGTTGGCTCTCCTGGGTCAAGAGAGCTAAACGTTATTGAACCGTTAATTTTTGTCAGGCAATCTTACTCTGAATTTACAAAGAGGAATGATCTTCTGGTAAGAAGATGATGTTTTTACAAAGTCATTCTTCTGATCATAACCACACTCCAGTGTTCAGTCACCAATGAACAGCTCACTCCATCTCTTGTGGCTTGTAACTAAGGGAAATGAGTGTTTCCTTCTCATGTGGTGTCTCACAATCACTCCACTGAGGTCAAAAAGGGTGAGTATTTAAAGATAATGGATGGTGATCACATATGAGATTCCAATACTTACACAAATTCTGATTGTCTTTATTCGAGCATCAGTGACGTGCATAGTGGGGGTGAGTTTATTACTAACATATTTGGGCATGCTTGCTGAGAACTAGCATTTGAAAAGTCCTCAGGGTTTTGTAGTATTTAGATTTCAGGCCAAATTTTCCTAAAATATCCTATGTTTACCTATATAGTGTAACAACTTTGCCAAGTGAACACATGACACAGGAACATTAAAACAAACAAAGAGTCCTATGGCACTTAAAGACTAACAAACATATTTATTTATTGCATGAGCTTTTGTGGGAGAAAATCCGATATTCTTGGAGTTCCTAAAGCCTGTGCATAGTTTGAGGAACACTTGGATTTTCTCTTAAGCTATAAGGAGGTCTTGGATAATGAATATTCTCCAATGATAGCTACAGTTGATGCTGGTTTTAAACTCGTATGGGGAGAGAGAAGGTTGAAAGAAGAGAGTTACCTATTATGGGGGGTTCCACCCCCACCACTCCCAAGGAAGAAGGTGAGGTTTTAGCCCACTATATCATATAGACTCTGCAGGGGTCCAAACTGCCCATTCAAAGGCCCAGTATTTCCACTTAGCTCTTAGTTCCCCTGCTCTTTCTTCTTCCTAGGCAGATACAGGCAGCCCTGTTACTGTTCCTGGAACCAAATTTAACACCTGCTGGCTGGGTCTATACACAATGAAGAGGCAAAGCAGTAGAAATTAATATAGCCTCAAGCAGAGAAGCACATGGGGCACTGAGTAAGTGGCAAGATTTTGCCTTCTGTGAACTAAAAGAATATTGCATGTGTTTTGGGGAATTGGAAGATGTTACTGCACTTGCCTGAATGGGCAGAGTAAAATCCAGCATCCTGGATCTCCTCTACACTTAGTTTTCCTTATATATCGCCTGGAATACTTTGGCTTAGTGTGTGTGACTGCATATGCTGGTGACTGGCCCCAGTAAATATAATTGTCAGCTAAGGGAGTTCTCCTTTAGGCTTGTGACTGCCACTCCAGTAATGGTGGTCTAGGGCAGTGTTTCCCAACCAGTGTGCCATGGCACATAGGTGTGCCGTCAGGCCTAAGCAGGTGTGCCACAAAATTTTTTGAAAAACCCACTCAAAGAGCTCTGGATTGGCTCATTGGCTCATGAATATTCAGGAGTTCATTTGGAAACTATGTGGCTGGTGTGCCTCTAATTAATTAGGTAGCGAGGTGTGCCATGGCAGAGAAAATGTTGGGAACCACTGGTCTAGGATACAATCCCCTGTGTCATCTGTATGTGTGTGGTCACAGTTTACACCCTGTAGCATGGGAAACCCAGATATGCTTACATGGATGAATATGGCATAGTAAATGGCAATTTTTTGATTGGTATCAGTACAATGCAAATGTTCAGCAGTTTAAACTCCGTGATTTTTCTCAGAGGTAGTGGTAGATGCTGCCAGCAGGTTTACTCTTTCTGATTTTACCTGCCTCCAGGATTATTGTAAAATATATTTTGAGAGTTGTTTCATTATTAAGCTTTCCTGTTAACAGTACGTTCTTCACAGTAGCACCAAGACCTCTGAATGAGTGTGCAGCACTGGGCTATTCATCTGATGTAGTAATCAGCCTGTTGAGAAATGACTGTCTCAACCACACTGAGCCCCTTTGATATAGTTTGTTCAGCCCCCACCCAACCTCCCCCCACCTCCAGCCAGGGCTTGCTCTTGGAATGATTTACCAACTTTGATTTGGGGGGCAGCTTTCATCTTCTGAAACGCTGCCACATTCTTTCAGCAAGAACACAAACCTTCACTTTTGAATTGTGCAGCATCTGAGAGAAACTCATCACTGAAACCCACCATTCAAACAGTTTCCAGGTAAATGGTGGGTGCTGCTTTACTTCATCAGAAGGGTAGGGAGCTAATCACTTGATTTCAGTAAAGTTACTCCTTATTTACTCCAGTGTGCAGGAGGAGACTCAGGCCCTAGATTTTCCATGTCCAGATTCTCTGCAGTCAGTATGGAAGAAGTTTAGCTTGTCTGACAAAAGGTAATTCTCTCCCAAAGACCTGATTGGGTCAGCATAGACCTAGAAGCAGAAGAAACATATGGCTCTGAAATGAGCTTTGGTGGAAGAAATCTCATATAACTGTTTCCTATAATAGTACTTTGCATGTCTCTGTAGCTCCTTCCAGCTATGGATCTGGAAGTTCTTTACAAACTATGATGAATGAAGTGTTGTTGCACCCAGTTTTTAGACAGGAGGTTATATGCTGTATCTCTCATGTTCCCCTTACGTTGGTAAGCTAAGAGGCTCTCACCTTTGTATGCAGTTGTGGAAGAGGGTGTTTTAAGTTAGTGGTTCTCAAACACTGTGTTGGGACACATTACTGTGTCACTACAGAGCGACGTGTTGCAGAGAGACAGGGAGATGGCTGAATTTGGCCAGGGATGGGGTGGGGGGGGTAGGTTGGTGTGTCCTGTCGGATGGCATGTCACAACCAAGTGTATCACAGCCTGCAAAAGGTTAAGAACCACTGTGTTAAGCTACAGTGGGAGGGGTGAGTTCAACACTGGTTCCAGGGACTGAGCTGGGCAGTAGATCTTCATCCCAACAGCATGTCCAGAGGCCCAGAGACAGCAGCAATGCCTGGATTCTGTTCAGACTTTGGGGGGTCTTAAAATAGCCTAGGATTTACAAATCAGAGTCCATCGCAGCAGTTGGGTGAGACAGAATGGTGGCAGCATATGGGATCAGTATGGAGGTATGCGAAGCTTTTCATAAAGTTTTGGCAAGGACCTTTTGCTTTTCCTCTTTAACTGTGAACCAAGAACAGACCAGTTGTTTTGTTTCCAGTAAAGCAAATAATAACCATGAGTTAGGAACAGCTCAGAAAAAGAGCAGCTGATAAGATCACAAGGAGATCTGCCTTCTGCTGAAGAACTAGTGTGACTAGCCCAAGGTTACACAGCAAGTTCCAAAGGGGTGGCCATGTTAATCTAGTTCAGCAAAACAAACAAGGAGTCCTGTGGCATTTTTAAAAACTAACAAATGTATTTATCTCATGAGTTTTTGTGGGAGAAAATTCCACTTTGTCCGATGGTTGACGATGGGGAACTTACTGTATGTGGAATTTTCTTAAAACCTCATGCAATAAATAACATTTGTTAGTGTTTAAAAGTGCCACAGGACTCCTTGTTTGTTTTGTTACACAGCAAGTGGGTGAAAGTTAGGAAGACAACACACAACTCTTGACTCTTAGTCCTGTGCTAAAACCATGAGATTGTCCTTCCCCAAATTTCATATATTTTCAATTCTGAATTGAAACAAAATGGAACTCTTGGTGCTTTCTCAATTTCCCTGTTTTACTTCCCAGATGTAAGTAGCTGGACCCCCCTTCATTTGTAACCAATAATAACAATTTGTTAGCACTTCACATGTTTCAGGGGCTACCCAAACAATAGTTGATTGTTATTGCCAGGATTATTCTGTGCCTTTGCTCCTCATAATGCACTTAGGGACAGATTCTGCTTTGATTGACAAGGGTATGAATCTGGAAAAATCCAGTTGCCTTCCCTGGGTTTTACACTGGTATAAAGAGGAGCTGAATCTTGTCTTCAGAAGGCAGCAAAAGGCTAAAAGATGCAGTAACTTTCTGTCAGAGGGAGTTTATCCTGAAGCCAAAAGGTCAGTTTTTACTAGATCGGCAAGGAGTTCACAAGTAATCTCCACTAAAAGCTAAAATAGGATGTTTCATCCTGAAACCCCAACTTGGTATATTCTGAAACTGTCAGGTTGAGGTGACAGGTGAGGTTTAGCAATTAAATACTTGCTGGTGTAAATTAGGATGGCCCCCAGTCTTTTCAATGGAGCTGTGTTAATTTACTCCAGCAGAGTATCTGGCCCTATATCTTTATTAAATTATATGGACAATAGAATGGAGAGCTCTTCAGAAAACTCGTTCATCTCTCACTCAGCCCCGTAGGTGCAATCTCTTCTTTCATGCTGTTGACTGTAAAAGGCACATCTGTGACACAAAGACCACCCTGCAGGGAACAGAATCTATTTTAAGGCCTTGCTTCAAAGCTTGCAAACTCTATAGCTGTTCAGAAAAAAGGTCTCAAAAATTGAACACTGGCCAAACATCATATTTTTATTTATCCTTGTTCTCATAAGCAGCTGAACTGTTTAGAGTGACATTTCCGAGAAAAAAATCACTGGGAGGCTGACTCTTGGTGTCAGTAATTTCAGCCTGAAGAGTTAAAGTTTGGCAAAACTAAGGCAGCTGAAAACAGAAACTGGGAGGTACTGGGAAGACTTAATAATAGGCAATATTACCAACCCTGAACCTGGACTGAAATAAGGCCATATAAACTAAAGCGCATTTGATGGATCATATTAGTCCTGAAGTGCTCTGGGTGAGTCTGCCATAGAATTTCCCTGACTCAGAGAGTTAAACCAGATTTTTTTTCCTGTATTAGGCATATATGTTATGTTTTCACTTTCTCTAATGGGAAGGGACTCACTGATTTTTATACCAAGAATGCTGGTCAAGGTATTTACATGATCCCTATCACCATAGCACCTGAGCACCTCAGAGTCAGTGATAATATTTGTCTTCACAAGAGCCTTGTGAGGTTGGGAGGCATTATCCCTGTTTCTATAGATGGGGAACCAAGGCAACTTCAATGATCTGTTGCAGGTTACCCAGGAAGCTTTACAGAGCAGGGAACTGAATCTTGAACCTGGGCAAGTCCCAGAATCAGATTACTCCTTGAGTAGAATAGACTGAGGAGCAGGCTGTCTCTGACTTAACTGGAACAGAGATTCCATGGCTCTGAATGGAGGGCCCAGACTCTAGCTGCAGGTGGGTGCAGGAGTAACTTTGTGGAAATATATATCGCAGTGTCCTCAAATGCTAGAGAACCTTCTATGCCACCTCATAGTAAAACATTATGCACTTAGAAATGTGCCAGGCAAGGGCAAGTGTATGTTTTATTTCCTGCCTTTTACAACTCCTTTCTTGTGGTTGATGGCTTTATAATGGCCTCCTTGCACATTGTGGTCAAGACAGCATTGCAACCTCACTGCTGCACGTGCATGCTTCATAGGACTTCAAAGCAGCAGGAGATTTAGGAGGACTTCAGTCAGCCCTGGTGCAGCCGGCTCATTTCCGCTGACATAAAAAAAATAAAACAGAAGATAATTGTTTCAGCTGAGGGTTTTTAAATACGCTGGATACAGGCCAGTTGCTCCAGGAAGCAAGAGCAGCAGAGGAGAAGGCTCTTGTACAGGCATGAGATTACATGCAAGGTTGTAGGCTAGGCCAGTCCTAGAATCGTGCAAAGGGAAGCAAGGGGCTCCAGCGTAGGCTGAAGCAAATCTATGCCTCACAGGCTTTGTGTGATATCCTTGGCCTGCTACCCCTCAACATTCTTCTCAGTTATAATATTTGATTATCTCAGTTGATTGGTTCATAGTATTGACTGTGATCTTGACTCATCATTTCCTCCCTGAACCCTGCCAGTTTCAGTAAGGTTATAAATCAGAAAGGATGGCAGAGTAGGATCATGGCATGCAAAGAATAAAATTACATCAGAAACTGAGAGAACACAAACTGTAAATCTATCGCTCACTTCCCAAGGTTCTGTCTGGTCAGAAGGAGGATGAGGGTTACCGAAAACATCAGCGATGCTATGATCTGTCTTCTGAGGTTGCCAAGCTCTCAGCCAACCTCTCAGGATAGTAATTCTGTGACATGGTGGTGGTGTCTTTCATGGAAGGCCCAACAGCCTGTTTCCTGACAGCACACTGAGTTCTCTGTCAGCTTTCTCATTTTTCAGTTTGACTCAAAAAGCATTTTTGGTTTTGTTGTTACTGTGCTCAAAAAGAAAAAAAAAGAGCTATCACATAGCTTCTTCTTTCTTAATATTAGGGTACTTTCATCTCTGCATAAAAGATAGTATTAGTTAGGAGACCAAAAATAGGGTCAGAGGACTTCCCTACTTAAGTCAACAGTATGCAAATTATGGCATTTTTTAACTGGCATTTATTTTTAAATTAAGCTCCAGCTCTCATAACTCAGATGGAAGAATCTGACACATATTTTATTACTGCTTTTATTTTCATTGAAACAAAAATAATGAGTGTCTCAATACAGTAAAAAAAAAAAATGTAAAAAAAGCAGACATCCTGTCATGCCTAACATCAACCATTAAAACAATGGACCAAAATGTCTCCTGAAGTCAGTAGACTTTAATCTGCAGAAACTTTGGCCCTCAAACTATATCAGCTATTTGTACATGCAAAGCAACTGTGTTGCTTTCTGATCGCCAAATAGCTATATCTGCCCTCACTGAGGGAGAGTCTATAAAGTCAGTGGTGAGATGGGGAAGAGCAGAAGAGACTGTGAGGATAATCTGGGTACATTTGTTGGGTCAATGAACCTTATACACAAAGGGTATATAGACTTGAACTAAAACAAACCACCTCCAATTCCTTTTCCTTGATGTTAAGTAGGACCACTCCCATTCTATTCCACGGACTCTATTTAGCTGGGGTGTCAGCAAGCATAACTCCCACTGAACGTGTTCTGTAATTTTTTGTGACCTGTGACTGCAACCATGTCTCTCTGGCCAGTGCTGGCTCTGTAACCACCCTTCCAATTAATTAAACAGATCTATGTATTCTTTCAGACTACTTATGGGACCTGACCCCAAGGTCATGGAATTCAGGGGGCACCCTTCCATTGAGTTCAGCGGGCTCTGGATCAGATCTCTTGTGAACAGAGAACATGAGGATGCTGGTCATTAGAAGACAGAAAGATGAGTTGGGGAATTTATGTGTTGGGAATTCAGAAACTCTCCTGTCAGAAGGAATAGCTTATTAGTTCCATAGAGAAAATGCTATTTTGAAGAAAATCTCTACAAACAAAATGGAAATAGGTTTTTAATTACATTCTACATCAGTGCTCACTTGCATAGATCTGCTTTATGCCTGACATGTTCATCCTTGCGCTCTTACAGCACAGCGGAGGCTGACCCAAAAGAAATGGATCAGGGTTCAAATCAATCTTGCTAAATCTTTTCCCATAACGGACCAAATCTGAACTGCTTGGCACTGTGGAAAGCTTGTCTGTGAATTCAGAGGAAGTGGCTCTTGGTGGGAGAAGTTCAAAGGTGATGTTTTTCATTTGGCTCCATGTATGCCTTGCTTGTTGTTGGCAACTCTCATTATTTTATTACAGATTTCACAATATTTGGTGTTTTTTTCCCAAGGGCCCTGATTCCTGGGGTCATGTGATGATGTTAGACCCTCAGTTCTTACTTAGTCTCATGGCTGCAGAGGAAAAGTTGAAAGTGTGCACCCTAAAGTCTCAGAAACCAGAACGCAAATAAATAGAACCCAATATGCATATAATATTTAAAAATCTCTTGATCTTAAAACCAGTCTTATGATTTTCTGAGGCTTGCCTCATGATTTTTGGGCACATGGGCTTGGCAATACTGGTCAGGAGAACTTAGCAGCGGATGAAATAGAACCTTGTAGAAAAAAGGACCACATGATAGACATAACTGATATGTAAATCCCACAGAGGATAGTAGCATGTCAAGGGTCTTCAGCACCCCTGGGGCCAAATTTACATTTGCACCTGCCCAACTCATACCCCCACCCCACACAGGGCAAGTGTCTTGGCATCACCACCCACAGATGTCCTGGGGGAGGTGTCTGTATCTGCAGATCAGAAGGGCACCAAAGGCTTGTTGGGGGGGGGGGGGAGTTTGAAAATTTAGGCTTGGTTCTGCTGACCACCCCAAACATATCTTACCCAGTGCATGGGTATAAACTGTTCAGGAAGGACAGGCAGGGAAGGAAAGGGGGAGGAGTAGCACTATATGTAAAGGAGCTCTATGACTGCTCAGAGCTTCATTATGAAAGTGGAAACAAGCCAGTTGAAAGTCTGTGGGTTAAGTTTAGAGGGGAGAGCAACAAGGGGGATGTTGTGGTAGGTGTCTGCTATAGACCACCAGATCAGAAGGAGGAGGTGGACGAGGCATTCTATGGACAACTGACAGAAGTTTCTAGATCACAGGCCCTGGTTCTCATGGGGGACTTCAATTACCCTGACATCTGCTGAGAGGCCAATACAGCAGTGCACAGGCAATCCAGGAAGTTTCTGGAGAGTGTTGAGGACAACTTCCTGGTACAAATGCTGGAGCAACCAACTAGGGGCCTTGCACCTCTCGATCTGCTGCTCACAAATAGAGAAGAATTTATCAGGGAAGTAGAAGTGAATGGCAACCTGGGTAGCAGTGACCATGAAATGATTGAGTTCAAGTTGATGATTAAAGGAAAGAAGGAAAGAAGCAAAACGCAGACCCTGGACTTCAGAAAATCAGATTTTGTCTCCCTCAGGGAACTGATGGGCAGGATCCCGTGGGAGGCTGATCTGAAGGGAAAAGGTGTCCAAGAGAGTTGGGTGCATTTTAAAGAAACCCTGCTAAGGGCACAGGAAGATACAATTCCGATAAGGAGAAAGCACAGCAAATGTGGAAGGCGCCCACTGTGGCTTAACAGAGAGCTCTGCACTGAACCGAAGCATAAAAAGGACGCTTACAGGAAGTGGAAGCTAGGACAGATGACTAAGGAGGCATATAAAGACATTGCTCGGGACTGCAGGGATAAAATCAGAAAGGCCAAAGGACAAATGGAGTTGCGACTAGCAAGGGATGTGACGGATAACAGGAAGGGGTTCTACAAGTATATCAATAACAAGAAGAGGATCAGGGATGGTGTAGTTCCCTTACTGAATGGGGCAGGCATCCTCGTGAGAGAGGATGAGGAAAAAGCTGAAGTGCTCAATGCTTTTTTTACTTCAGTTTTCACAAGCAGGGTCAGCTCCCAGCCCACTACACTAGGTACGGGGGACTGGGGAGAAGAAGAGAGGCCCGTGGTGACAGAAGGTCAGGTAAGGGACTACTTAAAGAAACTAGATGTGCACAAGTCCATGGGGCCGGATGAACTGCATCCGAGGGTGCTGAGGGAGCTGGCTGATGAGATAGCAGTACCGTTGGCCATTATCTTTGAAAACTCATGGCGAACAGGGGAGGTGCCAGAGGACTGGAAAAAAGCAAATATAGTACCTATCTTCAAGAAAGGCAAAAAGGACGATCCAGGGAATTACAGACCTGTCAGCCTCACCTCAATCCCTGGAAAAATCATGGAGCAGCTTCTCAAAGAATCCATCCTGAAACACTTGGAGGAACGTAGAGTAATCAGGAACAGTCAGCATGGATTTACCAAGGGTAAATCATGCCTGACCAACCTCATCGCCTTCTATGATGAGATGACTGGATTTGTGGATGCGGGAAGAGCCGTTGATGTCATATACCTTGACTTTAGCAAGGCTTTTGATACGGTTTCCCACAGCATTCTCATTGGCAAATTAAGGAAGTATGGGTTAGATGCATGGACTGTAAGGTGGATAGAAAACTGGCTAGAACAACGGTTTCAGCGTGTAGGAATCAATGGCTCCATGTCAAGTTGGCAGGCAGTAACAAGTGGTGTGCCCCAGGGGTCGGTCCTGGGGCCAGTTCTGTTCAATGTTTTCATTAATGATCTGGATGATGGGATAGATTGCACACTTAGTAAGTTTGCAGATGATACCAAACTGGGGGGAACGGTAGACACCCTAGAGGGCAGAGACAGGATTCAGGGAGACCTAGACAAACTGGAGCAGTGGGCCAAGAGGAATCTCATGAGGTTCAACAAGGATAAGTGTAAAATCCTGCACTTGGGACGAAAAAACCCCATGTACTGCTACAGGCTGGGGAGTGATCAGCTAAATAGCAGCACTGGAGAAAAGGACCTGGGAGTCATGGTGGATGGGAAGCTGGATATGAGTCAGTAGTGTGCGCTTGCTGCCAGAAAGGCCAATGGCATACTGGGCTGCATCAGAAGAAGTGTTGCCAGCAGATCGAGGGATGTGATCATTCCCCTCTATTCTGCACTGGTGAGGCCACATCTGGAATACTGTGTCCAGTTTTTGGCTCCCCACTACAAAAAGGACATGGACAAATTAGAGAGAGTCCAGAGGAGGGCAACCAAAATGATCAAAGGGCTGGAGCACAAGCCCTATGAAGAAAGACTGAAGGAACTAGGCTTATTTAGCCTGCAGAAGAGAAGATTGAGGGGGGATTTGATAGCAACCTTCAACTACTTGAAGGGTTGTTCCAAGGAGGATGGAGCTCGACTGTTCTCGGTAGTAACAGAGGGCAGAACGAGAAGCAATGGTTTCAAGTTACAGCTGGGGCGGTCCAGGCTGGATATTAGGAGAAACTTCCTTACTAGGCTAGTGGTGAAGCATTGGAATAAGCTGCCTAGGGTGGTGGTGGAATCTCCATCTCTGGAGGTGTTCAAGGCCCAGCTGGACAAAACCCTGACTGGGATGGTCTAATGGGAGTGGTCCTGCTTTTTTTGGCAGGGGGTTGAACTAGATGACCTCGTGGGGTCCCTTCCAACCCTATGATTCTATGGTACTCATGTGGGCTATTTCTACACTATGAATTTAGGTCAACTTAAGGGCCCGTAGGGCAACCTAAATTAACCCCCATCCACACTAAATTAACCCCAGTCCACTCCAGGTCCCATGGAGGAGGGAGCCCCAACTCTCCCCGTTGACAAGGGAGCTGCATCTCCGGTGAAGAACGGGGCCCTGACTCCCCCTGGGGAAGTAGGGAGCCATGGCTCCCTTGTCCCTGGCAAAAGGGAGCTGCAGCTCCCTTCTAGGCAGCCAGCCAGGGCTCCCTGGAAGAAGGGAGCTGGGCGGGACAACCCCGGGCCCGGCTGCACTGGTGAGGGATTCCCTGCAGACCCCAGCCAGGGCTGCAGCAGCAAGGGAACCCCTTGCTGCTACCGGGCCAGGGGATCGCTTCACCAGGGCTCCACTGACCTTGGAGCCCTGGCAGCTGGCTTTCCCAGGGTTCCCCTGTCTCGGCAGCCCCAGTGGCTCACTTCTCAGGGGCTCCCAGGACAAGGGAGCCCTGGCAGCTCCTTTCTTCCTGGAAGCCACAGCTCTCTGGCAAGAAGGGAGTCACGGCTCCCTGCCAAAAAGGGACCCGCAAGGCTCCCAGCAAGAAGGAAGCCTCTACTTTCTTCTCACTGGGACCTTGTGGCTCTCTTTCCACAGGGACCTGCAGGGGTCCCGGCAGGCCCCTTTTGCAGGGAAGCTGCAGGTCCCAGTGAGAAGGAAGCTGTGGGTCCCTGGGGCTTCCCATGTCCACACTTGAAAAGTTAAGTTGACTTGTTAAGTCGACTTAGCAGAATCGACTTAGCTTTTCAAGTGTAGACATAGCCGTTGAGTGCTCACTGCTCAGGCAGATGAACTTTTCAGGGCCAGCTTTGTTCTGTATTTGTACAGGGGAGGCAGTGTTAATAATGTAGATCATTCCTCCTGGCAAAAAAGTGCTGGCCCTGCTTTTGTTGATTGGTTGGTTCATTTGTTTTTTAAATATGCAAAGTCAGTTTGAAGATTCAAGGAAATACTCTCTTTCTCCCTCAGCATTTAAAGTAAGACAGAATACCCTGGAACACGTAGGGCCCCCTGTTTTTAGGGTACAGCATTTTGGGGCCTCCTCAGAATAGAGCAACACACCGAACACTGCGTTCTGAGGCCCACTAAAAATAGAAGAACGCGCCTGAATGCAGCATTCCAGTGTGTTCCCCCCAGGGCTGGCTCAAGAGGCTGTGGGCTGGAGTAAACCCGGCTACCCCTTTCCCCCTTTCCCTGGACCCTGTGGTGGCCCTGCCCCTTCCTGCTGGGCCTGGGCTGTGCGTGTGGCCCGAACCTAGTCTCAGGCCCATGTCCCCTCTCCTTGGC
The DNA here is from genome assembly GCA_007922195.1 of Podocnemis expansa. NCBI lineage: Eukaryota > Metazoa > Chordata > Testudines > Podocnemididae > Podocnemis > Podocnemis expansa. Next base: position 5,155,414 of record ML681963.1, on the reverse strand, counting down.
CAGTTGGCCAGCGCCAAAGCCTCCCTCCCCTCTGGCCTGGCCCAGTCTGGCTCCTCAACCACCTCAGCAGCACAGGTAGGGACCCTGGGGGGACGGGGACAGTCGGAAAGACAGCAGCTCAGCATGGGGGGGGTGGGAAGAAGGGGTGGGATAGTGGGATGGGTTGGCATGGAGGGGGTTGGGGAGCTGAAGGGGGCAAAGTGAAGATGGGGGAGCTGGGGGATGGGGGGTTAGGAGAGCTGGAGTGAGGACATGAGGGCAGGGAGCTTAGGCAATGAGGACTGGGGCTGAGGAGGAGAAAGAGTGGTCTGATGGAGGTAGGTGTTTCAGGGGCAGTAGCTGAGGTGGTATGCACGCATTTGGAGGGCAGTAGCTGGGGTGGTGGGGCATTTGGGGGGCAGTAGCTGGAGTGCGTAAAGGAGGCCCAGACGTGTGTGAAGGGAGCCCAGAAATTTAGGAGGGTTCCAAGGCCCACCAAATTATACTTTAACCCTTGTTCCCTTTCTTTTCTCTCTTTCCTGCCAAACAGCAGTGGCCATTTGCATTGCATGCCACAAGTAAGAGCAGGGCAGCTCGTGGCGGGGGGGGGGGGGGGGGGCCCCAGCCCCCCCCCCCCCCCCCTTCTCCCCAGCTTCTTCAGGACTGGAGGCAGCTTTCTGAGCCTCACTGCATGTGCCAGGAAGCAGGAGACTTGGGACAACCACCACCTGAGCAGGTTCCATCCAGCCTTTAACCACCACCCCCAATTCCAGCAGTCCTCCTAGCTCTTACTTTCCCTTACTCCCCACCTTACAATACTGAGGGAAAATCCCCATCCTCACCTGGTAGGTCAGGGAACTTGGAAGCTCTGGTTGTAGCTGATTTGGGGTCTCCTCTGTGCAGCCAGGGGTTAAAGTATAATCTGGGGGGCCCTGCAACCCTCCTAAATTTCCAGGCCCTCCTCAGTGGGTCTGGTCCCCCCTCATGTACCACAGTTACTGCCCTGAATATCCTTTCCCTATCCACAAAATCTGCCCCCAACACCCACCCCCTGTCCCCAATATCCACTAAGCCCCCAATACCCCCCAAATCTACCTCCTTGTCCCAATACCCAGCTCCAACCCCCAATTATCCATTCTCCTGTCCCTAATATTCCCCAGCTCCCAATACCCACACCCAAAATCCACCCCCCGGCCCCCAATATGCATTCCCCCAGCCCCAGCCCCCAATATGCACCCCGTGCCCCCAATACCCACCCCCAACACGAGCCAGGCCATCCCAACACTTACCAGCAGCCGTGTGCTGGGCCGGGAGACAATGTCTCCTGCAGGCTGCACTTGGAGTCTTCTGCCTCCAAGCGTAGCCTGCACATGCGTGGGGGAGCCAGGCGCGCACACACACACACCCCTATTCTCCCTTGCCTGCCAGATTGCTGCAGAATGGCGTTCTGAGGCCTGCTATTTTTAGGGGCTCAGTGTTTGGGCCCCTTAAAACAGAAAATGAAACTGGAACACTGCATTCTGGGGCCCACTATTTTTAAATGGTGGGCCCCAGAACACAACATTCTGGCTCCATTTTCTATTTTTAAGGGGCCCCCAACACTGACCCCCTAAAAATAGTGGGCCCTGGAACTGTGTTCTGGCGTACTTTAATCCCTGTATGCCCCTCCAGGGAGCTGGGGGTGGAGGGGGGTAACATCCCTCAATCTTGCTTCCCCAATCCCTTCAGCACTGGAGGCAGTTTTTCAGCTTCTTCAGCAGGAAACTTGGTGGGCAGCCCTCTCCCACTCCCGGGAAGCCAATGCCAATGAATCCAGGTCAGCTCCTATACCCTGCCACCTCCCCTCCCCTCCTCTTTTCTCCTCCTGCCAAAAAGGATACTCTCTCACTCACTCAGCTCCGCTCAGCTCGCCCGGTGCCCCTTCCTAAGCTGGTTTTGCTGTTCCCCTGCACTGTTGACAAAGGACCATATTCTGCTCATTAGCACCAAGGTATATGTGGAATAACTCCACTGACATCAGAGAAGCTGCTTTTGGACTTATACCAGGGTGCTTATGGGTGTGATTTAATTTAATACGAGGACAAAACAAGTGGAGAAGTGCCCAGAAGGTTCTTTTCAAAATTATATTCTGTAATAGCAATAATGATCTTGGTATTATCGCTTAGGATAAATAACCGGTCAGAGTTAAAGGCCCGTGATGCTTCAGCTTCCTATATCTGGTCATTGATTTCCCCCACACACGCTGCACATAAATTATCACTCTGGAGCAGTACAACTGATTGATGGAAAGTCCCTGCTCGGTTCAAACCAGAATATCAGTTTTTTTACTTTTCTATGGCAGCTATTGGGCATGGAACCTTATATACTTTTAGGAATGTTGATTTGTTGCCCTGTTGTTACTAGAGGACAACTCGTCAATATGAGGAGGTCCACTACAGTAGAATGTAATTGGGGACTTCCCCTCTGTACTGGGGCTTGTATTGAAGTCCACAACAAGTTCATAGCATTTTCCTAGTGTTAATTCTTAGAAGTTAAATGTATTGGAGAGAAACCAAACAGAAACTTTACTGCATTTGAACTGTCATACTGGCTCAGACCAATGCTCCATCTACGCCAGTATTCTGTCTCCAACAGTGGCTAATACCAGAGCCAGCAGTGTATCACAGGCCACAGGGTCCTGGACTTCCCTTACCAGTGGGCCTTGTGCCCCCCACCCCCACCCCCCCGCCCACCCAGCAGGCCAGTGTTGGGGGCAGGCCTTGGGGCAAGAGGCCAGCTCCCAGCCTGGCTGGGCAGTTCCCGGGGTGGCTGGGTCAACTGGCATATGCAGGGTGGCTTGCACTGGAGCCCAAAAGGCTGCACCAAAGGCCCTACTGCATGAACGCAAGTCTGTCCCACCACCCTTGGGGAGCAACCTGCCAGACTGTGGCCAGTCAGCTCCAACTCCTGGGATGGAGCAGCTGGCTCAGGGGCAGAGACCGGCCTCTGGGCCGGCCCACCCACTGGCAGGGTGGATGGGCCCCCACACTGTGGTGGGCCCCTGGGCACCGGCTTCATTGGCTTGTGCGATAATCTGCCCCCGACTGGAGCTTCAGAGGAAGTGTACAGAACAGGGAAATTTTGAAAAAAATCCATCTGTGTTCCCCTCCTGGCTTCTGGCAGTCAGAGGGCTGGGGTCTAATGACCGTTGATGGACCTATTCTCCTTGAACCTATCTAGCTTTTTTTTTTTAAACATTTTATACTTTTGGCCATCACAACATCCCATGGCAGTGAGTTTCACGGCTTATTTGTACAATATGTGACAAAGAACTTCCTCTTGCTTGCTTGCTTCCTTTGCTGCCTATTGGATGACCCCCTGGGTTTTGTATTGCTTTTATTAATTCTTGAGAATGCTGCTTTGTATTCAAGACTGTAGCATTCAACTTCTGTTTAATCACCCAACTCAGCAGGCCTTGCACAACACCTACCCTTATGACCTATGTGGAGTTCTGGGAGTAAAAGGAAATGCACTATCAAGTTCTAAAAATTCAATGGAAAATTGCATAGTTAGTGTATGAAAGATCTCAGCTAGCAAAGTTTCCCTGTGACCAGTATGAAATCCAGTCCAAGAGAGGTTAGTGTCTGAGACATTGGACAACAGCTGACATGACACACTAAGAATACCCAGATGTTGGAACAGTGTTGAAATAAACGAAGAAAACTAAAAGCATCTGCTGTGATGCAGTCTGTCCATAATGGACCCACATAATGGGGGTGAAATTGGAGAATTAACAGCACTCTGTAGCTCAAATATTATCTAAATAGATCTGAAAATATTTAATATACAGCAGGTGATTTGAACAATTGACTGAATTTAAACAAATAGCTGAAAGTTTAAAGTTAAGAGTAAATGCAAGATCTCTGTAGACAATCCACTGAAAAACAGAGACCAGAAACTGTTAAATACTTTAGAGCAGTGGGTCCCAACCAGTGTGCCGTTGAAACACCCAAAGTGTGCTGTGAGCATGCCCAGACCTGGAGTTGAAATTCCCTCCCTGCTCAGCCCAGCCACCTGGGCTGTGCAGGGCTGGGAAAAGGCAGGGGTTAAAGTAAGGGGGAAGGCACTGGATCACAGTTCTGGGCTCCCTATTATTAGGTAGGCAGCATTCTGGCCCCCCTAAAAATAGAGGAAGGCACCAGAACGTGGAGTTCCAGAGGTCCCCTTAAAAACAGCAGGAGCAGCCCAAACGCACAGTTCAGGTGGCTCCACCTTAAACCTGGCTCCACCTTAAGCCCAGCCAGCAGAGAGCTGGGGAGAGGCTGGGAGTGTGCGAATCTCCTCTTGCAGGGCGGAGCAGCTTGCGTCAGGCAGCCTGCAAACAGCCCAGGCAAGGGCTTTGGGGGTGGGAGGGCGCTGCTGGGAGTTGTGTGGGGCAGGTGTGTGTGTGTAGCAGAGGTGGGTGGGAGAGGATGTGTAGTGGAGGGTGTGTTGCTGGGGTTGTGGGGTGGCTGGTTGAGTGGGGGTGTGGGTAGCTGGGGGTGGGGTGGCTGTGTGTGTGTGGGGGGGTGTAGCTGAGTGCTGGAGGGCCCATCACAGGCAGCAGGGGGCTGCGGGAGGAGAGGACAGGACAGGACCCGCTGGGGTGGGAGGGAGCAGCAGTGGGGTGAGGATTTGCCTTGGGTGGCAGGGCGCCACTGTGGAGAAGGGGGAAGTGGGTGCTGCACCATGCTCCCCTGCCCTACCTTTCCACTCCCCAGGTTCCCCCTTGTCCCCCCCAAAGCCACGCTTGTTCTCCCTTCCATCTCCCCTCTCTTGCCACCCTTATGCTGTTCCCCACATGGCCACCCCCCTTGTCTTCTTTTGCCATCCCTGCCCTGCTCTGCTCCGCTCCCTACGCTCACTCCTGCCACTGCACATGACTCCGGAACTCCTCTGTTTTGCCAGCCCTGCTCTGCTACTGCTACTATCCCACATAGCAGCATTTCTGAAACACTGTGCCACGGGACATGAATATTCATAAGTAATTTAAGTTAATCGGAATATTCATGAGTTTTTAAATAGGAGTGTGCCTCTGAAAATTTGATGCTCTCAAGGTGTGCCATGGCAGAGAAAAGCTTGGGAACCACTGCTTTAGAGTGATGTTCTAAGGACAAGTGTCCTAACAGATTGACCTAGCCCAGTTGATGTAATGAGACTCTAAAGCAGGGGGTCTCAAACACATGCGGCCCCTAAAGCTATTTCTTGCGGCCCGCAATGACACTATTGTTACCGATATTTGCAATATTGTTGTATGAAAAGGTTTCAGTGGTGTGGCCCTCAGGCTAACATATTAGTCCTCATGCAGCCCTTGTGGTGATTAGAGTTTGAGACCCCTGCTCTACAGGGAACTACAACTTTAGATTATTTGGAAACTGCAGTTAACACAAAATGCAGCCATTTGAGGGCCCGATTTCTAAAGGTTTCCATGTGCCTAAATAAGTACTCTGCTTTTGAAAGTCATACAAGATGCCTATATTCGTCTTTAGGCACCTAAATACCCTTAAACATCTGGCCATTTCTTACTAAGGGCTTGTCTACATTTGAAATGGAGTAGCTGCTCCACTATATTACTTCAGCCTAAACACTTCAATCTAGCCTGCCCCAACCAGAAGGGTTTTCTCATTTTTGGCTATGATTAATCCACCTTCCCAAGAAGCAGTAGTGGGTTGACAGACTTCTTCTGTCAACCTAGCACTGGAGGGGTGTGCCCTGTGGGGCAGGGGAGAGAGAATAGATTGGCTCAGCTTGCTGCTGAGGGGTGCAGATTCTTCACAAACTTGAGTGAGAGTTAAGGCAACTTTCTAGGATGTTCACTCAATATTCTGTTGGGATCTGATCAAGGCCAGCTTAAGGGGCAAGCCAGTGTGGCACTGGCTCAGAGTGTGAAAGCTTAGGGGCACTGGTGTAAAAAATTGAAAGCTTAGCCCAAGAACAGGTTGCCATGGAGACCCCCCAGGTCTCACCCTGCAGCTCCCTGCACTTATTGGAACAGCATGGTCAGGCTGGGCTGGGCCCTCCACCGCAGGGTCATGTGAGTTTGCCTGCCGCCATGTGACCATCGGCCCGGCTCTGCCCCTCCTGTCCCTACAAGTGCTGTCCAGATGCAAAGCTGGTGATGGGGGCGCAAAAGCAAACATTATCTCCGGGTGCCACCACCCTTTGAGCTGGCCCTGGACCTGATTCTGCACTCTGTTCATAGCATAGCCCTTAACTTCAGCAAAAGGTTCCTTTGAAGCTATTGTGACCATTTATGTAAGTAACAGGCAAAGATTTTAGGTCCTTTGCATCTGATTCTCTACCACTAGAAGTCATTTGGCAACACTACCACTGACAAATGGTGCACAAGCGAGGCCCTAGGTAGCAGCTCTGAGAGACGATGAAATCCAGTTTTCAGTTGATGGCACTTTAAACTGACTCCTTTGATAATATCTCTTGGATGCATTTGACAACATTTAGGTATGATACCACTTTTCTCAACTGTTTTCTCATTCATACTGCTGCTGGAAAATTTACCTTGCAGCTGGATTAATAGTATTGATGATTAGCAAAGCTGTGCTCTTAAAAATCCTTATATATTTAAATAACTTTGGACCCTCCCCTAGCACCACTGAGTTCAAAAGGACTATTTATAGGCAAATGCACATTTTCATAGGTATTTAACTAGGGAGGAGAAAACCATTAGATAGTATATAAACAATAATAAAGAGAGCAAATCCTTAATAGCACATTCTGTCCCTTAAAGGAAAATTCTTATGGAAAACTGGGCACTGAAGAAGTACTTTGTCCATATCAGTTGTTTTTGTTTCCCAAGCAGAGGATTATTTTCTAGGAAATGATTGGAACATTTTGAGAAAATAATTTTATTTTGCTGATGCAGAGGTGGGTGTTGTAGTTCCTGGTATGGCTCCTTTCAGAAAGTCCCTAATAGTTCATTTGAATGAAGTCAAAACACATAGAGTTTGAATCTGTGTTTATTTAAAATGCATGTGGACTGGAACACCTCCCTTAAGAAAGGACAGTTGTATTATTTAATGCAGAACCTACCTCAAACATTAGACAGTAACAATAAGTGACTGATTTCAGGTTGTTTGGTTTGTACATGGTCATATTCAATGAAAATTTAATTTGATTTCATCCCATCTCTGGTCCTGGAAAGATTTAAAACACTTGCCTAATGTTAGTCACATGTCCTATTACCCTTCAAATCCTGGGATTATGGGGGTCCTTCAGTTACCTAGCTATGCTATTTCAGTCGGACTACTCATTTAGGTGAAGTCAAGCAGATGCAGTCCCTCATTGGTGCCTGTCCTAGTAAAACAGGCATCCTACCCCCCATTGGATAATTATCGTATTTATGTTGATAAAGTTCAAAACGGAAATTAAAAAAACCCACCACCACCTTGATTCTAGGAGCTGTTAACTTTAAATACCAACCCATGGACCAAGAAAATAAACTGGGATTCTATTAACAGTATTAGACTGACTTTGCAAAGGTACAAATTTCTTTTAAAAATAGCAGGAATTAATTTTACAAGGAAGGGGTCTACTTTCCAAACCCTCCTCAGCCCCTGTCTGGTCCAAAGGCATCTACCGCTCGTACAGGAGGTGCACATGTGGAGGGCGCTCTGGAGAAGAGCGGCGGCGACTCTTAAGCCAGACACCGGCTCTGAGTTTAACAAGCCATTTCAGTGAAAGTGCAATGGTTTTGCATAATGAATTTTGTCGCAGGCGAGTGAAATGTCGGGTAATTACGGGGGTAACTGAAGCAGCGTTATTGCACATCAGTGCTAAATCGACGAATTACCCCACACTCAGGCTGTTGTGACCTTTTCCTAACCAGAATTTACATGCCTAAAAAGCCTCGTCATGAAAATCCAACTTCTCAGTACTTTACCGAGTGGCTCTCAGCCGGCTTAGAAACCCACTGGCCCCGGTGAGAGAGGCTCTCTCTGGCCTTTGCACAGCTGGGGGGGGGCAGCACCAAGTTCTCCTTAGTCACACCGGCGGGGTAAATCCCCGGGAGCTCGGCGCGTGCACGCACGCGCGGAGCGCTGCAATCTGGCTGCTGACTCCTCCCGACCTCGGCGGGCTGCAGGTCAAGCCTTTCCGCGTGTGCAGGCGCCGTCGCCCCGCCTGCTCCTGCCGAAGCCTCGCTCTCCCGAAGGAGGGTGGCGGGAAACCTCGCTCGCCCCGCGGCCACTGGGGGGCCGGAAAGTGCCCCATGCCGGGCGGCTCTTGAAACCCGCCGCCCCGTTCATTTGCATGCTGAGTGATCACAGGCTGCCGGGCGCCGGGGTAGCCCCGGCTGCAGCCCAGCGCGCCCCGGCTGCGGTATTCCCCCCCGCCCCGCCCCGCCCTTGCCTCTCGCTGCCTGATCCCGGCCTTTCGGATCCGCCGCCCACCTCTCTGCAGCTCGGCGGGAGAGCTCGCTGGCCGCGGGGAGCCGGAGCCCGAGCCCCTCGCCTCTGCCCGGGATGCTGGAGCCCCCGGCGCCGCCGCGCTAGTCCCGCATGCGGCCGCCGCTGCCCGGAGCGGGGATCGCAGCCCATGGCCGCCCGCAGCCCGCCGCCGGGGCTGCTGCTCCCGCTCCCGCTGCTGCTGCTGCTGCTCTGCCCCCGGCCCCAGGCGGCCCCGCAGGTGAGGCCGCGCCCCCGGGCAAGCTGCGGGGGTGCGGGGAGGCGCGTGTCCCCCCGGCCGGGTGCGTGCCGGTGCCTGGGGCTTGCAGTTCTCTATGGGGAGGGGGCGTCTGGTCGGTCTGGGGGAAACGGCCCGGCAAAGAGCTGGGGGGGTAAAAACCGCATTTTACAAGCCGGCCAGCCGGCCTCCGACTTGCTAGGGCTTGAGTGGCGGCATCAGGTGCAAAGGGTTTTTTTTTTTTTTTTTTTTTGAAAAAACATCCTTCTTTGTACCACCCGCCTCCTTTGCACTGACTGATTCGTTGATGGGGTGAGGGCTCTGCCTTGAATGAAATCAAGGTAGATGGTCACAGACTTTGTAGCTTCCAAAGGGGCAGCCTGTGTCGGTCTAGTCCAGCAAATAAAAACAAAAACAAAAAAAGTCTTTTGTGGCAATTGAAGACTAACAGGTTTATTTTTCGCATGAGTTTTCCTGGGAGAAAACCCCACTTGGTCAGATGCTTTGAAGATGGGGGGAATTTACCTAATAGACTTTGTAGATATCATCATTTAGTCTGACCCATTTTATTTCTAGTCTGACCTCCTGGCCAATGCAGGCCACAGAACCTGGCGTCCTCTGTTATGTTGCTGTCTCTCAATTGAGTCTTGTTTTAAGACCCAACTGTTAACTCTCTTGATGTGAGACTTGGAGTCCCTGCTACTCCCACGGCTGGCCCAACCATATAGCTGAACTGGGCGGCCACCTAGGGTGCAAGACTTCAAGGGGCTCCACATTAGACAGAAGTGAATTTTTTTTTCTGTTTAAAAAAAATTGATATAATATGTCTTATAACTTGGCAGGGTGGGGGAGTGCCAAAGTCACAATTCACCTAGGATGCCAAAAACCCTTGGGTGGGTTCTGCCTGCTTCATTAATATTGGTCTTTAGTGCTGTTATCACAAAATAACAGATCATCTAGTAATTTGAGTATCTTGGTACAGGGGGTGAGTCCATACAATCGCCTTGATCCTGTGCACGTTTATAAATATATGTGATGTGTGGGACTTGTCTCATTGAGGTCAATGGAACGTCTAGCCTGAGTGAAATCAAGCAGGTGGTGAGCGCTTGCAGGAATCAGGGCCTGATGCTGACATCTTAGTCAATGGAAGTGTTAGCAAAACCCAAACACTTCCAAGTGAGCGAGTCATTTGTATGTATACTGTAATTATGATGTGCATATTATTATTTTCAGCATAACTTTGTGTGCTTGGAGATTTTAAATGGAAATCAAAGTCACTCCCAAAGCTTGTATTCTCCTGGATTAGATCTTTAAGAACATTTAATCTTGCCTATTCTGTGCTGTTAGCAGATCCTCAGGGCCCCTTTGGTAAGAGTAGGGGTTTGCCCTGTGGCCCTGGGCTGTAATTTCCCCTCCCACATTCTGGTGCAAAGTAATGATTCCGGTATATGGATAGGGCCTGATCCTACTATTCCTATTCACATGAGTATCAGTCTTTGGGACTATTCACCCAACTACGGATTGCAGGGCTGCTGGGTGGTCTACAGACTCCTTTGAAGGAAAAGGCGCTAACTGTATCAGTGAAAAACTATTGCTGTTTTCTTGCAAGAGAAAGCGCATTTGCTTTTCCAATCATCAGCATCATTATTTGGATGCAGGTGTCACCCATTACTGACCTCATTCCTGTTAAAACCTGGAGTTGTGCTGATAATGCTTGTTTTGGGTGGGGATGCTGTCTTTTTACTGTCTTGTTATCTAAGGTCTCTTACTGGTAGCCTGAGACACTACTGGAATTTATCTGCTGCCATGTAGTGCCTGGCAAGAAAAATCCTACTATTTGTATTTTAAATTTCTTCTGGTCTTCAGTTTACTTAATGGGTGTGTAAAAGTTGTAATTATTAATCCCTTTTCAAATGCTTCATCAGATGGATGAACTTCCTCTGCTTACACTCTGACCTGGGTAGCTTCTTTCTTAAATGATAATACTCCTCTAGCCTACAGCACTTGAGTAGACATCTGAGAAGGAGGCAATTGCCTACTAGTTACTTGCATCAGTCAGTTGCAGAGCAGCTAGTGTGGTAGAAGATGCCTTTTTTTTTTTTTTTTTTTTTTTTTTTTACTGTAATATACTTTTCTTCCTGAGGTACTACTCATTTGTAGCAAACTGACTTTCTCATATCACTGTGATTCACCGCCACATTTTTTTCTGTGAGCTCAAATGAATGTTAATGAATGAGGTTGAGTCTTGTACTGACTGAACTGTGGCATTACCTGCTGATATCAGCACTGCCTCTAGAATGGTCATCACTTAAATTGGGCTATCTCACATGCCTGTCAGCATCAGCAGAGTGAAGATGAGGAACAAACCTTTGTGCTCTGAAACAGACTTGGTAGCCAAAGGGCTTAGTGTTCCCAGGCCAAATACATGTTCATTTTCATGGACTCATGGAAATGCAGGACCGGAAGGGACTATAAGGTCATTGACTCCATCCCCCAAGCTGAGGTGGGATTAAGTGAACCTCGAACCCCACCCTCCCAAGGGTTTTTCTCACCTGTTCATAAAAACCTCCAATGTTGGGGATTCCTTAGCCTGCTTGGGTACCCTGTTCCAGTGCTTTACAATACTCAGAGCTAGAGAGTTTTTTCCTAATATCTGACCATGATGCTTTGGAGTCGAGCCAGACCAGAAAAGAATTGTCAGTCCTTGCCCTGTGGCTTAGGGTGTCTTAAATGCTATGTTGCTGTGGCTTGCTGCCCTGACACCAACAGTTCATATGCAAACCTGCAGGTTTCCATTGCCTGGTTACTGTATTGGGGCCACTCTGCAAACCATCCAGTCCCGCACTTCCTTGAAACCATCTGCCAGTGTGACCAGCTGCTGGGGTGGGGTTCCCAGGACTGAATCACTGTGTCACACACACCTCCCTGCCCCAGCTTCAGCTAGTGGGTATTTTTGCTCCTGCTAAGGCGTGTGACAGCTCCCTGTACATTGGCTTGTCTGACTTGCCAGCAAACTCTTTAGGACTTTGCCAGGCCACTACTTGCCTGATTGGTAAATAAACACTGAAGCCCAGCTCGAGTCCCCTAGAGACATCTCCCTGTAGTGCCCAGCCCTCTCAAAGAACATTCTAGTGGTTAAGTTTCAAAGGGGCAGCCATGTTAGTCTAGTAAAGCAAAAAAATCAAGGAGTCTTGTGGCACTTAAAGACTGACAGATTTATTTATTGCATGAGCTTTCATGGGAGAATATTGTTCCTTTAAAGAGAGAATACCCAGCAACTCATTAATTTAACTGGGATCTGATAAACACTCTTATTTCAAATATAGCCCAGAATTAGTTTATAGTAAAATAAAGCAAGCTTGTTAAATGTAAATTCATTGGTTTAAATGATACCAAAGCTAAGGAGTAAAGAGAGAGGGGTTTACAAAGAAACAGAAGCAAAAATACACTTCCAAAATGAGAACTTAATTTTAGCAAGTTTTGTAGTCTTTGCCAAAGAAGGTTTCTCATCCATATTCAGTTTCCAGAGTCTTCAGCCAACCTGGCTGAAGGCCCAGTGTTCAAGAGCTCTGGCCCCTTGAGTCCTCAAAGTGATGGATAATCATTAGGGCCTCTCTCCTTACTTGTTGTAGTCCACTAAAGCTTTGCGATTTATTCTTTTGCAAAGTCAGACAGTTGCTTCTGCTGAGCTGGAGGTGCAGATGCCAGGCTGATTTCTCAAAGTTCATTGACCCTGTTCCAAGTGGCATGAGGGGCTTCTGCTGTGCCTCCCATCTCCCTGCTGATCCCTATGCAAATAGGGTTTCCATTGTGTTGATTCCAGAATGCTTAATTGACACGAAAGACACACAGATAGCTGCCTCCTCTCCTGTCTGGAAGAAAATGTGCTCTTCCCTGTGTTTGATCTCAGACTTTAAAGCATAACCATAATTCTTCAGGTAGCATTAATACATGCATTGCACAATGATATTGATTGCCAGCATGCCAGAGGCTCTCATTAAAGGTTTCACTCAGTACATTTCTATAATACTGTATACATATGAATAGTCATAATAGGTCAGGTCAACAGCTCATCTAAATGAGTGTCCTGTCTTCTAACTGTGGCCAATGTCAGGTGCATCTGAATCAACAAGTGATCCATCCTCCGTTACCAGCCACTGGCAGATAGAAGCTAGGGACCAGGGCTGTCACTGCCCTCAGTAAAGGATTGGGGCCCAGACAACACCCTCTGCAGTGCAGCCCTGTCCCCTGGGCCCGATCTGCTTCTGGGCCTGATCCGGGAGCTGGACTGGCTCTTCCTGCTGGCAGCCCCAGCCCACATCCAGCCCCTGCCGGCCAGTGGCAATGCGGCAGGTGGACCCGTCCCAGATCCAGCCGCTGCCACCGCCATCCAGTTGCAGGCAGCCCGGGCCCAATCTGGCCCCAGTACTGCTGGCTAATGGCAGGTGGCCCAGGCCTGATCTGGCCACTGCCACTGCTGGGGCAGGGCCAGAGACGGGTGGGGCTGCAGCCCTGTGGGTCCAGCAGCAGCAATGCCCCTCCTATGGAAACTTCAAAGCATGGTCTTGCATCCCTGCTAAGCCATCCTGGCATATTTCCATTGGTGGACCTATCCTCTGGGAGCTTATCTGGTTCTTTTTGAACTTTGTTATAGTCTTGGCCTTCACAGCATCCTCTGGCAAAGAGTTCCACAGGTTGACTGCATTGTGTGAAGAAATTCTTCCTTTTATTCATTTTAAACCAGCTGTCTGTTCATTTCATTGGGTGACCCCCTAGTTTTTGTGTTATGAGAAGTAAGTAACACTTCCTTATTTACATCCTTCACATCAATCATGATTTTATAGACCTGTAACATATTCCCCCTTAGTCATCTCCTTTCCAAGCTGAAAAATCCTAGTTTTATTAATCTGACCTCATATGGAAGCTGGTCTGTACACCAATCATTTTTGTTGCCCAGTAGCGCTACTTGTTGATTCAGTTGTTTATCATTTGACGTACAGACCTCTGGCTTTATAGATAAAAGGCTATCTCCCCCAACTCCTAGTCTGAGGGCTTTGTTTACCCCTTTATATACATGTAACATCTTCATCTCTGCCTGTTGACCAAGCTGGTCAGACAAGCAAATACACATTATTTTTTCTAAGGCTGACTGTGCTTATGCATTGCTTGCCAAATACATTTTAAGATGACAATTCTAGCATGTATCCATAAGTCAGTGTGTACACCACACAAGAATATTAATGGTCAGTGAGTTATGTTTTCCAGTGAGAGATGACATACCACCTTGTGGGGATGAATCATGACAACAGTGTGTTAAGAGGTACGTCAGGCCTGATAAGAGTTGCTGACATAAACAGGAATGCTAAATGTACTTCTGTGTCATACCAATCTAAATCTCCCTTTCTGAACATTACAAGCCCATTATTCCTTGTCCTACGCTCAGTGGACATGGAGAACAATTGATCACCGTCCTCTTTTAGATGACCTGTTACATATTGGAAGATAATATCCTCCCTCAGCCTTCTCTTCTCTGCACTAAACGTGCCCAATTCTTTCAGTCTTGCCTTTAGGTCAGATTTGCTAAACCATTGATTACTTTCGTTCTCCACCAGATTCGTCAACTTGTTCACATCTTGCTTATAGTATGGTGCCCAAAATTAGTTGAGGCCTTGCTAGCGCCGAGCAGAGTGGGACAATTACCTCCATGTCTTACAAGATAAATCAGAATGATCTTTGCCTGTTTCATGATAGTATCACACTGTTGATTAGATTCAGTTTGTGACCCACTATAGCCCTCAGCTCCTTTTCTGCAGTAACGCTGCCTAGTCAGTTGTTCCTGTTTTGTATTTCTGCATTTGATTCCACACCACCCCTTCATTTTATTTCACTGATCTTTGTTACCTTGCTCTTTAATATAGGATCTAACTTTCTTGTAAACAGAACTAATCTAGAGATCCATCAAACTTGCACACCAGGGGAATCCTTGAGTTCTGGGTGCACTCTAATATTCCTGATAGTCTCAAATTCATTTGGGAATTGTGAGGCCTAATCCCACTCCTACTGAAATAATGAAACTTTCTTTGACTACAGTGGAAGCAGGATTGGGCCGTAAATACATTGCTCAGTGATCTACTAGCTGAGTCTGGTTTCTGGGTGCTCTCTGCTAGTCCCCTCTGAGGAAAAGAGCACCTCCACATCAACCCTGCTCACAGCTACATCCAGACATAAGGAAAAGCCACTGTCCACTCCGCTCCCAACCACTGATTTTGAAGATGGTGGTATGTCTATATTTGGCCTTTAATTGTAGTCTAAAAAGAATAATACAATTGTAAATTCTTGCGCCAGCAGGATCCCAATTGTTGTTGCTAGTTGTGTTTGCAGCTAGGCTGCAGGTGAAGAATATTGGAAGCTGTATAACTTAATATATTTTCTCTTTCAGAGCTGGCCAGTCTTACATTTTCCAAAGGGATAGCCGTGTTAGTCTAGTCCAGCAAAAACAAACAAACAAACAAGGAGTCATGTGGCACAGTCTTGCATACCACTGAGATAAATTTGAAGCTTTTTCATTTGGAGTGGATGGCCCTCTGGATGCGGAAATGCACAATTTTAGCCTCTTCTCTCTCTTCTTGCTTCCAGGAACTGTTGTGATACCCATGAGTGGGTGATCGTGGTTGCTACTGATGTTGACTTGCGTGCTGGAATTGGAACAGCTCTTTGGATTCACCAGACCAGAGTTGCTGTGTTCAGTTTGCTTCTCCATTGGTAGTCAGAGATGACAATGGGGGAAGGAAACGCAGTCAAAAGACGAAAGGGGAGAGATGCACGGAAGATTAAAAAGAGTTTGAGGTTACCATGTACCTTTCACAGATGAGGGAAGCAGCTGAATTTGACTTTTGAAGTTCACAAGAGGTTTCCCTGTTAAAGCCAACCCACATGTTATGTTGAAAATGAATACCAATTGTATTACCCTGCATTCTTTAGTGTTTCTAGACAGTCACATGAAAGAAGGAGGGAGTGGGGCAGATGAAGTTTTCACACAAATTGATCCTTATGACATAAGTAACAATGGGTGAAAATTGTGAAGTGAAATTTCTCCAGTTGGTTAATCAACAACCAAACTCTTCAAGATCACTGGGTCCGTGAAAGAATGAGGGATCCAAGTCAGTGAGAGCTGGAGTGGCTCTCTGAAATGTTTCTGCAGTCCTAGCTTTCTTTTTAGCGGTCACCTAAACAGATGATCTAGGGTAGACAAGCATCTGAAGGGTAGATCCCCTTGTACGGATGGCCGCTGCTGCCTGTAAGAAGGTGATAGTTTCGAGGTTTGTAGTTTGGCTGACACCTTAGATTTCCCTCCCTCCACACCCCGTTCACTTCATTTCAAGAGTTAAATATGAGCAATGGAATTGGCTAAGTCAAATCTTCACCTTCAGCTTTTGGCTAACAAGAGTGTTTAATGAAACCATGTTCGTTCTAAAATAATCAGTTATTAGTGATATTAATAACAATGAGTCAGGACTGCATGAAACCCACCTCAGAACAGAATCTGCATTTGATGGTTCCCACATTCATAATGTAACTTCTTTATGAAGTTCTCCCTGTGACTTAATGACAATATGACAAATGGGAAATCATCCTCCTCAGCTGATCTGGTGAGGCTGGGCAGGGAAAAGATGGAATGAGAGAAAGACCAACATATCTCCAGAAAGAGTATGTGGCAAAGTACATTCTTTCCTTTCTGTATTAATAACTAGCATTTATAAAATAATTGTCATCTGACGGCTGGGAGTGTCAAAATGCCTTGCAAAGAAGGCCAGTGTCGTTGCCCAGTTTCTCTATTACAGATGGAGAAACTGAGACACAGAACAATTAAATTACTTAACTAAGGTTTCTTGATCTTGAACCAAGCCTTTTGCTTTACAGTATTTAAATTACCCTATCCTATTTCACCAAATCATACAGTTCTAGAATTTAAGGCCACACGGGATGATCTGTATCACAAGCCACCACCACCTTTGCACTAAACCCAGCAATGACATTAGACCAAAGTATTACAGCTGATATGAGACTGAACTATGGGTGACAGAGGCAAAGAACAGGAGGGATTTCAGCGTACTAATCTCTGAGATCCCCTCAATGGCAAGGAATTGATTAAGTGAGAGAAGCCCAAGTGGACCTGGAGATGAGTGACTGAAAAATGAGGTTTTAGGAACATCTGACATAATTCAGAAGGGACCCTCAGGGCTGCTGAGCCTTGCCCATCATATAACCCCACTCATAAATTTGTCCCGCTTGCTATTGAAACCAGTTAAGGTGTTTGCTTGCATAACTTCTGTTGGGTGGCTGTTACAGGACTTACTGCTTTGATGGTTAGAAACTTTCTAATTTTCAGTTTGACTGTTTTCATCACCAGCTTATACCCATTTGCTCTTGTGCCAGTGTTATCCTTTTGTTTAAATAGCTCTTCATTGTCCCTAGTATTTACTGCCTGATATGTTTGAGAGTAACCATATGTCGTCTCCAGGGGGGTTGAAGTAAGCTGGAACACCCCAGAACACAGTTCTGGAGCCCACAAATCGGACAGGCCAGGGCCCCAGTTCCAGAACCTAGAAAAATCCAGCCCACACATGCATGAAGGGGGCCCGGACAATCAGGGGCCCCGCACTAGAGGGGTGGGGCCAGGCAGCCAAGGGGAGGGGCAGGCCTCTGCACTGGCCGTCCCATGCCGGGGACTGGGTGAGCAGCCAAAAGGGCTGCCCGGTTCAGCACTCCCAGTCTGTGCCGCCCCCGCCACAAGCTGTGCCCTGGGCTCTGTGCCGGAGCAGCAGGGAGGAGGCAAGAAGCAGCGCGGCTAGGGCAGAGGGTAGCGATACCAGCTCCGCGCTGCCTCTCAACCCCTCCTCACTGCTTCAGCACAGAGCCCAGACCAGCGCATGTGGCCATGGGGAGGGGGTGGCCGGACCGGCAGTGCTGAGCTGGGCTGCCCTTTTGGCTGGCTTTCCCGGTCCCCAGCATGGGGGGCAGTGGTGTGGTCCCGCAGGGCCCCCCAAAGCACAGGGCCCTGGGTGGCTGTCCCGGTCACCCTACCCTAAGGACCGCTCTGCAGATAATACAGGAAGGGGGCCCAGAGATTAGGAAGGATCTGGGGCGCCACAAATTATACTTCAACCACTGGTCCTCTCAGCCTTCATTTTGCTAAGCTAAACACCAAGCTTTTCCAGTCTCTTCTCATAAGAGAGGGCTTCCATCCCTCTGATCATCCTAGCAGCTCTTCTCTGCACTTATTCCAGTTTGAACTTCTGCTCACCTGTTTTCAAGGAAGAAAAATTTACACAGTTTTCCATATGAAGTCCTACCAGTACCAACCATGTGCCATGGCATTAACACATCTCTATCTTGGCTAGAAATGCAGCACCTGATGCCATGTAGGTTTGCATCTGTTTTCACAGACATGTCACTTTGGTGGCTCATAGTCATCCTGTGATTGACACATAATGCAGATTGGACTCTTCTCCTCTCTGTCTTTCTCACAACTGATGGGCCAACAGTTAATAGCAGAAATTATACTTATTAGACCCTAGGTACATGATCTTACATTCTGTACCATTAAAATGTATCTCATTTCTGTCACGCCAGTCTTCAAGGTCACCCAGCTCTTCCTGTATAATATTCCAATCCTCTGTTTAAGCAAATTTCACTAGCATGCTTCTAATGTTTGTGCTAAACTCCTTAATAAAATGATTGATTAATACTGGTCCCAAGAAGATCCGTTCTTGAAGAACGCCACTAGTGACTTTTCTTCAGGCTGATAATTCACCTTTCAGCACAACCCAGTGTTTTCTCTTCTTTAGCCAGTTTTTTAATCACCTTGCTGTTCCTGTATTAAACCATCATCTCTAATTACCTATCCAGTTTTCCATGTGCTACCTTGTCAAATGCTTTACTGCACTTCAAGAAGATTAGATCTCCTGCATTTCCCAACTAGCTTACTATTTTTCAAGACGTATAGTTTTCTCAAGTTCCAAAGGGGTAGCTATCTGATGAAGTGAGATTTTCTCCCACAAAAGCTCATGCAATAAAAAAATTTTGTTATTCTGTAAGTGCCACAGGACACTGTGATGGTTTTCATCAATGTATTAGGACCCTTTACATCTATAAGGACATTAGAGATGATTATTTTTTCTTATTTCTTTTTGGTCTTGAGACCCTTCCTGCAATGGGTGCATTAGAACTCAGGCAATTAGAGTATTAATTTGTCCTGTTAATAGCGCTTCCCCTGCAGGAATTTTTTTCTTTAGCCCTTTTATAAACAGAACTCCAGCTTGCATGTGAATGGTTGCCTGTGATTCCCTCCCCTCTGGAAGGTGACCATTGAACTTTTTAGGGTCTAGTTCATACCAGAGAAATATTTTATATATATATATCCCACTGTTGATTCCCAACATTGCAGCCAGACAGGTGGTGGCAGTATGGACAAGGCTTCCATAGCTGTGACTATTAATACCATCTCATGCAGCCTAGCTCAGCCCAGTTCTAAGTGACACAGTGTGTCAATGGTGATCAAGTTTGCTGCTACTGCTGGTGGGAAACTTTCTCAGAATTTTTCTCATGTAGACAGGGCTTGGTGATGCAGACCACTGCTAATAAACTCAGTAGGCCAGATAGATGCAATGCCAAAAAAAATCATTACTGACCAAGGATACCATCTTCACACCCCACTAGCATGTTGGGTTAGATATGGTTAGTGTGTTTTTCTTAGTGAGGAACTAAAACTGTGTTTCTGGACAAAGGCTCATCTGCTTTCAGAAACTGATGCATTGATGACAGTGGAAGTCCCCACCACCACCCTGCACTGGCGCTGAATAGTTTAACTATTAGTATAGGCAGGACCAAAGCAGTTCCGGTGCCACTGCCAAAAGCCAACCAATTAATACTTGGTGGAACTAAGCAATCTGTTCTTTAGGGAGTGGAAAAGGAGGTCCTATTAGCTGTCACGCAGCACTGCATCAAGAGCATAGCTTAGCATTTTCATTGACACAATTATATTTTTCAGGTGATTGCCCTCTGGGCCAGGGAAGAAGCTGGTTACACACAACTAGTAAGAAGGGTTAGAAAATTGTACACAAATAAATGCATTATATGATAGGTATTTTGGCTTTATGTGCAAAACGTGTCACACTTCTCTGTATCCTAATATTATACCCTCTGCCACATATGCAATGCTTCTCGTCTTCAACATGCTGTACAAACACTAGGACTATGTCTGAATGATGCAGAGGCGTTGCTGCTGCTGGGCCACTGGGCTCATGCCCTGCATGTCTCTGCTCCTGCCCCTGCCCCAAGTCAGCAGGGGGGCTGGGCAGGGGGGCCGCACCCGACCCTTTTTTTAGGGCGGCAATGCCCCTACAATGACAGCAACAAATTTGCCGCTGTCAGATTGATTTATCCAGTTCAAATAAGCATCAGTAGAGACAGGCTCAGTCAATTTGGAAGTTGATCTTGTAAAACCATCTCCTCAGGTGGCATAGTGCAGTGTTCATGGGAATGCATTTCCTGTCAGCACAGCACAGCAGAAAGAGCATGTAGATCAGAAGTTACACAGTTGATGAGAATTATGTAAGCTACTCCATATAGCTTGCATAACTCCCATTGACTGCTGTTGAATTTCACCTGTAGTGTAGATCTGGTCTAAGTAATAAAACCTTACCACAACCATGAAGGTAGGTAGTTATTATTACCTACCCAAATTATTTGGGCATGGTTTGTCTTGTGTTCGTTTTGAACAGTGTCTTGCACTACAGGTTCCTCATCTGTAACTGGAGCTGTTAGGTGCTACCACTACACAAACAGAAATAAGAGATCTCTTTTCTAATGTGTGCACTGAAGCGCAGAGATTTTAAGTAACTCACCTATGACCACACAGTGTTAGAGCCAGGAGGGTGGTTTGATTTTTAAATCACATTGATTTAAATCATCGGTATTTATTATGATTTAAATAAGGCAACATGAAACTTTGTGTTAAATCATTTGAGTTTTAAATCTTGTTTTGCATGTGTAGTTTTTGATTATTTTCCTTTTAAAAAAAAAAAAAAAAAGGTTGTTTCTTGTGGGTTGGTATAATTTAATACTGCTTTTTGCTACCTAGGGGGAACACTATATCTATACACATTTATTTAAGTAATTGTTTCTTAATATGCATTTATTCAGTCTTTATTTTTAATTTTTTTTATGTTAGAAAATGGTGAGTGATGCATTTCTGATTTAGTAGGTAATGATTTTGTTTCACAAGCTACACTTGGATGGAACTTAAAATTCAATTAAAATGCTCAAAACTAGCATTTGAAAATTTACATAAATAAAACTACTTTTCTTGTGCTGGATGCATAAGAAAAGAAAGGTATAGCAAAAAAAAAAGTTCTTTATTAAACAAAAATATTATCTTCAGTTAGTTAATTGAACTGTTTCTGATCACCATGTCTTTCAAGGTTTAGAAACAGTAGATCACATCCTCTCATGCCTCCAGGACTGGATTATAGCAAGGGCGATGGGGCTGAATCTCTGAGCCCTGGCCCAGACGAGGCTCCAGGCTCCAACCCCTAAAACTCCTATCCATACCCCCTGCCCATCTCACTCAGTGCAGGTAAGGATGTGGGGCAGACTTGATGGAGCAGGGCTGGGACAGAAACTCCCTTTGGTCCCAGACCGTGCCCCCAAGGGACAGGCCTCCATGCGGGGGGGAGGCTGTGGTATGTGGAAGGGGCCGCAGGTGGAGGGCCCCATGATGGGGGGGGGGGAACCCAGCTCCCCAAGGCCAGTTAATGCAGCCCTGAACACCTCATTTAAATTCATAGGGAAAGATTCTTTCCTGCCTTTTCAGTTCCCAATAAGTTTCTCAACTTTGCACAAGCTAGCTGAGTAAACTGAAATGAAGAAAATTCTCTCTCTACCAGCAATCAAAAGGCTACCGCTGTTGTAGCACTGCACTGAGCTCTGGTTCAAGTGTTTTGCCAGTGACTTCCTCCAATTGTTTGACTTTCTTTAAAAATTTGGCAGCAAAGGCAGGCTGCTTAAATATTTATGTTAATCTAAATTCAACTTAGATAATTTTAAAAGTTTAGGCCTTAATATAAATTTGAAATTATGAACAACCTAAATTTAAATAGGCTTATTTTTATCAAGAAAAAGTTATTTAAATTAAATAAAGAAATCCAATTTCCATTTAAAAATATCCTTAAATAAATAAAATATCTAGGAATAGAACCTACAAGCCATGGAGAGTAGAAAGCATAGGTACGGTTATGCCCTCACACTTGTGCAGTTTGCATAGTGAAAGTAGCATCTACCTAGATGAGTGGTCTCAACCTTTCCAGATTACTGTACCCCTTTCAGGAGTCTGATTTGTTTTGAATACTCTTGAGTTTCACTTCACTGAAAAACTACTTATTTACAAAATCAGACACAAAAATACAGAAATCTCAAAGCATACTTACTGAACAGTTGCTGACTTTCTCGTTTTCATCATATAATAAAATTAGAATGTAAATATTGTATTTTTAGTGTATAGTAAGCAGTCTGAACAAATCATTGTTTATGTGAAATATCAGTTTGTACTGACTTCACCAGTGCTTTTTATGTAGCCTGTTGTAAAACTACAGTAAGCAATTAACTATGTGAGTTGATGTATGCCCCCTGGAAGACATCTGTGTACCTTCAGGGGTATATGTACCTCTTGCCGAGAACCACTAGTGTAGATGGTGCAAGAATGCATCCAGTTCCCTGCTGGAACTGCCAGATTATGCATTTCCCATCACCATCCTTCCCCAGCAATTAGACCTTGAAACTTAATTGTGGTGAATCATCTTTTGCGTTATTATAATGTCCCATTCATCAGTATTTGGGTGGGAATTCTTACTTTGTCTACAGTAATCTGCAATTGTGCAAAACAGTTATGCATATTGTTGAGAACAGAAATGGCCTTTGACAAAGTTACTTTTCTAAGAAGTCACTCAAAACTACTTTCATAACCTTTTTTTGTGATTCCATGGAAGTCAAGAGGCTTGTGGTCAGCCCTTTGAAACATCTCTGCTCTTTTAAAGAAATCCTTCTATGCTTGTATGGCAAATATTTCATAATTCAGGGTAAGGCATGAGACATTGCATCCCAGGGCAGCAGGGGAGCAGGCAGTACACAAGTAAATTCTCTGTGGTCCCACTAGAGTCTAGAAGTTTTCAATTTTTTTTTTCTTGGGACCCAGTTGAAAAAAAATCACTTATGCCCATGACCCAACAATTACATCTTTGAGCAATGCATTCCAGTCTTTTGACAGAGACAGCAAAGGGTGCCATGACCCAGTACTGGGTCCCAACCCTAAGTTTGAAAACCACTGCTCTAGACTGCTCTGGATGGGACTTGGAGGAACAGTGTCCAGCCTCCCTTAATCGGAAAGGGGAGTAGCCACTTTCTGGCCTTAGGGATAAAGAAGAAAAAGAAATACCAGGGGATTATCGTCAGAAAATCTAACACGAAAGGGGGGGGAAATCATGCAAGTTTGGCTATTTGCATATAATACAGTGGTCCAATATAATAGTCAAATCAAGAAAGCACATGAAAAGTCACTTAATCATGTTAGTACTAGCATTCTGATTATTTTTTCCCCCCGAGTGGGGGTAAATCTAAAAAGCAGAATTCTCAGCATCATCATACATGATGCTTTCTGTTGGGCAGTATTGTTCAGTAGGAAGGGTATGGGGCTGGGAGTAGGGAAATCTAGGTTCTATATCTGGCTCTGTGATTGATTTGCTTTCCTTTCTGCTTCTGTTTCCCAACTTACAAAATTTAGGTAGTGCTATGAAACCCCTAATGAAAATGCTTTGAGATCCACAGGTGAAAAGTACTGTGTGAGGGCACAATGCTATTGTTAACCTGAAACTTTTCCTTCTGTTCAAATACCCCCATAATACATAAAACAGATTGGATTAGAAAAAGCAGAAAGGTGGCTCCTTACCTAGCTTTTTCTAAGCAGCAATGAGGATTTGAATTTGCCCACCTGTCTCACTTACCCCTTCCTCTCTCCTCCTCCCTTCCATGCATAAGTTCTCATGAAAGGATAGTAAAAATGAGATGTCTGGAATTGTTTTTCTCCAAAGAAAATTTCTGACAATAAGGGGGGGGGAAATCATTTCTAGCAAAATTTTTGTAGAGAATTATGACATCTCATCAAAAAGCTGAATGCCTCCTGTCAATTTCTGGTTTTTTGTGTCGCCTGATAATTATTTTTCTTTTTTTGATGATGGCAACAACACACACACAAAAAAAAACAGTTTTGAGGAAAGCAATGTTTGTGACAATTTTAGATCAGTTAAAAATCTAATTTTCTGCCCCCCCCCACCTCCAAAAAGGGTATGATTTGAAAACTTTAGACTAGACCTAGTAAAAATATCACCTAAAGGTAGTAATTTTGCTAGAATTACTTCAAAAGAGGATCTGAGAGTGGCTGAAAAGGAAGCGTGAATTCTTCTTTGAGTGCTGCTCACATCCATTCTGATTCAAGGGTGTATGTGCCATGGTACACGGTCACCCCAGAAGATTTTTTGCCCTAGCCTATCTACATAGGGTCAGCTGCCAGTGCCCCCTCAGTCCCACGCTCTAGTCACAGTATACAGGTGGTGCTGACGCTGCCCTCCCCTCAGGTCCTTCTTTCTGCCCAAGTTAGTCTTGGAACTATTTCCCCTTGCAATTCCGCAAGCGCCTATTTTCCCATTGTTTCGTTGCATCTGTTTGAGTTAGTTGTTGTTAGTGGTTTTTCAGTCACTAGATTAGTTTAAGTAGCAAATTCACTGGGGAATTCATCCCTGAATGTTGCATCAGGCGCACATGTGGAGCCCGGCATTGGCTCAGCCATGCCTGGCATCAAACCCTATGCCTCCTTGGGGAAGGCTTTCCTGATCAGCAACCCCCACAAAAGGTGTCTGAAATGCCTAGGTGAGGGTCACAGGGCCAACAAATGTCACATTTGCTGGTCCTTTAAGCAAGGACCCAGAAGGAGAAGAGAGAGTCGCCTTTGGGTCTTCATTATGGAGGTGGCCCTCCACCTGGCTTCGGAGCTGGTCCGCACATCTGCTGTACCGGAAATGTTGGTGCAGAGAGTGCATTTGCACCAGTACCTCCCTAGCACTGGCAAGACTGTCCCTAGGTGAGTGTGGGGGCCCCTTTCAGTCCCCCCAGCAGTGGGGGGCAGGGCCGGTCGGTGCAGGGGAGGGGCAGGCCTCTTCACCCCTGCATCAGCTGTCTCATGCTGGGGCCTGGTTCAGCACTCCTGGTCTCCCCCTGCCATGCATGCTGTTTTCAGCTTTCAGCAGGAAGCAGTACAGTTGGGGTAAGGTGTAGCTGTATGGGCCCCACGCTGCCTCCCACCCTCCCCGCCACTCTGGAACAGAGCTAAAAGCAGCGCGCGTGGTGGGGGGAGACCGGGAGCATGGAGCCGGGTGCCACTTTTGGTTGGCTAGCCTGGCCCCCGGCGGTGGGGGCAGTGGTGCTGGCCCTGCACTGCCCTGCTTGGCAGGACTGCTGGGGGCCCTCAGAGCCGTGGGGCCCAAGGTGATCACCCCCTCCCCCCCAGGAATGGCCCTGGGCACTGGTCACCTTTGGGAAAAGGGAAAAAAGCCCCATGTGGACAGAGAAGAGGTCATGCAGAAAGCATGGGTGTTTGGAAAGAAGACCTGATGCCAGTACTGGCCCCATACCCCCTGCACAGGGCCAGGACCCTTTTTTGCCCAGAAGCCCAAAGACTCAGGCTATTCCGGTACCATATACAGTGGAAGCCTTCGTGGCAGCAAGAGTGTTACTCCAGCTGCCAACACCTCCTCCACCACTGAGACCAGCCGCACAGAGAAGGAAACCTGTAATGACTTCAAAGTCCTGGCCATACACCTCAGTGTGGTTGTATGCCTCAATCACCTGGTGCAAGGGCCAGATCAGCAGTGCGGGAGCACATCCTGGGACTGGGCCTCTGTGCCATCATCCCTGGTTGCATGGTCCAAGGAAACCTGGCACTGGTGCTCCCCATCCCTGGGGCAGCCTAACTTGCCCACCTCAGGCTCACAGTCAGAGGCAGAAGAGCTCCAGTCTCCACCTTACTTGTCTCCACACACTTCTTCCCAGGAACAATCACAAGCACTGTCACTGCAGTCTCCCCATCCTTGATCCCGCTCTTGATACTTAGGAGAATCCAACACCCAGTCCCAGAAAAGAAGGTCATCTTCCTCGCCAGCACCAGCAGCGGCACGTCTGATGGGCAACCGATGCAGAAAATGATTGACGGTGGTGTCCCGGCACCAGTTGAGGGACCGCAGATCCCATGACTCTGCCTTACCTCTATCGACATGACAATCGCCCAACAATGAGGCATGGGCACTGGGGCATCGGAGGGGTTGCTCCCTGCGCAAGGACCAATCCCACAGAGAGGACTGGCACCCTCCCACACAGGTCAGAAAGGTATCCTAAGCACTGGTTTCAAGCATCCCCTTGAACCACGGCAGAGACTTTGATGTGTTGATGGAGGAAGACTTGGTGGTGGCATGTGCGATGCTGTTAGCATCATGGGATGCTACGGACATGGCCAGTAGGAGAGTGGCCTCTGTATCCTAAGTACTGGCCCCTGCAGTGCAGCAGACCTTACAGGACTTGACGGTACAGTGGGCCGACTGGCGTCCTTGGATGGCTTCCCAGAGGGAATCCCCATCATGGGTTTTGTTAAGGGCACCTCTGTCCCAGGGTGGACAGGACTTACGGGGGTTTGATGTCGACTCCAGCCCTGGATAGGGCATGTCAGGTCTGGAAATGAGTAGCTTCAGGGCTTACTCCTCATTGTCACCCAACGAGGTGACCTCTCCCTACTAGAGGACCCCAGGGTGCACCAGGACCTACTGAAGTGGCTAACCGCCCAATAGCACTGGTGAGGGAGGATTTTGACCCATCGTTCAATGTGGGCGAGTCAGCACCCGCAGCCAAAGTGGCCCTCCCTATGCATGAAGGGATCCTCAAAGTTGCCTGTGCCTGGTGGCAAACCTCCTCAGTCCCGCCAGTGTTGAAGGGGACTGAGAGGAAATATCAAGCCATCCCCCCCCCCCCCCCCAACAAATTCAGTAACTTTTTCAACCACCCCACACTGGAGTCCCTGGTGATGGACGCCATTAATCAAAGGGAAAGAGAGGGCTAACCCATATCCACTCCCAGAAATAAAGACGCTAAATGACCAGACCTGTTTGGATGAAAAATTTATTCCACAACAGCGCTGCAGCTACACATTGCAAACCAGCAAGCCCTAATACAATGTTGCAACTTCAACCTGTGGAATTCCATGAAGAGATTCTGAGAGCTCATCCCCTTGAACCACGGCACAGACTTTGATGTGTTGATGGAGGAAGACTTGGTGATGGCATGTGCGATGCTGTTAGCATCATGGGATGCTACGGACATGGCCAGTAGGGGAGTGACCTCTGTGATGGCCATGAGAAGAGTGGCATGGCTGCAGGAGTTGGGCCTTTCACCTCAGGTGTGGCAGGCAATCCAAGATCTTCCTTTCAAGGGCCCAACCCTCTTCACAAATTTGACTGTTCCCGAGCTCCATGGCATGAAGAACTCCCATACCACCCTGCTGATGTTGGGCATGTAGACCCCTCAGACGGCCAAACCCCCATTTTACTCACCCCCCCCCCAACATCAATAGCAACAACAGCATGGCTCGTGCCAGTGTTCCTTTCAATCGCTGCAATGTCCCTACAGAAACAGAGGGGGCAGAAGCAGAAGTGACAGAGAAGGCCAGGGTCAAGGTTCAAACCAACCCTCTTGGCAAGGTTCTAACAACCACCCTATTGCTCAAAGACACAGATTCTGACTGATTGCACGGGGACCCCCACCCCTCCCTGAGTCCCTCACATAGACCAACTTTCCAGGACTGCCTCTATTCTTTTTAATACCAGTTGGCCAAGATCACCTCAGACCACTGGATTTTAGATACAATCTCATGGCTATGCCCTGAAGTTCAAGTCCACCCCCTGATGACAAACTGCCCCCTTGACTTCCCGTCAGGGGTCCTTGCCATGAGCTCCTTCTGAAATAGGAAGGCCTCAAATTCTTAAAGCCGGTGGCAATAGAATGAATGACTTGTAGCAAAAGGGGCAGGTGTTTCTACTTAAGAGATTTCCTGATTCCAAAGGCAAAAGGGAGCCTGAGACCCATCCTGGACCTACAGTGTTTAAACAGATTCCCAAGAAAAATAAAATTTTGAATGGTCTCTCTGGCTTAAATTATCCCATCCCTAGACCTGGGAGATTGGTTTGTGGTCATCCACCTGAAGGACGCATACTTTCAGGTCACTATCAGACCCAAACACAAGAAATTCCTAAGGTTCACAACAGGGCACCAGGCACTACCAATTCACAGCCCTGCCCTTTGGGCTCTCCCTAGCCCCAAGGGTCTTCACAAAGTGTGTGGCAGCAGCAGTGTTCCACCTAAGAAAAAGGTGTGTTCAGATCTTCCCTTACCTGGATGTGTGGCTCATCAGAGTCAAGTCCAAGAACCAGGTTTGTCATAGTGTCCACGACTACTGTGAGGCAGTGCTTCCATGGCAGACTCTACTTACATCATAAAAATGGCCCACTTCCACATGAGGCAATTGCAGTCCTGCCTGGTGGGGGTGTACCACCCACAATGCCACTCCCTGGGCTAAGTGGCCACCATCCTGTGGGAAGTCCTAAAGACCCTCACAACCTAGCAGAGTCCAGACTTTGCTCTGAAGGGTGTCCCCTTTGAGATCCAGGATCCATCAGTGCCACTTATCACAGACACCTCAGACCTTGGGTGGGCAAGCTCATATCAGCAATGGCCTTACCATCCAAGGGAGGTGGTCAGTGGAGGAGACTCCCCTCCACATAAATGTAAAAGAGCTGAGAGCAATCCACCTGGCCTGCAAGGTTTTCCTGGACAGTGTAAAGGGCAGGCCAGTACAGCTCCTTACAGACAAGGCAGCAATGTTTTACCTCAACCACCAAGGGGAAGCCCACTCATCTGCCCTGTACAAGGAGTCAGTCTGGCTTATGGGAACTGGCCCTAGAGAACAACTTCCAACTGATGGCAGCCCACTTATCAGGAATGAGCAACAGCCAGACGAACAAACTCGGTAGACAATTCTTCCCCCAAAATGAGTAATTTCTACATATGGAAGTGGTGAGACCCCTCTTCCAGGAATGGGGTCTCCCCCAAATAGACCTGTTTGCAAGCAACACAAACTGCAAGTGTATCCTATACTGCTTCCTTAGGATTCCCAGGGTGTTGCTGAAAATCAAGAGGGGACATCATGATAGCCCCAGCCTGGGCTTGCCAGCCCTGGTTCAGCATGCCCCCTGACCTCTTAGTGGCCATGCCCAAGGAACTTTTATCCAAGGTGAACCTTCTAACACAGGACAGGGGGTGCCTCTGGCACCCAGGCATGGCTTCTTTATACCTGACAACCTGGAAGCTCCATGGCTGAGTTCAGTGGAGAAAGCCTGCTCCAAAGACGTACAGCAGATATTGATCAGGAGCAGAAAGCCACCCACATGTGCAACCTACAAGGCCAAGTGGAAGTGATTCTTACTATGGGCTACAGCCAGAGGGGTCCACCCAGACAGCACTCCTATTCAAAGTATCCTTGACTACATCCTGCTTCTGAAAGGTGAAGGGCTGGCTTTGGTCTGCCTCAGGCTCCACCTGGCAGCAATCTCGCCTTCCACAACTTCTTCCAAGGGATCACCCCTTCTCACACACCATGACTTCCAGATTCCTCAAAGGGGTGGAGGGACTCTACCCACAGATATGTAAACCAATCCCACAGTGGCATTTAAACTTGGTTCTCAGTGGGCTCACTAATCCACCCTTTGAGCCTATGGACTTGTGCTTCCTGCTAGTCCTGTCACAGAAGGTAGCATTCCTAGTAGCCATTACTTCAGCAAAGAGGGTGTTGGAGCTAAAAGACCTATCCTCAGAACCACTGTACACGGTGTTCCAGGGGCCCCTAAAATAGGGGAACTCACCAGAACGCTGTGTTCCACGCCCCCTTAAAAATAGAGGAATGCATTCTGCTCCCCCCCCCCCAGTGGCCAGCTGAAGGGAGGGACTGCAGACTGGAGCAAGCCTGGCCACCCCACCCTCCCTTCTCAGCACCCGTGCTGGCCCTGCCCCTTCCTGCTGGGCCTGGGCAGCGCGCATGGCCTGGACACAGTCTCAGGCCTGTGACCTCTCTCACTGGTCGGCCAGCACTGCAGTCTCCCTCCCCCCAGCCCGGCTCCTTGGCCACGTTGGTGAGGTGGGTAAAGGGCTCAGGGGATGGGGGACAGGCAGGCAGCCTACATGGGAAGCATGGGGGGTGGGTGGGAAGAAGGGGTTGGGATGGTGGGCTGGGGAGGTGTGGAGGAGGTTGAGGGCTGATGAGGGTTGAGTGGGGGAATGGGGACAAGGGGGCTGGGATGTAGGGAGGGGGTTGGGGGGCTGAAGGGGGTGGAGTGAAGACAAGGGAGTTGGGGGGCGGGGGTTAGGAGAGCTGGAGTGGGAACATGGGGGCAGAGAGCTTAGGGAATGGGGATTGGGGTTGAGGACATGGGGAAGGAGGGGTCTGATGGGGGCAGGCATTTTGGGGCAGTAGATGGGGTGGGAGGCAGTGTTTGGGGGGCAGTAGCTGGGGTGGTTGAAGGGGACCCAGACCTGGGTGAAG
>ML681963.1:5068023-5125025 GCA_007922195.1 Podocnemis expansa | reverse complement strand
TTTAACCCCTGTTGGTGTTCTATAAAGAGAAGGTTCAGCTTCACCCATATCCAGTATTCCTGCCAAAGGTGGTCTCCTCCTTCCATATAAACCAGGACGTTTTTCTCCCAGTGTTCTTCCTAGGCCACACATAACGGAGAACCAAAGAAGATGGTAAACTCTGAATGTTAGAAGGGTGCTTGCCATCTACATTGAAAGAACTAGACCATTCTGCAGATAAACCCAGCTCTTCATCATGTTTGTCAAATGCATGAAAGGTCAAGTGATGACATCACAGAGCATCTCATCCTGGATAATGAGCTGCATCAAGGACTGTTACCATGGGGCAAAGATCCCCCTTCTGGGAATGATACAAGTACACTAGAGCAGGGTTCAAGTCTCATCGACAGCCTTCCTGGCATGGTTGCTCATCCAAGAAATCCACAGGGCAGCCACCTGGTCCTTGGTCCATGCCTTTGCCTCTCACTATGCCGTTGTCCAAGAGATGAGGGGTGATGCAGCCTGCAGCAGGGCAGTACTACAGGTGGGGAAACAAGGCTTGTAAGTCACCTGAATCAGAATGGATGTGAGCAGTGGTCGAAGAAGAATTGAAGGTTACTTAGTTGTAAATGTCCTTCTTTGAGATGGGCTGCTCACATACATTCCATACCTCTTTCCATCCCTGCTTTTCAGAGTTAGTAGAAAGAACGGACTGAAGGGGAGGCAGGCTATATACTGAGACCAGAGCGCAGGACTGAGGGGGTGTTGGTGACTGATCCTACGAGGACAGGCTAGGGTTAAAAAGCTTCTGCGATGTACAGCACGTATGCACCAGAATCAGACTGTATGTGAGCAGTCCATCTCAAAAAAGGACATTTACAGGTAAGTAACCTTCCATTCTGCCCTCTGTTACGGGAGTCTGACCTCTTTTTGCTTCAAAAGCAGACATTCAAGTACTAGGCTCTGCTTTCATTTGAGGACCCAATGTATTCAGTCTACAGTTTTGGAAATGTCTGTTTCTGAGAAGCAGAATAATCACAATCATAGCTTTGGATGTTAGCACCAAAAGAAAGCTTTGTTCTGTTTCTTCAGCAGATGCAAAAGTGAGTAGGTTTCTGCACCATGTGTCTAGTTATATAGATTAAAGGACTTGGGCTTTAATACCTAGGTAACTGATATTCAGACTAGGTCTATGCTCATGTTGGCACCACCCAATTGGTTCACTTGGATCAACTGAGCAGAAGTGGAGAGCTGCTCAATTAACTTGGAAATCAATGTTGCTAAGCTAATCCACACTCACTAAGAGGAGCAACACTGTGTCAATGAGAGGGTGTTTCCCATCATCACAATGAAGTAAAAACACCACAGTAAGTAGAAGTTAGGAAGTCAATGGGAGATGCATAAGCTACTCTATGTAGCTTGCATATCTCCTGTTGACCACCACCAAATTTTGTGGCAAATTTAGGCATAGCTCTGGGCTGAGGTTCACAAGCCTCCAATGCCTCTTTAATGGGTCTCCTGTAATTCTTTGCAGTGTGTGATATTAAAACATGCTGATTTAATTAACCTCCCAAGATGCTTTTACTGTGTCATCAACCAACTGCAGATGCTAATATTTGGTTAGTCATTTTGGTGTGAGTAATATATTAATGAAGTATTTCCTCTGGTATATTGTTTAACTGTGACCATACTATAACAAATGAAGCCATGAATTCACACTATTATGGCTCCTTTGGGTAATGTGGATAACTGATTTGCCTTTTGAATAACTGTCATCTGAGTATTGATCATTTCTAGCAGCACCTTGGATCTTACCTCATCTGCTCTTTGGCTTCCCCTGAGATCCCATTTCCCTTCAAACTGGCTAGGCAAAGTAATTCAGCTTCATTATCTGATCTGTGGCGTGTCAATTATTTTTGCTCAAAGTTCAGATTTCTTGGGCAAGGTATAGTCAATCTCCAGGCTTCAGAGAAAATAATAGAAAAATAATAACAATAATGAGAACAAATACATAAAAAGATTTTGTGGTTCATTCAGAAGCATCTGGTGGGCTGGATTTAGCCCACAGTCTGTCTGACTACCCTGGAGCAATCTCTGTGATCCATTTCTCTTCTGCTCTTTCAAAGTACTGTGATTTTATTGCCATGCTACTCATGCCTGCTGAAAACACTGTACTCGTTTAAAAGAAAATAAATCAAAGCAACTAAGCCCATAAAGTAGAGCCAGGGCCCTAATCAGAACTGACGTGTAGGGAGGTTGAAAGTGATGCATGAAAAAGAATGTTTGCAAGGGTGGCTAACATGAAGTAATTCACCCTTCTGACTCTTGTGTGTGTTACATCAGTTCAGCCATTCTTATACCCATTTACTGACTTTTAATGTTGGTCCCTTTCAAAGTTGCCTCTGTATGTTACTTTTTGTTTGAATTCATTTAGGACCGTGCCAGGAATTAGATCCTAAGTATCCGGAAAAAGGTGTAAATTACATCCTTCTTGTTGCCTATAGACTCACTTTCCCACACGTAACTTTTTTTCTCACCATCCCCAAAGTACTCAGTTTCTCTATGTACCCAAGTGGCGGCCTAATTTTTAACATGCGCTATTACCCCGCCCCACCAAAGGCCTTCATACTGCTCAATACAAGGCATGCCATTCAGTTTTGGACACACATTTGCCTTCGTCCCACACAGCCTTGTGGTTGTCATGGTACATTTTTGACATCAGAAATGTGAAATTCTGAAACTGAGGTTATAGAAAACCCAGTACATGTTTAAGAAATGAAGCCCACACCATTTCGAGCTACCCCGCCTTTCCGTGCTGTCTTGTTGGTTTTGCTTATGTAACACATTCTCTACCTTGATCAAGCTTTAATCATTTGCTGCTCCTGCTGCTGTAAGTACTGAGCATGTAGGGCAAAATGCACAGCCAGTGCTAGTATTTCTTTTATTAGGTGTGTCATTTTTCAAGGTCCATTGTGTCATTGAGTGATTGTAACAGAACTCTACCATGCTGCCCTACTATTTACCAGTGAGATAGGAACGAAAACTGAGGGGATGAAAATGCAAGGTTGGCTTATGTTGGTTGAGCTAGGAGGGCCGGAGTCAGAAATATGATGTCCACAACTGCTGAGTGCACAGTCAAAAGATGATGATTAATAGTCCACACTCATGTGAAACATCATAAGAGGCCAGCTGACAAACCCTCAGTGATCTTTGGTGCATCGCTAAGAAATAGGGGGACTGGATCAGCAAAAAGATAGCATACATGGTGACAAATCATGCCTTGAGTTAAGAAAACAATTTACAAAATTTTCTGCAGATGCTGAGCACTTTGGGATTTTGCTTAGAGGTTAATAAAGACAGCAAGATTACTATGCTGGCCACATAGTGGTAATGGTGGGTGGAGTGCGTGTTACTATGCTGTGTCATTTTCAGACCTGTTCTTGGCAGCAGATCATGCTGTGAGCCTGTGGATTTCATGCAATAAGAGGTAAGCTGGCAACTAGCTGCCCTCTAGTGGAAAAATGACACGTTAAGCAATTGATTTCACATTTGTGTGCAGCTATGCAATAATCATAGTTAGACTATGGGTCAGATTCTGCACTCAGTCACTTAGATGTAAACCTAGTATAAGTACATACTCCAGATTTATGCAATTGTAAATAACAGCAGAATCTGGTTCTGTATGTTTAATATTTTAAACTTTGTAAAAGTGCATTCATTTGATTAAATTCTGAAAATCTCCTGTGTTTTTCCCCAGTAAGTTAAATGGAAGAAGTTGGTATGGGATAAATTACGTAAAGGGAAATTCCTCAGCTTATTATGCTGACCATCACTTGCAGCCCAAACTTGGATCTTTGAAGAGAACCAGGAAAGGAAAGCGAGTGCAAGCTGTTGGTGACTATTTAAGCTAATTCACACAAAAGTTGCTCCAGCAGGACTTGGAAATGGCCACTTTACCTTCTTTTTAAAGCTGGGTAATAAAACTGGGCTCTGTTCTAATCCATATCACAGGACAATTGCTTAGTTGAAGCACTAGGGGGACCCCTGAGTGACTCACCAGCTTAAATGTGACTGATTTAATATCGTCCTTGTTTCTTGCTGCTGAATTTAGTCTGAGAACAGCTGGCTGGTGTCTCTGCAAGATAAGCAAGGAGATCCCACTTCCTCTTTCATTGACCTCAGGCAACCTCATGAGACATGAATTAACTTCACTGGGGTAATTCTCACTTGTCAGTTTGAAGCAGACAATGCCTGTTTCCTTTAGACAATGGGCTAGGGAAAAAAAGCCTTCATCTCAAGGAGGTCATGTTTCTTAAGGCCTAGAAATCGGAGCACAGAATGGGGAGGCACAGGATTTTTGGTCCTATTGCTATCTCTAAAAGGTAGTGTGTCCTAGTGGTTAGAGGGGGTCTATTTCCAATTCTGCTAATTTGCTATTGGGCTGAAGACTCCTGGGTTCCATTCCTATGGGTGTGTCTACACTGCAGTTAGTCACCTGTGGCTGGCCCTTGCCAGCTGATTCAGGCTCCTGGGGTTCAGACTAAAGGGCTGTTCAGTCTGGGTTTGTGCTACAGCCTGAGCTCTGCTATTCTCCCACACTTCACAAGGTCCCAGAGCTCAAATATTTACACTTTAACTCAACAGCCACCTAGCTGAACCTGAAGCAGCTGATATGGGCCAACCACTGGTTTTTAATCACACTGCAGAGGACATACCCTCCCAGACCCTCCTACTGGTCCGTTGTGTGACCTACAGCACTAGATTCCTCATCTATGAAAAAAGGAAATAGTGAGCTTCCAAGGTTGGGTGTGAGGGTAGGAGATGAAGTTAATTGGTAGAACACATCATTGAGACTCTGCACTATCTACAGCAGGTATTGTAGAAGTGTGAAGTGCTATGTGCCGAATGACTGGTGCCAGTTCTCCCACAGAAGCTGAGGGGAGGTTGATAGACTGTGGATTTCTGGAGTTCCTCATTACCTGTTATGAGCTGCAGTGTATTTGAGATCTGCTGGCAACATCTTTCTGAGACAAGCTGCTCTGTCAAGTGACTTGATGCTTTCCACCAGCTGCTGAAAATGGAATTCAGATGACAGTCAGAAGAATGTCGAGTTCAAACAATCTCATCAGAAGACTTGTAGCAGTGAAATTTCCCAGTATGTGCTGCAAGCTACTCTATGCTAAGTGGGCAGTGCCACACACAGGTGCTTCCTGGCTTACCTGCTGCTGTGGCAATTCACAGCTGAGGCTTTTTACTCACATTTAACAAAGAGGCTGCAGCTGAAAACCTTTGATGCACAAGAGAAGCTTGACTGAAATTCATGGGGGAAAAGGGTTTTCAGGCTCTGTTCTCTGCCCAAACTGCTACTGACATCAGTGCAGGTCCTGTCCTAGTGTTACTAGTGAATCATAAGCAGGTCTTCGGCTGGCTGTAAGCCAGCCTGAACAAAGATACATATTTACTGCAGTGATATATGGGGGAGACTGCTGGACCCAGTAGGGGTTTAATGAAAGAGAAGAACTGTAAAAAGGTAGTGTTGAGGACCCCTGAGAAGGGTGGCATGTACCTGCTGTAAGAGGTCCAGGTCACCAGATGCCTGGAAATAATATACTGAGACTATAAATGTAAAGCAGAGGTGTCCAGCCTTTGTGGGTGATGGGGCCACATTGTAATTCTTTTCTCAGTCAGCGGGGCTGGTGAGAAAAATTTTTTATAGATAAAGACATTAAAATTGATCTTTGTTAATAAACTTTAAAATAATTAGTGTGATATTTGGCATTGCTTTTGCTTGCACTGTGTACAGAGGACAAGGGGGGGGTTAGGATGCCTGTGTGAGGGGACAGGGCAGAGTGTGGGAAGCAAGGTAGGACAGGGGAGCATGGAAGAGGAGAGGAGGGAAGGAAGGGTGAGGTGGGGTGAGCAGAGCAGCTGGGTGCCAGGACTCAGCTACTTCCTGACAGGGACCCCACCAACAATTCTGCTCTCCTCACTCCGTTTCAGGGAAGGGAGAGCAATGCTAAGGAGAGGGAGAGGGGAACAGAGTCAGACAGAGAGAGGACAGAAACCCTGGCAGTTCTGCAGGGGTCACAGGTTTTGGCATTGGGCATCTCTGTACCAGAAAGACTGTTGGATAGCAATCTCTACAGAAGAGCTTTTGCCACTAACATCAGGGTGTGGGAGGAGAGGAGAACTGGGGGAAGGGATATCCAGGTCAGAATTTTAAACTGCTTAGGCACTCCCCCTTTACCTGCCTCCTGCTCACTTGAAAGGGACTGAATCCAGCCCCTGAACAGCTCTCTGGCCATGCCATGCCTTCCTGTAGCTGTGCTAGGCACAGGGCAGGAAATTGACGAAGGCCCTGGCCAGCTCCAGCTCCCAGGCTCTTGCAGCAGCAGTCTGCAGGCTGGATGAAAGCCCTTGGCGGGGCAGAGTCTGGCCCTCGGGCTGCAGGTTGCACAAGCATTCCATGTCTTACGCTCCTCTGCATTTATTTTCATCCCATTCTGTAAATTCCCCCTATTCAGAGTATGTGACAAAGTGGGATTTTCTCCCATGAAAGCTCATGTGAAAAATAAATGTTAGTCTTTAAGTGCCACATGACTCCTTGTTTTTTTTTTTTTTTGCTGGACTAGACTAACATGGCTGCCCCTTTGGAGTTTTATTTATCATGTCAGTGCTGGCTGGGTATCTGCATAGCACTGACTATGGACTAAGTCCAAATTCCTTTGGGATTCTACTTTGCTTATTTCAAAGTCCTGGTTTGGAGTAGAAGGGGGATCATTTTAGTACATTGCTGCGGCTCAGGCAGTTGTATTTGTCATGCTAGGTAAGAAGGATTTGGCTTTTGAGGACTGAAATGGCAGCTGGAGAGGTTGGAATGCAGCACTCCACTCCCATATGCAAGTCACTGACTCACTCAGAAAAGAGCAACATGAAGATGGGCTTTCTCTGTATTTTGGATGGTGTGCATGTTGAATAATTAAATCTTTTACAGTGATGTCTTTGATCTGTTTGATTTTCTAGGCATTGACTATCTCACCTCAGTCTTGTGCTGCACGAGGGAACTGGCTCTATGATGAAACTTCACAAAGCTGTTGCTACCAATGTCCCTCAGGTCTGTATGTTTGTAACTTGGTAATAACTAACAGGCAGACTCTACAGCACCTCTGACTGCTACAAATGCACTAGGAAATGTGCATGTGTACAATGGCAGGGATAGTTCTTTGTGCTTGTGTGTTATGAATGAGCAACAGGTCTGGGTCTTCCTTCAAACTTCCCAGCAGTTCACAGTATGATATATGTGCCCTCTTGTTTGTTTTTAGACATTGACAGTTTTGTCAGTTCAGCTCCTGACATTTAGGCCTGGTCAACGCTTTAATATTCAGATCGATGTAGCTATGTTGGTCGGTGGGTGAAAAATCAACTCCACCAGTGTAGCTATGCCAACCAAACCCCCAGTATAGTTACAGCTATGTTGGCAGACGGCTGTTTCTGTCAACCTAGCTACCATCATTCGGGGAAGTGGTATTCATGTGCTGATACAGCTGCACCTTCCCTTATTATCAACTGCTTCTCTATTATGGGATTATGCCCTCTTAGCTACAATGATATTGCTATGCCAAAATGATTTCCACGGTGTAAACGTATCCTGAGGACCTGGTCTGGTAAGGAGCTGTGCCAGAAGGAACTGAAAGAACTCGGCGGGTTTTTTTTGGAGGTACTCGGAGCCTTGCAGAATTGGGATCTTAATTCGCATCTAGCTGCAATCGATTCTGCCCTGTCCTGCACTTTTGTCATTTACCCCTGTGCAAAGTGAGTAGATGGAAGGTATAACATGCCACCTGTGTGATCTGCTGTTGTTTTACACCCATTTTGTGCTGGAGCAAGTGACTACACAAGAATTGGACCAAGAATTTGCATCTGTGATGCTTCAAACTGTCCAGTAAGACTGTGAAGCTAACTTTGCATCTGATCGCAGGCCATAAAAATAGAAAACGGTATTGGGGAAAGTCTGTCCCTTTTCTTCAGAGTCAAGTCATTTTAGAAAGTGCTCCAAAGAAGAGGGAGGTGTGCAGCTTGTTTTCAGCTCAAGCAGCAGACCACTCGGAAATCAGCCATGACTCATGAAGAATAACAAGGCTTGTGGTCAGAAATAGGAAATGGCTTAGTGAAACCAAGTCCTGGAAATGCTTGAAGCTACTCCCATTGGCCAAAATAGTTCAGTGGGTGGGGCATTTTGTGGTATTTTCCTCCTTGTAAAAATGTTGGGGTTTTTTTCTTCTCAAAAGGAAATTTTTGACATTTATTTGTTAGGCTGATAGAGTGCATGAGTATTGTGCCAGGTTACTAACAGTTGTATGAACTTGTATTGGGTCAATATTGGGGCACTGAGAGCAGTGTCCATGTGATGGTGATGATGATGATGATGACTATGCCAGGGCACATGAGAGAACCACTCCTTGGTGTGACCAGCCAGGACTTGAAAAATTAGGAATAGTGGAACTGCTTAAATCACAAGAACAAATTAGAGATGAGGAAGCAGCTGTGGCTGGATAGCCATCCAAGACAGATTGCTTAGAGACAAGAAATCCTGCATCTTAGTAGGGAGATCGAGTAGTGACCTTTGCGGTCCCTGCTAACCCAATGATTTTATGATCCTCAACTGGTGTGTGTCAGTGTAACTTCATTGCTTTCAATGGGACAATTTTAACACCTTTATAACAGCTGTAGATCTGAGCATTGTTAATCGTGAGTGGCAGGATGTTGGCTGAGTGTTCTGCTTAGTGAAGACTGAGGGTTAAAGAGGAGCAGATAGAGGAGACATGGGCAAAAAGTCCAAGGGGAGACGAGCATAAAAATACATCAGAGGAAGACTATTCCATGGACAGATGGCAACATAATACAGTATCTAAAACAACAAAATCAAGCCCCAAAAGTTAGGAAATGCCAGAAATAAGGTTTTGTGTGGCACTTTAAGACTAACAGATTTATTTTTTGCATCAGCTTTCGTGGGAGAAGATCCTGCTTCCTCAGATGCTTCAAGTGGGATCTTCTCCCACGAAAACTCATGTAAAAAATAAATCTGTTAGTCTTAAAGTGCCACAAAACTCCTTGTTTGTTTTTTTTTTTTTTTTTTTTTTTTTACTGGACTAGACTAACACACCTATCCATTTTGAAAAAGAAATAAGGTTGCCTGTGCTATCCTATCAGCTCCTTATCTAGTCCGTCTCCCCCCACTATGTGCCAAATCTGCATCTCTGAACCTGTCCACCAGTGTCCATCATTTCTCCAAGTAGACTCTCAGAGGGGACCCAGGACTGTTTACTCCAGTGGTTCCCAACCTGTGGTGTGAGCCAGATGGAATGTGTTTCCATGGGGCTAAGAGACAAGTGCATGCATGGACTCCACCTTGGTCCATAGATGCTGGGGTCCTTGTTGGAGCCGGGGGGGGGGCACTATATCCCACTGGCTGCAGAAGGGAGGAGCCACTACCCTAGAGATCCGGGTGGCATGCACAAGGGTACAGGATGGATGTGGTTTCCCTGCTGAACCCATGGCAACGGGAAGTCCTTGAGGAGCCAGCCTCCTCAGTGAACTCCTGCTGTCTGGCTGCAGGGCGGCAGGGGCTTGCTGACAGATACTGGTGGTCCTTCAAGGTTGTAACAATGGTATCTGTGGCCCTCGAGCCAAAAAGGTTGGGAACCACTGGTTTACTCCATGGGCTGCTGCAGTGCATTATTTCAGCCTGAATTTCTGACATACCTTTGATCACTAAAGGAAACTTTTTTTTTTTTTTTTTTTTTAAGGTCACATTGCAGGCCTTAGCACTGAGATTGCAGTGGTCCCCGCATTATGACATTGGCCTCAGACAATGGGAGGTGGCAGTTGGCTAGCAGGGGCATTGTCTGGTGGCATTTAGTCACCTAAATATAGCACTGATGCTGTCACTTGCACCACCCACGGAGTGCTTGCTAGACTGTTTAGTAGGTGTGTAAGTCATAGCTGATAGGGGTGCACTGTGCAGAGAGAAGAGGGCTGTTTTCCAGGCTTATTTGTCTCTTGTCTGTAGAACTCTCACTTTGGGGCCTCTCCAAGGTCCCATTTGAAGCAACATCACGAGATGCGAGCAGTGTTTTAGAGGGAATCTAGGGCAGCAAAATGTTTAGCATCAGTCCTGGGAGTTATTACTGTAGACATGATGGAGCCAGTGAAAAGCGATTGGCTCAGAAATCAGTGTGGCAGAAGGGTGCTGACTTTCAGACCTGCCTGCTACCTCTGTCTTCCCATTAATGACACTCTGTAGCACTCTGCAAAGTGATCCTAAACTCTGTACTCTGGTGCAGTCCAGGACCATAGTACTTCTAATTAGAGACAAGGAAGGAGAGTGGAGCAACCACAATGATAGGTGCAGAGATATAACCCATTTTAGTGCATGTCCTGTGTGGAAGGTGACTGCGTTCACTGAAGGGCTTTAGAACATGCACAACAAGTTGACTGGCCCTTAAAGGGCAGTAAGCACTAGAGATTAGTCAACACCTGTTCTGTGGAGTGTCCCTTTAAATCCTTGGACTTTTTGGAGTGGATGAAGACCTAGGGAAGGCAGAGGGAGGAAGATGGTTCCATGGCCAGGGGTGAAACCCAGGCTGCTGTTTCTTTAAGGGTCTAGGATCAGGAGCCTTGTAAGAGTGGGCAGAGAGGGCAGGACTCCCCTCTCAGCCAATCAGGACAAGCTCTGGAATGGAAACTGTGTATATTCTATCATTCTTCTTCTGGCCTGGGCCTCCTGGGGTAACCACCTGAATATGCACATCAGGGCAAGCTGCGAAAAGGAGAGCAGATTCTCTCAGCACTGGTAGGTTAGTTGGAGATAAACTCCCCAACCAGTCACAAACAATGCTCCTGATCTCCCACACTGGATATCAGGAAGGCACTGTAAAACATACTCAGCCCCCTTTACTGCACATCAACTTCTCTGGTCCCCACCTAGCACTGGCTCTCTTAAAGAAATAGGTTCTCCTGACACCAAAGGGTCAGCCACATCACCCAGAACAATATAGGCTTGGATCTTATGCAAAATACCACGCTGCAGCCAATTCTTTAATAACTAAAAGTAAAGGTTTAATATAAAAAATGAGAGATGTTATAGGGTCAAAGTGGATCGCATACATACAAATCATTTAGAGTCCATAGAAGATAAGTTCTTGAAGAATTTGGAGTTTGCAGGTCTTAGGCATATATTCAATACCTAGATGGGTTTAAGTCCTTGTTTCACAGCTTCAGTTGTTAGAAATCCAGTTTTAAGGAATAGAGAACAAATAGTCCAGGTGTAGAGTTGGTTCTAATTCTCCCCTGAGAATTAGCAGGGTGGTTTCCAGGCCAGTGCTGGCTGGGATCTCAATCCTGGGGCCCAAACTTTCCCTGAGAAGCTTGGACAGATGTAAGATAAAGGGATTATGTTCCCAACTGCCTTTTATGGTTGTAGCAAGGTGGGCATTTGCAGGTCATTTCTCCATGTAGGTTTTGATGACTGTTCCCAGGTACTTTCTTAAGTGGAGAATAGTCATGTATGTTGTCCTTTGAAGTAAAACCTCTTGGGCACTACAGGTAATTAGCTGCATTAGCACCATTAACGGACAGTTTACATTGGTACATCTAGATGTTAATGTTCCCTTTTGACCCCTTCCAATAGAGCAATAGTAATAGATAGGGAAATAGTTCATTTACCTTGCTATCCTCTAAGAGGATATAGGTAAACATCATCAAGAAACCACTAATGATACACATGCACATCAAAGCCCTAGCAAAAAACAAAACAAAACAAGGAGTTGTATGGCACTTAAAGACTAACAGATTTATTTTTCGCATGAGCTTTCGTGGGAGAAAATCCCACTTCGTCAGATGCTTCGAAAATGGGGGAACTTACAGGATGTTGTTTCTGTAATGTTTCTGTAAGTTCCCCCATCTTCGAAGCATCTGACGAAGTGGGATTTTCTCCCACGAAAGCTCATGTGAAAAATAAATCTGTTAGTCTTTAAGTGCCATATGACTCCTTGTTTTGTTTTGTTTTGTTTGTTGGGCTAGACTAACACGGCTGCCCCTTTAGAAATATCAATGCCCTAGCCTACGTGTAATGCTGCTACTGTATTTTCCTTTACTATGTCTTCAAAAGTTAGATTTTGGTCATGTATTTTACAAGATGGCTTGGCTTTCTCAAGCCTAGCATGACACTCCTTCACTCAGAAGCAGGATGAGATGCCAGCTGGGGGAGGTCTGCCTGCTGGCCCCTCCTAAGGTGAAAGTGAAAAGAGTGACTGGGGGGAAAAGAGCCAGCTGAATAAGGAGCTTGCTGAGGCTCTACAGTTGATGTTAATTACACTGCAAGCTCCAAACTGGAGAGTTGGGGGCTGCACCAGAAAGGAGTCTCTGGGGATGCGTAGACTCCAGCTATGTAGGGCTGGGCTGGATGAAATTTGGACTCTGAGGACTTTATTTTTATTGGAACAATTTATGATGATAAACAAGGGTATTACTGAAAGAGAAAAGCCTTATTTAAAAGGCAAACTGAGGCATGGCACAGCTGAGCTACGCTTGGCCAGAAAAGGATGCTACAGAGGAGGCACACCTTCTACCAGGCTGGTTCTCTCCCTCTGCTTCTCTCAGAGCCCAAGGTTGGAGGTTTCCTAATGATTTTGCTTTCTCTCTTTCAGGCTATGTTAAACAGAAAGCATGTCCCACAAATTCAGTCAGCGACTGCAAAAGGCAGTGTGGGCCTGAGTATTTCCTCAACAGGGGGCGCTGTGAGGCCTGTGTGTTGTGCAATGCAGGTATTTGCTTTGCTTTCCCTGTGCACTTACATCATTGCAGAGATTCTCTTTGGGTTTGAGCTGGAACAGTGTGTCATGATTTCCTGACCTATCTGAACTGGCGGGGAAGCTGTCTTGTCTTAACGAGCAAGGAGTCCTGTAGTACTTAAAGACTATAAATAAATTTGTTAGTCTTTAAGTGCCACAGGACTCCTTGCTTGTTTTGCTGAACTATACTAACATGGCTACCCCTTTGGAACTTGTCTTGTCTTAGTCCTTGATCCATCAGCTTCAACATAGTGCTGATGTGATTCATCTTTCAAATTAATGTGCGCTACAATAAAATGTGAAACAGGTCCCATTTTTATATTTGGGTATCTCAGTAGGACATCTAAAGGCTGCAGCTCAGGCCCTTGGAGAGTGAAATAGGCAGAGGTGCACTTTACTACCTTGTGCTCCTATTTGAGCATCCAAGTGGTTGACTTGGATGTTCTGTTAAAGTGCCTGCTTTTGAAAACTAGCCCCATTACAGGACATAATGTTAGAAAGAGGAATGCACCAAGGAGTTTGGATGTGAAATAAGATTTATATTTCATTTCTCCCAAAGTCTGGATTTGGGGTTGTAGGCATAGAGCATCTCCCATATCTTTTGCCCCCAGTGGATCCCAGAGAGTTTTGCAGACACAGAACTGACCTTACCATTTGGGTTGCAGCTACCTCTGGGGTGATGAACAGAGCTATTTAACAGTGACAACACCACTATACACTCAGTTAGAACATAGAAGCTAGCACCCTTAAGGAAAGCTGTCAGGAAAAGTTAAGGGGATGGAATATAACTGTCTGAGCTGGGATTTGGCTAATGTGAGCGGGTTAAGACCCCAATCTTGCAAATTGGCAGTAAGATTATGACAGCCCACAAAATGGTCAGCACTCTAGTACGAACAAAATTTCATTCAGAACTTGGCCTTTCCAGCAAGAGAATGGCCTCCTGTGCTTGCTCAGTATTTAGAGAGCCACTACATCAGAGTGCCATTTCTTAAAAGGACCTGACATTTCCCCAGAGACCGTCCCTCCAGCTATTGACCAAGCCTGATCCCTGCTTGGTTGGTAAGACTCCAGCCTATTCATTTGCAGACTTTTCCTGATGTTATGAGTTTAGTTGTTACTGAACAGAACACTTGTCTTGTGTCCCATTCCACAACCCCCTCTGCTTTCCAGGATCCCAGAACAGAAGTTGCTTGACTCTTCTCTGTCTGCATCTTCTCCATGCCAAGTTTTTCTCACTCCCCCTTTCTTCTCCTACAGAATATGATCTCGTAGAGAAAGCACCTTGCTCCAGCGATTCTGCCAGGGTGTGTGAGTGCCGCCCAGGGCTGTTTTGTAAGCAAACCATTCACAATACTTGTGCGCGATGTGTTGCCCACAAGGTCTGCAAGCCAGGATTTGGGGTCCTAGTCAGAGGTAGGCATCCCACATATGCCAG
Organism: Podocnemis expansa; assembly: GCA_007922195.1. Classification (NCBI taxonomy): domain Eukaryota; kingdom Metazoa; phylum Chordata; order Testudines; family Podocnemididae; genus Podocnemis; species Podocnemis expansa. The sequence continues at coordinate 5,110,760 of ML681963.1, read as the reverse complement.
ACAGCCTCCCCTGATTTTGGTCAGGGAACAGCACTGGTGAAATGGCTTACTCTTTTGCATGCTGGTCCATGATCCCTTATTTTTTTTCTGCAGGCACCTCAGAAGCTGATGTCGCCTGTAAGAAATGTCCTCCGGGCACCTTCTCTGATCAGAGCTCCAGTACCGAATTCTGCAAGCTCCACACAGAGTAAGCTCAGTTACTGACTGGTTGTTAAAATCTAAAACCAGAGCTGAATGGAAGCTGCTATTCTGGCGCAAACTAGCTAAAGCCAGCCCGGGGGGAAGTGGCAGCTTTTTACTAGTGTGCAGAGTTCTGAGGTTGTCCCCGTTTCTCTCTATTTACCCCAGAGGACGTGGCCAGGAGGATTTCAATTGGGGGGGTAGATGAATCCTGCTTGTCTAACCTTCAGCTCACTTGACTAGAGTGGGTTAAACTTGAACATGAATGTTAAATTTGCATCTGAATTAAAAATGTCCTGTGGGGCAAGGGGAGAACTAACTGGAAGGGATGATCCAGGGCAAGTAGACACCTAGCTGGCATAAAAATGACCCACAGGATGGTTATTTCTCAGGTAACCTCTCTCCTATCTTCCATTTCTCAAAGGATACCTCATGTTTTACTCTGCAGCCCTTAACTCTATGTTCTCCTTCCCCTTTCCAGCTGTGCCAAGTTAAACAAGATAGCAGTGGGCAGCGGAAATGCCACACACGACCAAGTTTGCATGGACCCACCTGTGACTCACCTCACAGACACCACTTCATCTGTGATAGTCAGCAGTGAGTTGAAGGAGCCTGACAGGAGGAGAGGACCACTCCCAAGCAACCAGCCAACAACTCCAGGAGGCCATGCTGACCACCTTGCCACAAAATCAGTGACCAGCACCAGCTTCCTCATAAATGACACAGCTTCTGGAGTTGCCAACTTGACTGCTGGGGGAACCATTGGTGGATTGGACACAACTTACATACCTGGCACTTCCCCTACCTCAGGTACATCCACAGAAAAGACTGCCAAGAAAGGTAAGCACACTGATAAAGCACAATGTAAGCATAGCTTGTGAAGGCTGGATTGAGTCTGTGTGTGTGCTCTGATATGGAGAGGGGGCAGGAAATGCATATTGACCCCTCGTACCTTTTTTAAAAAATCCTATCTGGCAAGGGCACAGCTCCATTAATGATGATCCCTCAGCTTTGCCTCGTAACCTCACTCCTGCTGTGTGTTGCAGGTGATGGAAGCCTTGCTCCCCAGCTAGCGGTGGTTTTCTCCTCTATAGTGCTGCTCGTTGGCGTGCTGGTGGTTTGGCAAAGGAAGGTTTTCAAGAGATGGATCTTCAACCCAAATGGGAAGAGTGAGTTAGTCTCCTGAGCCCACTAGCTGTGCATTAACCAATAGCATTCTGGGATGTGTCACCTGCTGACAGGCTGTCCTGCCAAAGGTTTGGGTGGCCACTGCAGTGTTCGAAAGAAGGGGAGAGCTACCAGTCACTGGAAGGTAGGGCTGGATGAGGGCTACAGACAGATCCTGACCTCTGTGGTTTAAATGTTCAAGTTATATAAGCAGCTTCTAGAGGAGGAGAGAAGTGATGCTGCCACAAAACAAATGGGAGCTCACTGGCTGCTTGGAGAGTTTTAGAGGCTATGGGAGAATGGTAACCAAATATGCCTCTCCTCTGCAGGGAATGGTGTGTCAAGGTGTCTGTTTTGTGCAGGGTACCTTTGCGCTGTTAGGTGATCCAGCACCAAACAGAGAGAGGGGAAGGGTAATCTTCCTTGGGAATGATTGAATCCAGTCTTCTGGGTGTTCGAAGATACTCTGTGCTAAACATGTTGTCTCTATGTTCTCAGCTGCCGATCTGTACACAGTCGCTACATACAGATCCCGATCTGCACGTCCGGGTAGGTGACTGATAGAGCCTGGAGCCATTTCTCTGGTCCAGCGCAGAAAGTTTTGTAGCTGAACTTCGATCTGTTCTTGTATTGATTAGGATGACTCTTACTGTGAAATGTTTTATGTGTGAAAGGTTCCTTTGAGAATGCATTGCTCCAGCACTACTAAAATGCTTCAGCAGATGGCGCTCTTCCATCTAAGGTGTGCCTTGGCATAGCTAATGGGAGACGATGCTGCTGTAGGTGCAGTGTCTTTGATGAGCCTTTAAACCAAGATCCCTGACCATTAAAGACCTTGTGACATGCATTCCCAGAGAAGAGGGGGCGTTTAACTAAGTGCCCTAAGCAAACTTCAATGGGTGTTTCTACACTTACAGGTTAGGTTGAATTAAGGAGGCTTAATTCGACCTAACCTACTCCGTGTCCACAGTGGCTTTTTATTAAGTCAAATTAAGCCTTTCCTTAACTCAAATTAAGGAAAGGTTAATTAGATCTAATAAAACCTACTTTAAGTAGGGGCATCACTGCCTCGGGGAATGACCTGGGGCATGGGCCCAGGCTACGCCCCCCGCCCACAGGCCATGCCCCCCGCCGGGCATAGGGTGGGGAGCGGCAGCCGTGGCTGCGGGGTTGCCCGGTCTTTGAAGGGGCCGGAAGTGGCTGCCACTGCCGCAGGCGGTTGGGCCCGGGATCGCTGGCCAGGGAAAGGGCTGGGAGCGGCAGCTGTGGCCGTGGGTGGCTGGGCCCCGGATCTCCGGCCTGATCTGGCCAGAGACTGGGAGACGCAGGGCCCCGTGTGCCAGGTGCCAGTGACGCCCCTGACTTCTAAGTTTGAATTACTGCTTAATTCGACTGTATGAAGTTGAACTAAGCCAATGTGGATGCCCTAAGTAGACGTTAGTGGACCTAGGGCCCGTGCAAAGTTCCCTGTAAGCTGCGCCAGTGAGTTGTGGCGCAGCTGCCTCCGCTCACTGGCACAGCAAGCGCTGACCCCAGTGCAGGTCTGCAGTCGGAGGATCTGGGGTTAGGGCTGGCGGGGAGCAGAAGCGGGGAGCAGCAGGGGTCGTGGCTGGCGGGGAGTGGAGGAGCCGGGGTTGGGGCTGGCGGGGAGCGGAGGAGCCGGGGTCGGGGCTGGCAGGGAGCAGAAGCGGGGATCAGAGGAGCTGGGGTCGGGGCTGGCGGGGAGCAGAAGCGGGGAGCGGAGGAGCTGGGGTCGGGGCTGGCGGGGAGCAGAAACGGGAAGCGGAGGAGCTGGAGTCAGGGCTGGCGGGGAGTGGAGGAGCCGGGGCGGGGCTCCTGGGGAGCAGAAGCAGGGAGCGGAGGAGCTGGGATCAGGGCTGGTGGAGAGCAGAAGTAGGAGATCGGAGCTGGGTTGGGGGCTCCTGGGCTGGGAGCAGATTAGAAGCGGGGGATAAGCTCATGCCAAGCCGGAGGGGAGGGGGATGTGTAAGAAAACCGTTTTGTTTCCCTTTCAAGTCATTGCTGCCACATAGGTCAGTGGTTCCCAATGTTTTCTCTGCCATGGCACTCCTTGCTACCTTTAATTCATTTGAGGCACACTGCCATATAGTTTCCAAATGAAGCCATATATTTTCATGAGCCAATGAGCCAAGCCAGAACTCTTTGAGTAGTTTTTCAAAAAATTCTGTGACACACCTGTGTGTTGTGGCACACTGGTTGGGAAACAGTGAGATAGGTAGGCACAACACACACATTCCACCCAAGATTCAGAATAAACACAGAAAACTGTATAGAACCTTATGTTACTTTATTAACACCCAACATTTCTACAGCACTTTCCACCCCAGGATCTCTCAATGGCTCACTATAATAGGCATTCACACATGCTTGGCTCTGTGGTATCCAAGAGGCACACCCCACCTGTGTTCACATTCAAGTGAATGGCCATGACAATACATTATAGGCAAAGTACATGTGTCCTCCCATTTTGATATCTTTACCAAGTGCCATAAACAATGGCTTTAGGAGGAGGTGTCCCCTCCATGTATTTTTAGCACAGCTCTGTTTTCAGTTGGAAGCTGGTAAAGGAAAGTTCAAAGCTTGCAGACAAGAACAACATAAAACTGGTAGATGGGGACTGTAGCCGAGGGAGAAGGCAGCCTGATCTAACCTTTTCAGTAAAGTGGAAAAACTGTCATTGACCTTAATTTACATTAGCTCAAGTAATATATAGGCCTAAATCAGGGTGACTTCTTTTAGCTCAGTGAGTGAGATCTAGTCAGAATTGGCACATTGATTAGGAATCTTTAAAAAATAATAGAATTGTATTGGCTATCTGTGATCATCAGCTCTTATCAGTGTAATTTCTTACATGTTTTCTTTATGTATTATCACATCTTTTAAAGGTGAGCTGAAATTACAGATAACCAAAATGTTTGTTGTTCTGGAAAAGGTAATGGCTGGTACACTGAATTTTAAAAGGGATAGCCGTGTTAGTCTAGTCCAGTGAAAAAACAACAAGGAGTTGTGTGGCACTTTAAGACTAACAGATTTATTTTTTGCATGAGCTTTCGTGGGAGAAGATCCCACTTCCTCAGATGCTTCGAAGCATCTGAGGAAGTGGGATCTTCTCCCATGAAAGCTCATGCAAAAAATAAATCTGTTAGTCTTAAAGTGGTACACTGAACACATTCTTAGACGTTGTCACCTATACACTGACAGAAGATAAGTTCCCATTCTTGGCCCAGTTGGTTGATATATGTGGTACGTTTCAAGCATCTAGTGCAGATGCTGAATGAGGCTTCAGTCTAATGAATAATATTAAGACGGAGGCTCGTAACAGGTTGGATGTTTCTCATCTAGACATGCTAATGCGTATCAAGTCATATCTAAGTGCTGGATTCAAGGCTGACCTAGACTCTCTATATGCATTCTGGAAATGTGACAAAGACAGCCATCAAAAGCTGAGGTGTAGAGGAGGCTTGATAGGCAGCATCATTGCTTCATATTTGTTTAATAAAAATGTTAAACTGAAATACTGTGGTTTTTATTAATTTACTAAAGTTTGAACAAAAAGGCCTCTATCCAATGTTCCCTCTCTAAGCTGGTGATGCAACTGAGCAAGTTATGGATGCATTTGGGGAGCTGATGGGCAGTGGCTCAGGGGCCCGGTCCTGGGACAGGGAATGGGTAGGGAACTTGCTCAGCTGCATCCATAAGTTGCTCAGCTGCATCATCAGCTTAGAGGGAACATTTGCTGGTGACAAGGGAGTCTGGAGCTGCACACAGCTTCCCAGCAGAAGGGAGCAGCATGTGGCTCCATTTTTTCTGGGGAGCCACGCATGACTCCCTTGTCCCTGGTTGAGGCCCTGATCCCTTCTGCCCAGAACTTGCTGCTCCCTTCTCCCCAGACCTATGGCTCCTGGGGAGAAGGGAGTCACAGTTCCCTGGGAGAAGGAAGTCTCCGGCGCTTCCCTGTCCAGGACATGCCCTCCCCACCCCATCCCCCCCCAGACAGAGGAGCCCTGGAGATGCCAGCTGCTGGGGCTCACCTGGCTGGGGCTCCCTTTCCCAGTGCTCCCTTGTCTGCGGAGCACTGTTGACTTCCTTCTGTGCGGGAGCTGTGGCTCCTTTCTTGCCAAGCTGCAGCTCCCCAGCAAGAAGGGAGCCATGGCTTCCTGGCAAAAGTGAGCTGCCAAGGTTCCCTAAGGACAAGGGAGCCCCAGAGAAGTGGTCGCTGGATTTTCCTGGACAGGAAAGCCTGAGAAGCGGCCGCTGGGGCTTCTGTGTCCAGGGAGCCCTGAGAAGCAGCTTCCGGGGGGTCCCCTGTCTGGGGAGCACTGTGGAAAAGATCCATCACTGCTCCCCAACCAGGAGAGCCACTGGTGTTCTCTTCCCCAGGGCTCCCCTATCCTGGGAGCCACTGTCAGCTGCCTTTCCTGGTGCTTCCCAGATGGGAGAGCCCTGGAAGTTCCCCTGTTCAGGAAGGGCCAGAGAAGGCAGCTGGTGGCGCTCACCAGACAGGGGAGCCCCAGGGAAGAGAGCCTCACACAGAGTCAGAGACAGTCCCCTTTAGCCTTCAGTCTGTCTTATCAGCCAGACAAACTGAACTTTGTGATAACTGGTCACTTATACCAGAAATTGCACCAGTCACTTACTCGGAGATCGATAGGTAGAGTCCCTTAGACCAGTGGTTCTCCTTCAAGCGCTGCTCACATCATTCAGTTACAGGTGTCTATGTGCCACAGCGCACGGTGGCTCAGAAAGTCTTCAGCTTTAGCCTGTCAGGTCAGGGCACACAGCCAACGCCCCCTCTATGCCACGACCATGGCTATATAGGTGACTGTGACCCTGACTCTCTCAGTTCCTTTTTCCACCCTCAGCGACAGTTTCGGATCAGCCAAGAAACTTGCGTAAGCAAGTGCCTGTCTTCTACTGCAAAATTCAAGATGCGTGGTTTCAAACTGTGCTTAGGATGCTACAAAGCTTTTGTGCTCGATGATCCACATGATAAATATCTCACATGCCTGGGTGAGTCCCATCTCACCAAGAGCTGCCCTCTCTGCCAGTCCTTCAAAAGAAGGGCTTGCAAAGACAGAGAGCTGTGCCTCTGATCCCTTGCTGAGAGTAGCCTCTGATGCTGCTCGAGCCCTGAGTGCTCCGCTGACTCACTGATCGGCCCGGGCACTGGAATCCTGGGACTGTTCCTTGGTGCAGAACCCAAAGTCTCGGTCAGCACCCCCGTCGGTATCATCGGGGCGCTAAACATCTCAGTCGCCGAACCAACCTGGTGTCAGACTGAAAGCGTCACTGCCAACGGCACTGTCAATGACGCAGGCGCTCACGAGGGTTCAGGCGCATTCCTTGGCCTGGGCTCTGGCACTGCAGAAGAAAACCAGCTCAACACCAACCACAGCACTGGGAGTCCAGTTGGCACAGGACGCGGTACTGCCCACCAACCCGGTACCACCCAGTCTGCTGCCGGTACCGCAATCCGGCACTAGGGACTGCTCCCCAGCCAACCTGGCACTGCTCAGTCCACCACCGGTACGACAATCTGCTGATGACTGCTCCCTGGCCTCCTCTCCACGCTCCTCCAGGGACGTGTCAGTGCCATGCTCCCAAGCTTCGGGGGCCCCTTGCTATGGCTTGGTGTCAACTTCACCTCCAGCCTTGATCCGCTCTTCTCCAATCAAGATGGTAATAAGGGTAGGAGAGCATTTAGCAAAATGGTGCCATGAGCACTTCCCCTCACCCATGCCTGGACACAAGAACAGATCATCAGGACCGGCTGGGTCAGTGGGGCCTTCTCTGTCCGGTACTGCACCGTGACCTAGTTGAGGCCATTCTCCTCTGCGCCACCTGGAGGCCGGAGCATCTTTTAACGATTGGTCACATGATTGGCTGGACGTGTCGGCCGACGATACCCTAGTCTCACGGCACAGCTCCTTCCAGTCCCCCTTGCAGACCATGGACTCAGAATTCTTGGGCAATGGGCCTGATCCTGACTCCACACATTGTAGTAGATCGTGGGCTCGTTCTTCCTCCTCGCCCGATGAGTATAGCTTTGAGAGATCGATTGACCGTAACGAGGACTCTCATGCCCACCAGGAGTTGCTACGTCGCATGGCAGTAAACCTGAACCTGGAGCTTGGGGTTGTCCAAGAGGAGACTAATCCTCTCTTTGACGTCAGCTGTAGGGCCCCACCTGCTAAGATGTCTGTCCCTCTCCACGAAGGGGTACACAGCATCGTCAAGGCCTGCTGGCAAATCCCATCCTTGATTCCACCGGTATCCAGGGTCGCGGACCCTAAGTATCACGTCCCTCAGGACAAGTTCTCCTTCCTGTTCCAGCACCCCACTCCGGAGACGCTGGTCGTTGACGCCGTGAACCAGAAAGGGAGGCAAGGCCAACCTGGTTCCACCTGTAAAAATAAGGAGGCAAGAAAACTCGACTTGCTTGGCAGGAAGGTTTACTCCACAGCAGCCCTTCAGCTGTGCATAGCAAGCCACTCGGTTCTTATGACAAGGTATATCTTTAACCTCTGGAATGCCATGCAAGTCTTCCGTGCCATTATCCCAAAGGATTGCCTTAGGGACTTCGACACGATGCTCAAAGAAGGGGAAATGGCATCCAGAGATGCTCTGATGGCTATCTGGGATGCTGTAGACATGGCTGCTCGCATGATGGCATCGGCTGTGGTAATGCATTGCTTGGCCTGGCTACAGGGCTCGGGCCTACCACTGCAGCTGGGTAATCAGGACCTCCTGTTCGAAGGCCCTGATCTTTTCGCTGAGTCCACGGACGCGAAGCTCTGTGGCATGAAAGACTCGAGAGCCACGCTCTGGTCGCTGGGGATTTACACCCCGCAACCTAACAGATGCTTTCTAAAACTTCATCAACTCCTCCAACAACTTCAGCAGTTAAAACAACAGATCCAACTGCAGAGTCCTTTCCCAAGGCCCCCTCGTTTCCCTAGCACCATCCTGGGGACATGGACAAGGACAAGGTCTGTTTGGGAAAGAGTGAGAAGTCCCACGCTCTGCAATAGGGTAGGCTTGGACAGGCCCCCAAACGCTCATTGGGGAAGAAACAGCATTTTTGACGGTTACTATGCAGGCAGCGAACCCATGACCCAACCGGTTTCCAACCGCTTACACCACTTCACACACCATTGGGCCAACATCACATCCAACCTGTGGGTCCTCGAGACAGTTGCGGAGGGATATCGTATTCAGTTTCTTTAGATTCCTCGGGACAGAAAACTGCCCCCTCGTCCAACCCTCAGAAACCAGGCTCTGTCCCAGCTTCTCTAGATCAAGTGCCAGAAATTCCTCTCCCTCGGAGCCATAGAAAAGGTTCCTAAGTGGGAGTGGGGAAAGGGTTTTACTTTCGATACTTCCTGGTCCCGAAACCCAACAGGGACCTTCGACCCATTCTAGATCTCAGAGCCTTAAACAAGCACATAAGGAAAATAAAGTTCCGCGTGGTTTCCCTATCACAGATCCTCCCGTCTCCTGGGGACTGGTTCGTAGCCCTTGATCTACTTTCACATAGCCATAAGGCCCCGCCACAGGCGGTTCCTAAGGTTCATGGTGGCAAATGACCACTTCCAGTTCACCTGTCTTCCCTTTGGGCTCTCCCTGGCCCCCAGGGTGTTCATGAAGTGCATGGCACTGGTTGCGGCATACCTGCAAAGATGGGGCATAAGAATTTACCCCATCTAGATGACTGGTTAATAGTTGAGAAATCGAGCTACCAAGTAGAGCGCCACATCGGAGTGGTAGTGAGGCTCTGCAACTATCTAGGCCTCCACATAAACCAAGAAAAAAAAGTCAAAGCACCGCCCGTCTCAAAAACATACAGTTTGTAGGGGTGTGTCTAGATACCCGCAAAGGGTCAGCATTCCTATCCTGCTCCAGATTTCGGTCCATTTGCACCATCATTACGGAGCTGCAAACATCCCCTGTGACCACGACACGCCGGTGCTTGCAGCTCCTCGGCCACACGGCATCGTCCACCTCAGTGATCCAGATGGCATGCCTAAGGATGAGGCCTTTCCAGATCTGGCTTTCCATGGTGTTCCGCATATGGAGGAACCCCCTGAACAAGGTACTATCTGTTCCCCAGGACACTCTGGGGACGCTTTAGGTTTGGAGGGATCCCCGCTTTGCCATGGGGGCATCCACTTCAAAGACCCTAGGCCCTCACTGACCTTAATACCAGATGCCTTGAACACAGGGTAGGGGGCAGGGGTGTCGCTGGCACTGGGCACCCGGGGCACATGCTCTGAATCCCAGTGCCGGTGCCCCAGGTCTGGTGGGCCCCCACCCCCATTCTCCAGCCTAATTGGGCTGGAGATCTGGGGCCCAGCCTCCTGCGGCCGTGGCAGCCCCATCCCCAGCGGAGGATCTGGGGCTTGACCACGGAGGCTGCTCCTGGCCCCGTCCCCAGCTGGGTATCCAGGGCCCAGCTGCCCGCGGCCACAGCAGCCCCGTTCCTGGTGGGGGATCTGGGGCCCAGCCATGCATGGCTGCGGCAGCCCCATCCCCAGCCAGGGATCCGGGGCTTGGCTGCCCGCAGCAGCGGCACATGGTTGGGGATGCGGGGCCCAGGCTCCTGTGGCCGCTTCCAGCCCCATCCCCGGCTGAGGATGTGGGGCCAGCCGCCCACGGCAGCTTCTGGCCCTGTCCCTGGCCAGGGGGCGTGGCCTGCTAGCCTGGGGGCGTGGCCTGGGGGCGTGCCCCGGATCCCTCCCAGGGGCAGCGACGCCCCTGGTGGGGGGGCCCACATCTCTGGGGGACTCTCCACCCAAGGGCTCTAGTTCCACATGGTTGGTCCTCTCCACATAAACGTGAAGGAACTGAGGGCCATCAGGCTACCTTGCATGACCTTTCTGGACAGGATATGGGGCAGGTCAGTCCAGATCCTCACAGACAATACCACAGCCGTGTTCTACACGAATCAGCAAGGGGGTTCCGCTCCCCACTGCTGTGCAAGAAGGTGTGCAAACTCTGGGAATTGGCCATGTGACACAGCTTCATCCCAGTGGCCTCACATCTACAGGGGGTGGACAATGGGCTAGTGGACTTACTAAGCAGAAAACCATTAGCAAACCACGAGTGGTCCCTCCACGACAAGGTGTTCTCTCTCCTGATAGACAAATGGGGTTCCCCCAGATAGACTTGTTTGTGACATGGCAGAACTGCAAGTTCTGCTCCCTCAGGGGCCGGGAGAAAGGGTCTCTCACCGACGCCTTACTCATCAACTGCTCAGGGCCCCTGATGTATGCCTTCCTGCTGGCTCCCCTGATACAGAAGGTTCTTTTGAAAATTGACAGGGACGGAGCGAACATAATACTAATAGCTCTGGACTGGCCCAGACAGCATTGTTTCACACTCCTGCAGGACATGTCCATAGAGATCCCACTCCGTCTCCCACGGTGGGCGGATCCTTTGACACAGGACTCAGGGTGCCTTCAGCACCCAGATCCTGACTGCCTACACGTGACGGCCTGGATGTTCTCTGGCTCAGCGAGCAGGAGAGGCTCTGCTCAGACAGGTTTAAGAAAGTCCTGGTTGGAAGCAGAAGACCATCTGCCAGGTCCACGTACACAGCCAGATGGAAGCGATTTCTCCGTTTGGGCTTGGGACAAAGGTGTAGACCCTACATCAGCCCCAGTACACCTGATCCTCAACTATCTGCTAGACCTTAGAGAAAAAGGCCTTTCTCCTTCCTCACTGAGAGTCCATTTAGCGGCAATTTCAGCTCTCCACAAGAGTGTGGATGAGCAATCAGTTTTCTCCCATGCCATGTCTGTCAGATTCCTAAAAGGCATGGAGAGACTCTTTCTCCACCCCCGTAAGCCCACCCCGCCTTGGGACCTGAATGTTGTCCTCTGGGCAATGACAGAGCCACCCTATGAGCCTTTGGACTCAGCCACCCTCCTGGTCCTGTCCTGGAAGGTGGCCTTCTTAGTAGCAATCACCTCTGTTTGAAGGGTTTTGGAGTTGAAAGCCCTCTCCTGGGAACCCCCATATACGAGGTTCTACTGGGATACAGTGATTTTACATCACCACCTGTCCTTCCTCCCTAAGGTGGCCACCCCCTTCCACTTTAACCAGGAAATTTGCTTGCCGGTCTTTTACCCAGACCCCCAGGTTATGCAGAACCAGAGGATGTGGTATACATTGGATGTGAGGAGAGCACTTCTAACTTACATCGAGCGCACCTGGCTGTTCCGCAACACCCCCCAACTGTTTGTGGCGGTCGCCGAATGTAAGAGATGTTTACCAGTATCTTCACAATGTATCTCTAAATGGATTGCTACATTAAAGACTGCTATGGAAGGTCGAACATGCCCCTTCCTGGAACTATTAGAGCCCACTCTACCAGGGCCCAAGCGTCCTCTACAGCCTTCCTTGCCAAGGTCCCGATCCAAGAGATCTGCAGGGCTGCTACGTGGTCGTTGATACATACCTTCACAATGCACTACCCCATCACCCAACAGTCTAGAGATGATGCCACTCTGGGCAGAGTTTTACTCAATGTGGGTAGACTGTGGCTCCTCCCACTGTCCGTGGATACAGCTAGGAGTCACCTGTAACTGAATGATGTAAGCAGTGCTCAAAGGAGAACGGTGGGTTACTTACCAGTAACCGTCCTCCTTCGAGATAGGCTGCTCACATACATTCAGGCCCCCCCCACCATCCCTGCTAATGGTGTTGGCGAAGGTATATGGGACTGGGAGGGTCAGGGTCATGGTCACCTATATAGCCGCGGTCGCGGCATAGAGGGGGCGTTGGTCACGTGCCCTGATCTGATAGGCTAAGCCTGAAGACTTTCGGAGCTACCATGCGCTGTGGCATGTAGACACCTGTAACTAAATGTATGTGAGCAGCCCATCTCGAAGAAGGACGGTTACTTGTAAGTAACCCACTGTTTTCAAACTCTCTTTCTTGGTACCCAGCTGCTAAAAATGATTTACCGTATATCATCGCGTATAAGCTGAGAATTTTGTGCCTGAAAATTGGCTTCAAAACAGACTCCTGGCTTATACTCGAGAGACTATGGTAGCCAGCCCCAGCCAGCAGTTTCCCTGACCATGCGGCAGGCCGGAGCCCCAGTGTTGCTGGGCGGCCATTTTGGGCAGTTGGCCGGGGTTGGGGCTGGAGTAAGGAAGGGATTCCGGCATCTGGAGCGGCCAAGTAAGGGGCCCTGGGGGGGGGTTGGCCTGGACATTGATTCAGGGAGGCCAGGGAAGTGGCGGCAGGGACTGGGGGTTGGGGAGGGGATCGGGGAGTTGGGGAAAGTGATGGGACGGCTGGGAGGGTTTGGGGGAGGGTTCAGGGAGGCCAAGGAAGGGGCGGCAGAACTCGGGCATTTGGGGGGGGTCGGGGAGTCCAGGGAAAGCGGCAGGAGGACCCAGGGTTTTTGGGGAGCCCAGGGAAGCAGTGACAGGGACCGGGGATTTGGGAGGGGGGTGCCTGGCAGGCTGGGAAGAGCGGCAGCAGGGGTTGGAGGGTGACGGGGAAAGGGGTGGAAAGGGTGTTGGGGAACAAGGGAACAACAGCAGGGCACTGAGAAGGGAGTAGGGGGGCAGAAGTGAAGAGCCAAGGGGCAGCAAGAGGATCAGGGGGGCAGCAGTGAAGAGCCAGGGGGGGCAGCAGTGAGGAAAGGGCAGAGCAGGAGGGCAGCAGTGAGGGAAGTGGCAGACCAAGGGGCAGCAGCAGGTAGCAGTGAGGGAAGGGTGGAGTAGGGGGTGGCAGTGAGGAGGGGGCAGTAGGAGGACCAGAGAGCAGCAGTGAGAAAGGGGCAGAGCAGGGGACAAGTGAGGGAAGGTCAGAGCAGGGGGCAGCAGCAGGAAACAAGTGAGCTAGGGGGTAGCAGTGAGGAAAGGGCAGAGCAGGGGGCAGCAGGGGTGATGGAAGTGAGGAAAGGGCAGGGCAGGTGGGAGCAAGGGGGCAACAGTGAAGAAAGGGTGGAGCAAGGGGCAACAGTGAGGTAAATGAGAAGTGAGCAGGAGGCAGCAGTGGGGGGGCAGCAGGGGTGACAGCAGTGAGGAAAGGGCAGAGCAGGTGGGAGCAGGGGGGCAACAGTGAAGAAAGGGCGGTGCAGGGGGCAGCAGCAGGAAACTGAGAAGTGAGCAGGAGTGTAGCAGTGAGGAAATGGCAGAGCAGGGGACAGCAGGGGTGAAGGAAGTGAGGAAGGGGCAGAGCAAGAGGTCAGGAGTGAGGAATGGACAGCAGGGGGGCGAGGGAAAAGCAGCAGCAGAGATTTTCGGGTAGGGTAGCTGTCAGAAACTCCAGAGGAAGCCAGCAGCAGTGGGTGGGGGGTTAGGGGCCAAGGCCAAAAGGGGACCTCAGCTTATACCTGGGTCACCAATTTTAGCTTCTTTTTTGGGCTCAGAAGTGGGGGGGGGTCAGCTTGTGCCCTGATCAGCTTATACCTGAGTATATACGGTACATCTGTGACCCAACAATTATATCTTTGAGCAATGCATTCCAGCCTTGTGGCAGCAGCAGCAAAGGGTAACGACCCAGTACCTGAGAATCTGCGACCCAGTGCTGTGTCCTGACCCATAGTTTGAAAAGCACTGCCCTAGATCTTATACCAAGTATAATGCCTGTATTGAATCATGTAATAAACTATTTAAATGTTTATTTACAAGATAAAAAGGAGTAAGGGAGTTATTTACAAATTAAAGCAAGTGTGTTTGCATGTGTGTGTATACACAATTATCAAAATGTCTGAAGTGGGATTTTCTCCCATGAAAGCTCATGCGATGCATACATTTATTAGTCTTTAAAAGTGTCATAGGACTCCTTGCTTGTTTTGCTGAACTAGATTAACACGGCTACCTCTTTGGAATACATCTTCCTGAAAGGGGTAGATTTGTAGTGATCTGTCAATAAACAATGTCTTTCAGGGCAGACGCAGAAGGTAGCCCCTGGGGATCTTTATATTCAGAGTTTCAGCCAAAAAGACTGAACGTTTTCTGTGGCTTTGTTTTATTTCCTTCAGTCAGGTTCCAAGCCTACAGGAAGAGCTTCCTTGCACATAGTATTGCCCAGGTGTAACAGAGCCATTGACCAATCCTTTGGATTGCAATGATTCTTGATGGGGGCGGGGCACTTTCTGATTTTTGAAAGTCCTACTCTCTTGCTGGATGAGAGTGCGAGAGGGGAGGGATGATTCCCATTCCGTGCTTGAATTTGCAAGTTCAGGGCAAACTTTTTTAAAGTTATAAAGCAAAATTTATTTTGTTATTTTCATATAACTTGGGTAGGATTCAGGGAGCCCTAGACAAATTGGAGCTTTGGGCCAAATGAAATCTCATGAGGTTCAACAAGGAAAAGTGCAAAGTCCTGCACTTGGGATGCTACAGGCTGGGGACCAATCGGCTAAGTAGCAGCACCGTAGAAAAGGACCTGGGCATTATAGGTGATGGGAAGCTGGATATGAGTTCACAGTGTGGTGGTGTTGCAAAAAAGGACAATGGCATATCGGGTAGCATCAGTAGGAGTGTTGCCAGCAGATCAAGGGATGTGATTATTCCCCTCTATTCAGTGCTGGTGAGACCACATCTGGAATACTGTGTCCAGTTTTGGGCTCCACACTTCCAAAAGGATATTGACAAATTAGAAAGATGCAGTGGAGGGCAATGAAAATGATTATGGGGTTGGGACAAGTAACTTACGAGGAGAGACTGAAGGAACCAGGCTTATTTAGTCTGCAGAAGAGAAGACAGGGAGGATTTGATAGCAACCTTCAGCTACTTGAAGGGGTGCTTCAAAGAGGAGGGAGCTAGGCTGTTCTCAGTAGTAACAGAGGACAGAACAAGAAGCAGTGGTTTCAAGCTGCAGCTTTGGTGGTTGAGGTTGGATATTAGGAAAAAGTGGCTCACTAGGAGGGTGATGAAGAACTGGAATGGGTTACATTGGGAGGTGGTAGAATCTCCATCTTTGGAAACATTTAAGGCCCAGTTAGACAAAACCCTGGGTGAGATGATTTAGTGGGAGCAGGGCCATCCCTAAGGGGGTGTGGGGCCCTGGGCAAATCACCCTCTGCGGGCAAGCAGGCCAAAAGTGGTGGCCTGGTTCAGCACTGTCAGTCTTCCTCCCTTCCTGCACTGTTTTTGGCTCTGTGTCAGAGCAATAGGGAGGGGGTGGGAGGTAGCATGGCTAGGGGGATAGCCATACAGGCACCTGCGCTTCCTTCCCCCCCCCCCCTGCTGCTCTGGCATACAGCCGAAAGCAGTGTGGGAAGGGGGGGAACCAGCGGTGCTGAACCGTGCCACCGCTTTTGACTGTCTAGCCAGCTTCCTGGTGTATGTGGGGGGCAGTGGTGCAGGCCCTGCGGGGCCCCCCAAAGCGCGAGACTTTGGGTGGCTGCCCCACTCACCCCTACCCTAGGGATGGCCCTGAGTGGGAGTGGTCCTGCTTTTTAGCAGGGGATTGGACTAGATGACCTCATGAGGTCCCTTCTATCCCTATGATTCTATGATTCTGTGATTCCACATGGACATTACCAGTGAGATTAATGCAGGTAGCAATTTAAACACTTCAGAGAGTCTAAATGCTAAACACATTCTTCTCAAACTAATACCTATTCTAAGGAAAACTAACATACAGGTGATTTGGTCAGGTCTCCAGCTACAAGATTGTCAGCTCTTAGTAAATGCCTTCAGCCTGGGCAAGAGCTGACATCTGGTGTGCCAGTTTCACAATTCCATTTTGCCCAGCTAATCTCCTCTTTGCAATTTCAGTTGAAAATTCTGTTCTATCAAGCTTTTCTTCCATTCTTATTGCTCTAACATCTACACACCTTCCAGTATTGCCTTAATCCCAGGAACTAACATTTGTCATGTGTGGTTCATTACAGGATTCTTCTTTGCTACTTAGCCTCAGCTATTGGTAATGTTGCTGTGCGGCCTCAAACAGCAGCTGCACTCACTCTACAGGGGTTGCATTTTAGTGGTAGGGAAGGAATGCATAAGGTACGTCAATATGAAAAATAACATAAAATTCCTCAGGGTGAAGGGTGTTGTACCACTACAAAATGAGATATTGATATTCTTTTTGTGGCTGTTAAATGAATATAAACTAGTCCATGATGTGTGTTTTTATTTTTTTCTATTATAGGTTCTGATCTGATGAAGAACTGTGCAGTAAGTATGAAACAGTCCCCAAAAATCACACCTGTTTTCCCTGAAAGGGGCAAGACAATGAGTGGTATTTTAAAATGTTCTTTAAAACCAGGGGCATCAAACATGTGGCCCATGGGCCAAATGCAGCCTGTGAACCTCCTCCATCTGGCCTGTGACTGCGCTGTGCAGGACCATAACAGACAAAGTGTGCATCCCTAACAGACAGTGTGTGTGGTCTCACATACCCAGCAATCCATGAAGCTGGGAGAGTGTCAGGTGTGGCGATGTCACGAAGTGCTGGATATGTGAAACTGCACTCTGCCAGACCACACTCTCTTCCTAACACAGAGGGAGAAGAGAGAGCGGTATTGTGGAGTGCAGCTTTATATACACAGTGCTCTGCAGTGCCATGAGAGTGCTGTAGTATTTCAACTTATGGTATGTACGGCTTATTTGAAATACATTTAAGTCAAATCTGGTCCACCATCACAAATACGTTTTATGCTCCTGTTTTAAAGCACCAGTTATAGCCTTTTGGTTCACGCTATAGACTTGTATCAGATAACTGCTTCTCAGAGATGTGAATACCACCCCTGAACAACATAGTCCTACCAATTTCCAAAGGGATAGCCATGTTAGTCTAGCCCAGCAAAAAACCAAGGAGTCGTGTGCCACTTTAAGACTAACAGATTTATTTTTTGCATGAGCTTTCGTGGGAGAAAATCCCACTTCGTCAGATGCTTTGAAGATGGGTGAACTTACAGAATGGAATGAAACTAAATGCAACGGGGTGTAAAACATAGGATCGGGTCATACAGTAACAGCAAATCAGAGCAGTTGTTCGGTTCAAACCATGGGAAGCCTGAAGTCAAATTACCTATTCTAATGGGAAAAGAACCCATAGTCTCGATTAAGTCCTGCTTTCACAGAGTTTAGCTTGCATATTAATTTGAGTTCAGCTGTTTCTCTTTGAAGTCTTGATGTCCCAGCCACATCTCTGATGACAGTCGTTAACAAATCATTTATCGAGTGATTAGAAAGATGGAAGTGCTCAGCAACTGGTTTCTTTGTTCTGTGATTTCTGATATCAGCTCTGTGTTCATTAATCCTTTTGCGCAGTGATCGTCCTGTTTGTCCAATGTATAAGGTGTTGGGGCATTTCTGGCGCATGATGGCATAGATCACATTAGTAGATGAGCAGGTAAATGAGCCTTTAATGGAGTAGCAGGCTTGATTAGGGCCTATGATGGTATCTGTTGTGCAGATATGTGGGCAGACTTGGCAGCGTGGTTTGTTGCAGGGGTGTGTGCCTGCTTTAATGTTTCTGTTGTTAGATCTGTAGTTGCTGGTGAGTATCTGTTTAAGATTGGGTGATTGTCTGTAGGCAAGGAGAGGTCTGTCTCCCAAGGCTTGAGAGAGAGGGATCATCTTTTAGAATAGGCTGTAAGTCCTTAACGATCTGTTGCAGAGGTCTGACTTGGGGGTTGTATGTTGTTTTCTTTCTTGGGCCTCTCCTGTAGTAGATGACTTCGGGGAACCCGTCTAGCTGTCAATTTGCTTTCTTATTTCCCCAGGTGGGTACTGTAGTTTCAAGAATGCTTGATAGAGATCCTCAAGATGTCTGTCTCTGTCTGAGGGATCAGAGCAGATGCAGTTATATCTTAGGGCTTGGCTGTAGACAATGGATCGTGTGGTGTGTTAGGATGGAAGCTCGAAGGATGTAGGTAACCATAGCGATCATTAGGTTTTTGGTACAGGGTGGTGGTGATGTGTCTATCCCTAATTTGTACTGTAGTGTCAAGAAAGTGGATCTCCTGTGTGGAGTGTTCCAGGCTCAATTTGATGGTGGAGTGGAAATTGTTGAAATCTCTGTGAAAATCTTCAAGAGCATCTCTGCCATGTGTCCAGATGATGAAGATGTCATCAGTGTAGCTTAGGTAAAGAAGAGGTGTTTTGAGACTTGAGGAAACATTGTTCTAAGTTGCCCATAAAGATGTTGGCATATTGTGGGGCCATGTGGGTGCTCATAGCAGTGCCACTGATTTGGAGATATAAATGATCCTCAAATCTGAAGTGGTTGTGGCTGAGCACAAAATCACAAAGTTCAGTCACAAGTTGTGCTGTGGCGTCATCTGGGAGTGTAGAAGCGCTATGTCGTTGGGAGAGCTTTACCCATCAGTGGAGGTCTTCCCAGCTGCAACAGAGGATTAACTCCAGGAAAAGCTTTCCCATCAATGTAGTGGCATCTTCACTAAAGCACTGTCTCACTGCAGCTGCACTGATGCAGTGTTTTAAGTGTAAAACAGCCCTTCACTTTGCCCTTTTCATTGTAATCTCTGATTCTTTATGTGGTGCACACAGGAGATGTAGCAGTACTGTTCCTTTTCTGTCTTGGGCCTGATCTTGGAATCCTCACATGCTCAAAATTCCTGTCAGTGTCAGACTGTAAATGAGATTTCTGCTTTAGTGGGAAGTATGGGACCTGGTGGCTAGTCATTCAATTGGGGCAGGAACTGAAATCATAGAAATGACCAGGCCTGAACTTTTTGGGGCATTTTGAATTTGAACTTTGAAGGTTTGTTCCATCTCCACTTGTCACCTCACTCAAGTAAGTGGAATTGAACCCCTTCTTCCACTTCCCACTATGGTGCACCCTTGCCTTCTCTGCAGAGGTGAGGAAGAGCTCTTGTCATAAAATGGGTGTTACTGTTAGGAGGATATTATTTGCCTGCAGGGCTGGATTAAAGCAGGGGCTATAGGGGCTGTAGACTTGGGCCCTGACCTAAAGTGGGGCCCTGCAGCCCCCCCCAAATCCAGCCCAGACTGTCTTATGGTGCCCTGCCCCACCCACCTTTGGCCTTACCAGACAGTCCCCAGGCTGAGTGGGTAGTCAGAAGTGACAGGGGTGATTGCTTCCCTGTGGCCAGAGGCGGCAGGGGCAGTTGCTTGCCCCATCGCAGCCAGAGGCGGCAGGGGCAGTTGCTTCCCCGTGGTGCCGTTTTTACATTCACGCCTGGGGCAAAGCCCTGTTTGCCCCACCATAGATAAGGCCCTGTCCTCTGGCACTTCTAAAGACTACCAAATTTATTTATTGCATAAGCTTCCATGGGAGAAAATCCCACTTCATCGGATGCTTTGAAGATGGAGAATTTACAGAATGGGATGAAAGTGCATATGTGCATGTATTGATCTGCTCTAACAATGTGACCTGATCCTATGATATATACTTCCCTCCGTACATTTTTTCTCCCATTTTAGAAGTTCCTCCATCTTCAGAGTGTCTGATGAAGTGGGATTTTTTTTCCCATGAAAGCTTATGCAATAAATAAATTTGGTAGTCTTTAAAAGTGCCACAGGATTCTTTGTTTGTTTTGCTGAACCAGACTAACATGGCTACCCCTTTGGAACCTGTATTTTTAAAAGCATTTAATTTTAACTTGTAAATATATATATGTAAGGCAGGTATAGAAGCTGTGCCTAACAGCTTCTAAGGGGGGGGGCAACTAATCTGCATGGGTTTTGTATTTGCATGAGCACAAAGAGCATATTAGCATAGTCACACTGTTGGTGCAGGGCAATATGGGTAATGGTATTTGGGTTGATCTGATCACAAATCCATCAATATCTGTAATTCTACTGAAGAGAAACATGAAATACTGTCTTTTGTAGTGTGCTACTCTCTTGCTTGTTCAAACTCTGTTTAGGTGGGTTAAAGGATAAAAGTTACCATTATTAAAAGAGGGGTCACCCCCTCCTTCCGGTCTAGAGAAGTTAAGACAGGGTGGGGTTTTAGCATTAGATCAGTCTAGATCTATGCCTGAGGCTCTGCCTCACCCAGATGCTCCACTGTCAAAGGATAGGTCTGGCCAGGCTTCCTGTGAAGCCTTTCTTTCATTATTTTAATGAGAGAAGCTGTTTGTAGCTATGTAAGGTTCAAGAGCTGAAATCACTGAGGGGGGCAAACTCTCTCTTGAGCTGAAATCACTGAAGAGGAGCAGTGATGGAGTAAGTGACCAGTGGATGGAGCTGGCAGAGCCAGCAGACAGTGAGAGCGACCAGCACCCCCTGACCGTCGGCTCTGCCCACCAATCACTCACACTGCCTAGCTGTCCACTGGCTGCTCTCACCATCCACCAGCTTTCCTACTGTGCGCCAGCTCTGCCCATTGGTAACTTACTGCATCATTGCTCCTCTTCAGTGATTTCAGCTCGAGAGAGTTTGCCCCCTCAGTAGTTTCAGCTCTTAAACCTTACGTAGCAGCAAACAGCTTCTTTCATTAAAATAACAAAAGAAAGGCTTCACAGGAAGTCTGGCCAGACCTATCCATTGACAGTGGGGCATCTGGGTGAGGTAGAGCCTCAGGCATAGGTCTAGTCTGAGCTAATGCTAAGCCTCCACCCCTGTCTTAACTTCACCAGGCTGGAAGGAGGGGGTGACCCCTCTTTTAATATTCTTTTTGCTAATGGTAGCTTTTATCCTTTAACCCACTGTGGCAAGGTCACCCCCCTCTTCAGGAGGGAAGAGGTGTGTGAGGCCTGGCTCAACAGCTTAAGTCTTCTCCCCAAGGGGTACTGGTCACAGTTCAGCCAGCCCCCATCCAGGAAGGTCCCTGGCTTTTGCAGTCTTTCTGGTACTCCCTTCCTTCTCTGGCCCTGGGTCCCAGCTTAAAGAGCCTTCAGAGCAGTGGAAGGGCCAGCTGCTTGTCTCTATCTCTATCTCTAGTTAAGGCTGGGGAGAAACAGTCTCCTCTTCTGCCTGGGGAGCTTCCAAACTGAAGCAACAGTCTCAGCTCTTCCCCCCCCCCCCTTCTCCTAGTGCAAGCAGCCTTTATAGGCCTGGGGTAGCCCTTGATTGGGTGCAGCTGTCTGTAATTAGCCTGCAGAGGCCTTTTATTTGCAATCAGGGAAAAGGGCCTCCACCAGTCTAGGGCTCACATACCTGCCCTGATGCACCCTTCTGTACCCCTCAGCCCTGACCTTATCACACCACCTAAACAGAGTTTGAACAAGCAAGAGAGTAGCGTATTACAAAAGTCAATGTTTCATGTTTCTCTTCAGAATTACAGATATTGACAGATTTGTGATCAGATCAGCCCAAATATCATTACCCATATTGCCCTGCACTCATAGTGTGACTATACTAATATGCTCTTTGTGCTCATGCAAATACAAAACCCATGCAGATTAGTTGCCCCCCCCCCTTAGAAGCTGTTAGGCACAGCTTCTATACCTGCCTTAAGTATATAATGTATAGAAATCCTCAACTGTGAATGAACCTGGTTTTACAAACTTCTAGCATTGTTTTCAATATTCTACTGCCAGATGCTGCCTTCCAGGAATCTACTTTTATTACTTTAATGAGTCAGATGTGGGAGAAGTGCTGGGAACTTCACATTTGAAAACACTTCCTTTGTTTTTGCTGATCTAACTATGTGCAAATAGAAGCACGGCTGGGTACCATTAGCAGAATTTGGCTTTGTGATGTGATCAATAGCTTTTGCTAATTGTATCATAGTTTCCTTTATAAATAAACTAAACTTAAAAAGTAATTATCAATGCCCAGGGAGCTCTGTGGAGACAGGGTTACAGTCAGTCATGATGAAGTTCTGTAACACTAAGCAAATTTGATACCATCGATTTGGATTTGAATAGGGACATGAGCTGGCTTTCTTATTACAAATATTAGCCTGTAAAAGTGCTGCAGGATTCCTCCTTCTCTGTTTTTCATTACACACAGTGATTCTTACTGATAGTGTTGTTCCACACTGTTTAAATCTATACTTGTTTAGTTTGCTGAAGTAATCTGAATGGATAGAGTGAAATGTAATCAAAAGATTTATCTTTCCCTCCCATACTGCAAGTGTTTTCTGTTTTTTAGCATTTAATGAAGTGGGATTCACCCATAAAAGCTTGTGCAAAAAATAAGTTTGTTAGTCTTTAAAAGTACCACAGGACTCATTGACTTTTGCTGAACTAGGCTAACAGGGCTACAACTCCTTTGGAACTTATCTATACTTCCTTTGATCTTCCACAAGAGGGCAGGAACTCCTTGCAAGAAATTAGGGGGTGTTTATATGCATTTGTTTTTTGTTTAAATTGATTGCACCTTGATCACCCAGCTACACAATTTCATGCTGTGCTGTTTTTTTTAGATCATTATTAAAAACAAAGCAATAATAGTCTTAAAACCACTCCAGCTTGAAGTTCTGCCTGAATACACATTAAAGTGACCAAATAAACAAGGAGTCCTGTGGCACTTTAGGACTGACAGATTTATTAATTGCATGAGCTTTTGTGGGAGAAAATCCCACTTTGTCGGATGCTTAGAAGATGGGGGAGCTTACAGAAAGGGAGGAAAATAAATGCAGGGAAGTGTAAGCCATGAGATCAGGTCACACTGTAACAGCAAATCAAAGCAGTTGTTAAGATTCAAACACTAGAGAACAGCATATAGAAGGAGACGAGGTGAAATAATCTTTTGTAATGAGAAAAAAGAATCAAAACTCCTTATTTAGCCCTGAGGAAACATAGTCAATTTTGCAAATTAATTCCAACTCTGCTATTTCTCTTTGAAGCCTTGAGCTGTTATTTATCTGCCTGAGTACGGCAGTTAGCAAATCACCAATGGAGAGATCAGAAGACTTAAGTGCTCACCTACTGGTTTTTCAGTTTTGTGATTTTTTTTTTTTTTTTTTTTTTTTATGTCAGACTTGTGCCCATTTATTCACTTGTGCAGAGACTGTCCTGTTTGTCCAGGGCAGAGGGGCATGTCCTGTTGTCCAAGGCAGAGAGGCATTTCTGGCACATGATGGGATGAATCACATTGATAAATGAACAGGTGAATGAGCCTTTGATGCAGTAGCTGATTTTATTAGGTCTTGTAATAGTGTCTTTTGTGCAGATACATGGGCAAAGTTGGCAGTGTGGTTTGTTGCATGGATGTGTGCCTGCTTCAGTGGTTGCATTGTTAGGTCTGTAGTTGCTGGTGAGTATCTTGTTAAGGTTGGGGGGCTGTTTGTAAGTGAGGAGAATCCTGTCTCCCAAGGTTTGAGAGAGTGAGGGATCATCTTGTAGAATAGGCTAAATGAGTAACAGTTCAAGGCTTCAAAGAGAAACAGTGGAGTTGGAATTAATTTGCAAATTTGACAGTGTTTCCTCAGGGCTAAATAAGGACTTTAGATTCTTTTTCCCCTTGTTACAAAAGGTAATTTGACCTCATCTCCCCACTATACGCTGTTCTCTCTGGTGTTTGAATCCTAACAACTGCTTTGAGTTGCTGTTACAGTGTGACTTGATCCCATGACTTGCACTTCCCTGCATTTATTTTCCTCTCATTCTGTAAGTTTCTAAGCCTCTGTCAAAGTGGGATTTTCTCCCCTGAAAACTCATGCAATAAATAAATTTGTTAGTCTTTAAAAGTGCCACAGGACTCTGTTTGTTTTGCTGAACTAGACTAATACAGCTACCCCTTTTGGAAAGTGATCAGATAGTAGGTGTGAAAAATCAGGGAGGATGGGAGTAGATTGCCTATGTAAGACAAAGCCCCTAATACCAGGATGGTTCTGATAATACTGGAACCTTTGATCATCCTAATGCATCAGTTAAAACCAAGTTCTTCTCCCTGGGATTTGTTTGTTATACACCACCCCTAATACTTTGCAAATTACAGACTGTGCCTGTGATGTGCAGATACTTTAGGATACGCGATAGCAATCAATGGTGTAGAGCAAGTAGTGCTATGGGGTGGGGCTTGGGTGGAGGAGAGACTTGGCCCTCGACACTACTTTTATGAAAATGTCATAGGACCGTGCAGGCTAGTAACCACCACATGCTGGGGGACAGTCAAGGTCCATAGCACTGAACGTTCATGACTGCACTGTACAGCATCTAAGAGATCCTTGGGATCATAACTGATCTGCTGCAGCCAGGCTGCACCACCTGTTCGTGCTGTACCACCAGTCCATGACCATGCAGTGACCGCTCTTGACTTCAAGTCCATCTTCAGAGGTTGATGGGAAGGAATTTTGTCTCTGAGGTGGGTGATGTGACCCAAAAGGGCCAGCTTGTTGTGGCCAACAATAACTTCAGTCCTCTTGAGGACAGTTGCTCCCCGGCCTCCCACTGAAGGTGTCATTACAAAGCAGGAAGGAAATTTTTATTTAGGTACTTTTTAAGATCTCATGTCAAAAAGTTCACCGTATCCAATTTCTGCAGGACAGATGGTCTCTATTTATGAGACAGGCCTGGGAACTTAGGTGCTATCACTGCCAAGGACTCTCACTTTCTCAGTGTGTGACCTTGGGCCACGCTTTTAACCTTTCTTTGTTTCAGTTTACCCCTCTGTTAGATGGGGAGTGTTCTGAGGTTTCATTCATTCATGTTTGTCAAGTACTTTTTCGCTGAGTAAAATTTTCAAAAGCACAGAGAATCCCAACATACACACACATTTAGGGCTGAAAGAAGCAGTTAAGTGTTAAACCTGCTTAGGCATTTTATAAATCCCAGAAGGCGCTTACCTGGATCTTTAGGCACCTATATACCTCTGTAAATCTGGCCCTAAGAGACTTAGGAGCCTAATTCAAAGTCATTTAGGTCCTTTTGGAAATTTTCCCCCCTAAGGAAAAATAAGTACAACTATTATAATTGCTGATTCAGAAGGATGTGGTTTGGTTGACCTGATTCCAAAGCTGCTGCAGTCTACCCATTTTCGTTCCCATTATGTGAGCTCTAGGTTCATGGCCCTGTTCATCTCTTCTTTGTGTCAACAGAAGAGGTTCAGTATGCTGAAAGCTGACAAAGAGTGTGAAGAAAGGGAGTTAATTAACAGAATCCCCCACCTGGAAACCAACAACAACTTGGTCTCCAGCGCAGAAAAAAATCACAGTTCTGGTTCAAGCCTAGCTGAGACCATTCAAAACACTGGGAATACCACAGACTACCCTGTTGAGTCCCGAGTGATGGACCACACTAATAATCGAATTGGTGAGTTTCAGGAGCCTTTGCAGAATAATGTGGGTGGTGGGGAAGATGGGACCAAATACAATTCTGCGATAATGTTGTATGCTACACACAGGCTGGAAAAGGACCAAAACCTCTCTAACAAAATTAGTATCCAATCCCGCAAACTCCAGTGCAAGGATGGATTAAAGTATGGGCCTATGGGGCTCATGCCCAGGGGCCCAAATAATGTGAGGGGCCCTCTGCTGTGCATTTTGGGGTGGGGGGAGGGAGCGGAGCTGCTGCGGGCCAGGGGCCAGTCTCTCCAATTGCACTGTGGGCTGGGCCAGCCCAGAGGCCAGGCTCTGCTCTCCTGCCCTGCCCTTGGGCGGCCTGTTCTGTTTGTCCCTGGCTGTTGGGCGGGGTCGGCTGCTGTGTCATGCAGTACAGCCTCTGTAGTGTGTGGACAGGCCACACTGGAGGATGGCCCATGTGTGGTAGTCAGCTCTGCTGCCTCAGCTGATCAGACCGGCCAGGGCCGGCCTCTGATTGCAGTACACCACCAGCACTGACCTCCCACACGAAGCTGCAGTCCCAGGTGAGGGAAGGTGGAGCCTAGAGTGGGGGCTGTCCAGAGGCTCCTAATTCCCCACTGTTCCTATGAATCTAAGCACCAGTGTATTTAAGTAACTTTGACAGTCTCTTATATTCATGGTTACACTCAGTCACTTGCAAAAGTAGTTGGACAATTTTAAATTCCCTTCGCCCATGGGAAGTTTTGGTTTTCAGCAGAAATTTGAAAACTGAAATATTTCAGTCCAGACTGGTTTGTGTCAAATCCTGGCTCCTAAAGCGTCTGCGTCCAGGACCCTTAGGAGCCATGTAGACTTTGTGATGCCTGCAGTAACAGATGCTTATGTGTAGGGTTACAGGATGTCAGGTAAAAGGAGGACATGTCCTCCTTTTTACCTCTACACCCTCCATCTGGCAGGCATTCTAAAAATACATGATTATGTCTGGCTTTTTACTTACAGGGGTTGAAGTATGCTGGAATGCCCTGGAACACCTGTTTTTATGGGGAAGCATTCCAGGGCTCCCTAAAAACAATATTACATTGATACTACATTTTTTTCCATGTGTCCTCCAATGTCCTTCTTTTTGTACTTCCCTGTCTCCCTTCCCATACTTTGGTATCTGGTGTTCCCCACTACCAAGTGGGTTTCAGGTCTGGGATTCCAGTAGCAACAACCATAGAGATGCACATAGCAGGAATAAAGTGTTTTTTTTTTTTTTTTAAACTAACTGATTACTTAACTAAATACCCAACAAAGTGATATAGCCAGAGTTAAACACGAAGTAATATAGACAGGCTTACAATCCAGTCAGCAGTTGGGGACCCCACTTCACGACTGCGGACTTCAGCAGGAGAGTGATGTCCTCTGAGGCACCCTTCAAGGTCCTATGGCGAAGTCCAGTGAAGGCAGGGAAACAAGCTATTGTTATAGCCCTTACTCACAGAGAGTGGTGATCAGGCCCTCTCCTGGTCATGTAGATTGTCTGCTGGGGTGTTGGCTCCCACCACCTTTATCCTACAATCTAACACTTAAATAACTACTTGTTTACTACATAGTCTGGCAGAGTGGAAATGTGTTTAGGGGAAGGGGACCTCCATTGCTCACTATTGCTATACTGTCACAAAGTCTTCCGTTTGCCCTACACCTGGTAACCCTACTTATGTGGCACATGAAATAGGTAGGTCCATCCAAGGTGGCTGTAAATCACTTGTAGGACCTGTGCCCGTTTGGGGGGCAGGCAGCCATCAGCTATTCAGATAAACAAGGGCCCATTTGGCTAAGGAACCCTGTTTCCTCCTCTTCTTGCTGCCAGAGTCCCTATTAAACCTCATCCCTTCTGCCCTTTCTCTCCCAGTTAGCT
This sequence comes from Podocnemis expansa, assembly GCA_007922195.1. NCBI lineage: Eukaryota > Metazoa > Chordata > Testudines > Podocnemididae > Podocnemis > Podocnemis expansa. The sequence goes on along the minus strand of ML681963.1, from coordinate 5,083,393 downwards.
ATGATAGAGGGTTTTTTTTTTTTTTTTTTTTTTTTTTTTTTAACTGTCCAAAGATTTAGTGGCTTTGGTCCCAGTGTAGGGCTGGAGTCACCCTTGCAGTCTGTTGTATTGGAAAAAGAGTATCTGTGCCCAGCAAGGTACAAGATGTTGATAAAGATCTCGTCACTGTTACCACCTTAACAGGGGATAAAGTATAATTTGGCGGGCTCCAGAACCCTCCTAAATTTCCAGGCCCTCTTCACGCAGGTCTGGGCCCTCTTCTCCCACCCCAGCTACTGCCCCACAAACACCTGCAGCCCACCCTGGCTAGTGTCCCCCACCCCCATTATTGCCAGCAAAATGCTAACCCCCCATCAGACCCCTTCTTCCCAATGTCATCCTCAGCCTGAATCCCTATTCCCTAAGTTCCATACCCTCATGTCCCCACTCTAGCCTTCCAAAGCCCCCAGCTCCCTCATCTTCACTCTACTCCCTTCAGCCCCCTTCACACTTCCTCAGCCCACCATCCTGATCCCTTCTTTCCACCCCACCCCACCTCACCCACACTCTCCCTGCCGCCTGCCTGCATGTTTCCCAACCCCTCCCCCCCCCCAGCCCTCTTACCCGCATCATCAAAGTGGCCAAGGAGCCGGACTCGGGGGGGAGGGAGGCTGTGGCGCCCGCTGGCTGGTGTGAGGGGACACAGGCCTGAGACTGGGTCTGGGCTGTGTGCACTGTCCAGGCCCAGCAGGAAGGGGGAGGGCCGGTGCAGGCTCCAGGAAAGTGGGTTGGGGGGGATTGCCCGGCTTGCTCCAATGTGCAGCCCTTTCCTTCAGCTGGCCCTGGGGGGAACACTCCAGAATGCTACATTTTGGTGCAATCCTCCATTTTAAGGGGGCCCCAGAACACAGCGCTCTTCTTCGAGTGCTGCTCCTGTCCATTCCTCTGTAGGTGTCTGCATGCGCTGTGCACGACACGCCGGAGACTTTTCCCCTAGAGTACCCGTAGGGCCGGCTGTAGCGCCCCCTGGAGTGGCGCCGTTGCCACTCCCTATATAGCTATCAGCCGACCCTTCCCTCCTCAGTTCCTTCTCACCTCCCTGTCGGTCGCTGGAACCTTCCATTGGCTTCAAGCAGGTTTGCACGTGGCCACTTGTTCTTCCTGGAGTACCTGGAGTTCGTTCTGTTAGTTGTTCGTAGTTAGTTAGTTTGTTAGTTATAGTGTTAAAGTTAGTTTTAGGTAGAGATAACACCCGCCTCGGGCTCGGGGTCAGGCTATGCCAGGCTTTAAAACCTGTGGGCAGTGTAAAAAGCCCATGCCCGTGGACGACCCACACAGCAGCTGTTTACTGTGTCTGGGCGAAGCTCACCTTGCTGAGAGGTACAAGATCTGTCGAGGCTTCAAGCCGTGGACTCAAAAAGACAGAGTCCAGAGACTTAAACTCCACATAATGGAGGAAGCCCTGCGCCCCGTGCCGGGTGACTCGGGATCGAGCACGGCACCGTCAGTGCAGAGTGCTCCGGTGTCATAGGCACTGTCATTGGCACCGAAGCTCAGCTGTGGCAAGCCGCACCATGAGCCTTGTCGCTGATCGTTGTCCCCGGTGCCGGCTAAGAAGAAAAGGATAGACAGAGGGTGCTCCCCGCGCCGCAACACAGCGAGCCGGAGGGACACTGGTCAGAGCCGCGCTGGCCGGACCATCTCTCTGTCCCCGGCCTCGGTGCAGGACTGCCAAGAAAGACTGCTCAGCCCACCATCGACCACCTCTCCCACTAGGGACATTTTGGAGGAGGACTTGGTTCTGCCATCTACGCCAGAGGCCTTGTCGGCAGCGCAGGAACTGTCGAGTCAGTTGGCCCCGAGGGCCCCGGCACCGGGCCCTGTACCGGGATCAGTACCATCACGGGGGAAACCGACCCCCCTCACTGCTAGTTGAGTGTCGGGCCCGGCACCGTCTCCTTCACAGTGGCACCGTTCACCGGTACCACCGGCCGTGGTGGCAGTGGCTGGAGCCCCTTGATTCTGCTCTTCGGTCTCTGCTCAGCACAGCGTTTCACCAACCCGTTGGCACCGTGATCGTCCGGAGGAAGGTCAGCACCGTTCCCCTGTGCTGTCTTCCTCAGCACCGCCTTGGTCTCCACGGACCAGTCCATCTACGAGCTCCGTGGAAGAATCGGCGCCACGAGGTTTACATAAAGGGACCGGCACTCAGCCTCAACAGTTTCCCGCGGCACCGCCGTTCCACCCCCAGTGGTCAAGTTGGCAGCCTGGGGTACAGTGGCCTTTTTGGACTCCGTGGGCCATCCAGCAGGGTCCAGGTTTTGGTCCAGGAGCCCCTGTGTCGGGTTCCAGCGTCAGACCTCCTGTGTCCGCTTCAGTCAGCGCTCCACCTGGTACCGGCGAGGCTTCGGATGTGGAATCTTTGAGGGGCGAGCAGGACCAGGCCAACCTGGTGAGTGGAGGCCACAGCACAAGATCCAGGGCGCCATCGGGTGGCCTCAAACTCGAGGAGTCTTCCTCATCCCCCCCCGGATGAGGCAGTGGCAGGGGCCAAACCATTGTCCATCCCGGACGATGCAAAGGCTCATCAGGAGCTCCTCCATTGGGTAGCCACTGGCCTAAACATCCAAGCAGAGGAAATCATAGAGGACGTGGATCCCATGGTGGATATCCTTCTCCCAGAAGGCGCGAGCCGCATTGCTCTGCCCTTTATTAAAACAGTGCAGAACACCACTAAAGCACTATGGCATACCCTGGCCTCGATCCCCCCTATGGCCAAGCAGGCAGAGAGGAAGTACTTCGTCCCCTCTAAGGGGTATGAGCATTTTTACTCCCACCCCACCCCAAGCTCATTGGTGGTAGCCGTGGCGAATGAACAAGAGAGACAAGGCCACCCAGGTTCGACACCCAAGTCCAAGGATTGTAAAAAGCTAGACTTGTTTGGCCACAAAGTTTATTCAACGGGGGGGTTGCAGTTGAGGATAGCTAACCAGCAGGCTGTCCTCAGTTAGGTACATGTTCAACGCTTGGTCGGCCCTGGAAAGATTTACCGACTTGCTGGAGCAGGACTCTAGAGCGGCATTGTCGGCGTCCATCAAAGAAGGCAAGGTAGTTTCCAAGGCCTTATTGCAATCGGCCTTGGACGCAGCCGACGCAGCAGCCCGCTCCATGGCTTCCAGGGTCACAATGCGCAGGAGCTCATAGCTGCAAGCTTCGGGACTGCCTCAAGAGATCCAGGCCACTATACAAGATTTGCCCTTCGAAGGACCCGAACTGTTTTCCCAACAGACGGACGCCCGCCTCCAGACTTTAAAGGACTCAAGGGTGTTGATTAAGTCCTTGGGGCTCCATACCCCAGCGAGCCAGAGGAAACAGTTTAAACCTCCCCCTCCTCCCTCACGACCCTACCACCGCCTCCAGGAAGATGACAGGCGAAGGGTAGAGGGGCCCATAGGTCCACCGGTCGCCAGCCCAGCGGCCAAGGGGGTTCGCGCCAATCTTCAGGCCAGAAGAAGAACTTCTTCGTCAGGCAGTGCTCCCGACATGCTCCACCTGAGGTGTTGACAGCTGCCACAGCCCCGGAGTCGGAGATTTTTGCTCAGCAGTGGCTCAGGCAGCGGTGAGCTGACAGGCGCTCTGACTCTCCTGCTCAAGTGACATCAGCATTCCATCGCCCGCTGCTGTTAACCGCCAGTTCCTTTCTACTGCTCAACGACTTCGGATGGAGTCTGCGGAGGCTCACCCTCAGGGGCTTCTTTCAACCTGGAAAACAGAAATAGCAACATAAGAACAACAACAGAAATGTCACAAATGGAAAACAGTGCAGCCAGCGCGATGCCGAGTGCTAAAACCAGCTTCAAGTGCTGTGCTCAATGTAACGAGGCAATGCCTGCCTCAGACGGGCACACAGCTTGTGTCAAATGCCTGGGAGAGGGGCACCTCGCCCATAAGTGTCGGCACTGCCAGAGCCTGTCCTCCAGATTGGGAAAGGAGAGACAGTGTAAATTAAAACTGCTGCTCTTGGAAGGCTCTCTTCGCACTGACTCCGATCCCGGTGCCTCTCCTCATAACCATGAGGGAGCGCACAAGCGTGCCTCCAGTGCCTCATACCCAGTGCCTGAGAAGCGTCCTAAGGGTAATGAGCCCCGGACGCAAGGGAAACAACACAATCCCACGGAGGTGGTGGCAGTGGTGAAAACTTAAAAGAAAAAAGTGCCGAAAGCGCCGTCTGCCGCGATAGCACTCACGGCACTGAGCAGTCAAGCAGCACCGATACCGCTGACGGCACCGGCTGGGGTACAGGTGCTCCCCGCCCCGTTCATGCTGGCACCGACCCTGCCAGTGAGCACGGTACCGCCACTGTCATCTCCAGCGGTACCGCAGCTCTTAACGGATACGGTATTGACAGCTCAGGGCTCGTCAAATTCAGTCTGCCCGCAGCGTGTCACAGTACAGGAGCCCGTTGACGCTGAAGTTTCTTTAAGAAAACATAAAAGCAAGACTAAACACACAGTGCAGCTGAAGGATGTAACTAGTCCTTCCTCCCCCAGATCACCATTGTTCCAGACAGATTCGTCTGCTACAGATACACCTGCCACGTCTCCTTCAAGCAGTCCAAAATCTTCTAGTACTTCCAGCCCAGTTCCTTCGGACGCTCCACAACAAATAGTCCAGGCTCCAGCCTACAACCGTAACCCACCGTGGCCCTGGGTATATCCACCCTGGTTGGCCTATACACAACAAGGCTTAAACTATGCACCTTGGCAACCTTACGGCACAACTCTACCGACTGCAGCAATGCCAGTGCCAGTTACCCAGAATTTTCCACCAGCAGCAAGCACAATGACGCGTACAGCAACAGCCGCTACTGACCTTCCTATAGATGCAATGACACAGGGAAAGAGTGATGACAACAAACAATTTTGTGAGCTCTTCAGGCGTGCAGCCGACCTGATGGAGGTGTCGTTACAAGAAGATCAAACGTCTCACCATAAATTGTACAGAAATCTTCAAGCACCTAGCTCCAACAAGTTAGCCCTCCCCATGGACGAGGGAATTATGGAGCCCGCCAATCTGATCTGGCAGACACCAGCGTCTGCACCACCATCCAGTAAGAGGGCAGATGATAAATACTTTATTGCCCCTAAAGGGAATGAGTTTCTATTTAGCCATCCACAACCCAACTCACTGGTAGTTGAGGCTGCAAACCAACGGGGTAGACACTCATATCAAAGAGCTACTCCCGGTAGTAGAGAGGACAAAAAACTGGACACTTTCGGGAAGAAGGTCTATACCTCGGTGGCCCTTCAACTGAGGATTGCAAATTACGCTGCCCTATTAGCTAATTACAACCATGAGATCTTCAACAAACTCAAAGAATCCTTTAAGATTACTTCACAGGACAGACACGAGCAAATAGATACTTTGTTTTCAGAAGGTCTGCTAATAGCGAGGACAGCTCTTCAGGCATCGCTCGATGCGGCCGATGTTGTGGCCAGAACGATGGGCACAGTGATTGCCATGAGACGTGCCTCATGGTTGGTAACAGCTGATTTACCGAAGCAGATGCAGAAAACCATAGAGGACTTGCCCTTTGACAAAGAAAATCTCTTTGCAAAAAGTACGAATGATGTCATGCATGGTCTTAAAGATTCGAGAGCCACCCTGAGAACATTAGGTATTGGTGCCTCATTCTCAAGAAGACGACCTTACAGGAACCAATTCGATAATCAGAGGTTCACACAAGTGCAACCATATAGATGACCTGACAGTTACTGGAATAAACCCAGACAACCACAGAAGGGAAGACAAGCGACCCACCCATACCAACCTGCACAGTCTTCAAATGTCAAACAGCAGTTTTGACGGGCAGGTCAAGGGACTGGTCAGCCACTTACCTTCTCAGTGCCCTCAGTCACCCACAAACCTATGTTCAGCAACAGACTCCAACCTTTCCTCCAAGTCTGGAAGCAAGTAACGTCGGACAAATGGGTCATCGAGATTGTCCGAGATGGCTATTCCATTCCTTTCCTTTCAAAGTCACATACCGAACCCGCCCCCCGTCCCTCTTCAGGGACCCCAATCACGTACGAATTCTACAAGAAGAGATCCAACATCTTCTTTACATAGGAGCCATCGAAGTTGTCCCAGATCATCAAAAAGGGAAGGGGTTTTACTCCCCATACTTTCTCACAGAGAAAAAAACTGGGGGTTGGAGACCGATTCTCGACTTTTGTCGGCTAAACAAACATATTCAGGTCAAGAAATTCAGGATGGTGACCCTAAACAAGATACTCCCTACCCTTAAACGAAACGATTGGCTGGCCTCCCTCGACCTCAGAGACGCTTATTTCCATATAGCTGTCCGTCAGTCCCACAGACGGTTTCTACGATTCCAATTCCTTCAACATCATTACCAATATACGGTGCTCCCCTTTGGGCTATGTACGGCACCAAGGGTTTTTTCCAAGACTATGGCACCGGTCATTGCATTTCTACACAGAAAACAGGTTCAGATATTCCCACATCTCGACGATTTCCTGATCAAGGCATCTATACAACGTCGTGCAGCGCAGGCAGTAAACATAACAGTCGAACTCTTCCTGTCCTTAGGCATCAACATAAATTATGAAAAGTCCTCTCTGATCCCATCACAGGACATTCAATTTATCGGAGCACGGATTCAGTCAACCACGGGGACAGCCTTTCTTCCACTCGAGGGGTTCCACAATTTACAGCAGTTAGCAACCACCATACAAACTTCAAAAATTATTTCGGCCCAAACAGCAATGCAGATGTTAGGACACATGGCAGTGACGATCTCCTTAGTAAACAATGCCAGACTCCGGATGAGACCATTCAGTTGTGGTTCCCGTCACATTTCAGGCATCGCAGCAATCACTATGGAACACTCTTAACCCTTCCAAACGTCGTCAGAGACTCACTAAGCTGGTGGATGGACCGCTCCAACCTCCTTGGGGGTGTCCCATTCTCACTACCCCAACCAGAGGTAGTCATAACGACAGATGCCTCTCTTTTGGGATGGGGAGCGCACTGTCAGGAACGAGCAGTTCAAGGCAGATGGAACTTCTGGGAGAGACGTCTACACATAAACTTACTAGAAATAAAAGCGGTTTGTAGGACATGCCAACAATTTCTCCCTGTGATTGCTGGGAAAGTCGTAACAGTTCATACGGACAATACGACGATGATGTTTTATATAGATCGTCAGGGAGGAACCAGATCTCGATCCCTTTGTCTGGAAGCTATCGAACTTTGGGACTGGTGTATACAACACGGCATAAACCTGGTTGCAGAATACCTTCTGGGCAAGAAAAATGTGGTAGGAGATTCCCTCAGCCGCCTATTTCCCAATCAACACAAATGGGAGATCAAGTAAGAAGTCATTCAGGATATCTTTACGAAGTGGAGATCTCCCACTATGGACTTATTCGCCACCATATACAACAAGAAGTGCATCAAATACTGCTCACGGGCCGGGAAAGGTCGAGGCTCGAGCGGCGACGCCTTTCTCCACAACTGGGGCGGCACACTACTTTATGCATTTCTGCCCATACCACTGATTCAGCGAACTCTTCAGAAAATCAGGCACGACAGAGCACGAGTAATCACAATTGCTGCGGCGTGGCCACGACAAATATGGTACAGTTTGCTGATGGAAATGTCCATAACAATGCCAATCCCTCTGCCACTAATACCAGTTCTTCTTCAAGCAGCTGCTCACATACATTCCACCTTGGGGTTGTATGTGCCAGCATGCTCGAACACCGGAAGCTTTTCCCCAGCCCCTGCCAGGGGACCAGCAGTGGCGGCCCCTGGAGTGGCGCGCCTTCCACTCCAGTTAAATATCCCGCTGGTCCGGCAGGCGGTCAGTTTTCTTCTTTCCGCCACTAGTGTCGGACACCGGGAACATTTAAGGAGACTTCAAAGGGTTTTTCCTACAGGGGCTATGCCCCGATCTCCAGGCTTTAAGCCTTGTGCCTCCTGTGGCAGACTCTTCTTGGTCTGTGACCCACACGACCGATGCTTGAGGTGTCTGGGGGAATCTTACCGCCCGCAGTGGTGTAAAATCTGTAAGGCTTTTAAGCCTAGGACAAAGAAGGACCGGGACATCCGGCTTAAGGCGCTGCTGATGGAGGCAGCGCTGGCTCCTACGGAGGGATCGCCGCTCCCAGCCCTGGTGCTGGGCTCAACTTCGACAGAGGGAACAGCGTCGGGCCAAGCAGGGACCCCGCCACCGGCACCGGCAAACCTGGCAATGCCGTGGCGCCGCTCCGCACCAGCCGCACCGGCGGTGCCTGATCAAGCCCGTGAAGGACGGGAGCGCACCAAAGGTGCACACACAGACGCTCCCTCACCCCCGGGAGGATCGAGACCCCTGGTCCTGCCGGCTCCCTCGACCCCTGAAGCATATGAGGCAGCCAGGGGGCTTACCAATTTACCTTTTCCTGCTCCGGTTCCAGCTCCGTCTCACCCGCCATCTCGAGGGAAGCCCACCTTAAGTTCACTGGCTTGGCGCGTCACCGCACCACACTTAGCCCCACCCTCGGAGTTGGCTTGGGTAGTGCCCCAAGACTCACAGCGGTAGGGGAGGAGCTTGCCGCAGCCGGACCGGGCAGGGGCGGCACCTGCTCAGTCCCCGGCCCCAGGCAGCAGCTGCAGACGCTGCAATTGCTCAAACCTTCGGCACTGGTGGCACCGAGGAACAGTGGGGGACAAGAGGGTGCGCTCCCACTCGACTTCACCCTCCCCAACACCACGGCACTGCAGCACGGGGCACAGAGACGGGTCGTCTCGCTGGGCCAAGAGACAATGGAGGAGGGAACCTTCTAGCTCCTCCTCTTGGACCTCACACTCCTCCTCTTGCGCCCCGGTGTCTTCAGAGGACGGGGCGGCAGGGCAGAAGACCTCCCAGCTTTCCTCCGGGCAGGTCCAGCCACCTGTAACGGGACCCCTTCCCAGTACTGGCTGGCTAACTGGCCCTATTGGATGCCATGGGTGCTACCACAGGAGCCCCAGCAATGCACTAGCTTGCGGGTAGAGCAGACCAGGGGTCACAGATCACTGTCTCGAGATGCCTCTGACGGGTTGGAGCGTCAATCCTCTCCGGCCACAACGCGGCGATCTCCATCCGTCTCATCGGCTGCGGAATCACACGGTACCTCCTCTGCACCAGCGGATGATTTCAAGGCGTACCAGGATCTGCTCCGCAGGTTGGTGTCCAATTTGGGCTTAGAAGTGGAGGAGGCGAAAGAGTCCTTAGACCCATTATTCAATGTACTATCGGCCACGGCTTCTACCAGACTGGCCCTTCCCATCCACAAGGGCGTTCTCCGGATCGTTCACTCGCTGTGGCAAACGCTGTCTTCGGTTGCCCCTACCTCGAAGGGTACAGAGAAAAAATACTATGTGCTGGCGGCTACATGCCAGTACTTGTATGCACACCCTACTCCTTCTTCTCTGGTGGTGGATGCGGTGAATCAGTGCCAGAGTCAGCCGGCTTCTACCCCAAAAAGCAGAGAGGCAAAGGCTTTGGATGTGTTCAGCAAGAAATTCTATTCGTCAGCAACATTGCAGCTACGGGTGGCCAATCATCAAGCCCTCCTGGGCAGGTACAACTACAACTTTTGGGATTCCCTAAAGCGTTTTGTGCAACACCTGTCACCGGACCACCGCTTAGATTTCAACACAATTTCGGAAGAAGGTGCGACGGTGGTGAGGGCAGCCTTACAGGCGGCATGGGATGCGGCTGATTCGGCTGGCAGATCAATAGCCTCCACAATCACCTTACATAGGGTAGCGTGGCTACAGGCTTCGGGCCTCCCTCCCCTGGTCCAACAGTCCGTTCAGGACCTGCTTTTCGATGGGACGGCGCTCTTTTCAGACCAAACTGACGCAAAATTACATGGACTAAAAGATTCTACCGTGACTCTCCGATCGTTGGGGCTGGTGTCTCCGGGCCTGTCAAGATGCCCCAATCATGCCCCCTTCCCACCGGTGTCAGCTCAACGGCAGTCGTTCACCAGTAGGCTGAACAGGCAGAGAGATAGGGAGAGGGGTAGAACCCCGCGAGGCAGGCCGAACACACCAAGCAGAGCATCGAGGTCCAACCGTCGTCACTCCGGTAATCAAGGACAGCGGTTTTGACAGGAGCCACGAGGGCGTCGAGCCAAGAACCCACATACAGGATCAAGACAGACCCCCATTCCTGAACAGACTCTTCCCTTTCTATTCCCAGTGGGCCTCCATCACTACAGACCGCTGGGTGCTAAGAATTGTACGGGATGGATACTCGCTACAGTTCCGTGCCAGGCCCCCCAACAACCCTCCCCCTTCCCAGTCCCTTTTCAGGGATACCGCTCACGAACAACAGTTGGACCTGGAAGTAAACAAACTCCTCTAACTGGGTGCACTGGAAGAGGTCCCAGAGGAAGAAAAGGGCAGAGGATTCTACTCAAGTTACTTCCTGATTCCCAAGTCAAATGGGGGATTGAGGCCCATTCTCGACCTATGTGGCCTCAACAGGTTCCTCAGGAAGTTAAAGTTCAGGATGGTCACTCTCAAGCAAATCATCCCCTCGTTGGATCAGGGGGATTGGTTCACCGCCCTCGATCTGCATGATGTCTATTTCCACATATCAACCAAACCACAACACAGGCGTTTTCTACGCTTCGTGCGAGGGCACAAGCACCTGCAGTTCACAGCACTCCCATTTGGACTTTCCCTGGTGCCGAGGGTATTCACGAAACGTATTGCAGTGGTAGCAGCCCACCTCCGGAAAAACGGCATACACATTTTTCCATACCTAGATGACTGGCTGATCCGAGGCCTGTCTCGACAGCAGGTACAGACCAGTGTCCATATGGTCCGATCCCTGTGTCATCTCCTGGGACTCCTCATCAACGAACAAAAGTCCCACCTGAGGCCAGCCCAGAGGCTGGAGTTCATTGGAGCCGCCCTAGACTCAAGGCAGGCCAGGGCCTTCCTGCCACAGGCCAGGTTCGAGACTATGGCCAACATAATTACCGACTTAAAGCAAAACCCAACTACCACGGTCAGACATTGTCTCGGCCTTCTAGGACACATGGCAGCAACTACCAACGTCATTCCCCTAGCCCGCCTCAAGCTCAGGCCGTTACAGGACTGGCTGGCCTCGGTGTTCCGTCCAGGCAGACACACAATGGACAGAACCGTGTCGATCCCATGCAAAATACTGGCCCAGTTAGCATGGTGGCAGGTTCCCCGTCTCGTGATGGAGGGCGTCCCGTTTGGGATGGTCAACCCGTCAGTGACGCTGATCATGGACGCTTCGGATCACGGCAGGGGAGCCCATCTCAGCCTAGGTATCAGCACGCAGGGCAGGTGGTCACCCGTGGAAAAGAGGCTCCATATAAACGTAAAGGAACTTCGAGCCATCAGACTCGCTTGTCGCGTCTTCCGAGCGCACCTGAGGGGTCACTCAGTCCAGCTGCTAACGGACAATTCTACAGCCATGTTCTATGTGAACCATCAGGGGGGAGCCCGTTCATCAACCCTGTGTCGCAAAGCCATACGTCTGTGGGACCTAGCCATCAGCAACAAATTTCATGTGATAGCGTCGCATCTCCCTGGGGTCAGGAACAGCGAGGCCTACCACCTCAGCAGGCACTTCAATTCCATGCACGAATGGTCGCTACACCCTGAGGTCCTGAGCCCAGTCTTCCACAAGTGCGGTTTTCCCCTAATCGACCTGTTCGTGACTCAGGAGAATCGCAAATGCCACAGGTTCTCTTCACTGAGGGGAAGAGAACCGGGGTCTCTCCCAGATGCATTCCTGCTGTCTTGGTCAGGACCCCTGATGTACGCATTTCCTCCCTTCCCGCTGATTCACAGGGCCCTGATGAAAGTTCAACAAGACAAAGCACAAGTGATCTTGATTGCCCCGGCATGGCCGTGGCAGCACTGGTACCATATGCTGGGGGACCTGTCAATAGCCGAACCCCAGGAACTGCCTCTGAGACCCGATCTCCTGACCCAAGACCAGGGCCGCCTCTTACACCCCAACTTGCAATCGGTCCACCTGACGGCATGGAGGCTGTCTGGCTAACTGCGGAAGAACGGTCCTGCTCAGCTCAAGTGAAGCACATCCTAGTCAGCAGCAGGAAGGCCTCGACTTGGGCTACGTATACGGCCAAATGGCGGTGTTTTCTGCAGTGGGCACAAGGAAGGGGCTTGGACCCACACCTTGCACCAGTGAAGGACATTCTAGACTACTTGCTGGAATTGAAGCTGGGAGGCCTCACCCTGGCCTCGGTAAAGGTCCACCTAGCGGCAATTGTGGCAGCGCATGCACCTGTGGCAGACTGCTCCATTTTCTCATACCCTGTGGTGACAAGGTTTCTGAAGGGCTTGGAGCGTGTCTTCCCTGCAGTTCGGCCACCCTCCCCGCAGTGGGACTTGAATATAGTCCTCATGGTCTTGTTGGGGCCACCATTTGAACCAATGGCCACTTGTCCACTGTTGACTTTATCACACAAGGTGGCATGCTTGGTGGCAATCACTTCCGCCAGGAGGGTCTTGGAGTTAAGAGCACTCTCTTCTGAGCCTCCATACACTATGTTTTTTAAAGACAAAGTGTGGCTTTGAACCCACCTGGCGTTCCTTCCTAAGGTGGTTTCTCACTTCCACCTAAATCAAGACATATTTCTACCTGTGCTATGCCCCAAACCACACGTGACGACGGAGCAAAGGAAACTACATACCCTGGACGTCAGAAGGGCATTAGCCTTCTACATTCAACGGACGAAACCATTTAGGAAGACCACACAACTCTTTGTAGCGGTAGCGGACCACATGAAAGGAGACCCAGTGTCGTCACAGACGATCTCTAATTGGGTAGTATCCTGTATAAAGACGTGCTACCGCTTGGCCCATGTCCCACTACTGGACAGAGTACAGGCCCACTCAACACGGGCACAAGCCTCCTCAGCGGCGTTTTTGGCTGGGGTCCCGATTTCAGACATCTGCCGCGCGGCAACATGGGCTTCAGTGCATACATTCACCTCCCATTACGCAATAGTTCAGCAGGCCAGGGATGACGCGGCCTTTGGTGCGGCTGTTCTTCATTCCAGTGCCTGTAACTCCACCCACCATCCAGCATAAGGCTAGCAATCTACCCGAGGTGGAATGTATGTGAGCAGCTGCTCGAAGAAGAAGGGAGGACAGTTACTTACCTGTAACTGCTGTTCTTCGAGATGCGCTGCTTACTTCCATTCCACACCTGCCCGCCGTCCCCACTTTGGAGTTGCAGAAAGAAGGGACTGACCGCCTGCTGGACCAGCGGGATATTTAACCGGAGTGGAAGGCGCGCCACTCCAGGGGGCGCCACTGCTGGTCCCTCGGCAGGGGCTGGGGAAAAGCTTCCGGTGTTCGAGCATGCTGGCACATACAACCCCAAGGTGGAATGGAAGTGAGCAGTGCATCTCGAAGAACAGCAGTTACAGGTAAGTAACTGTCCTCCCATCTCTTATCGCAGAGCTTTGCGTCTCACACACATCCCCACCGGGACAGACTACACTTGACGGCATGGAGCCTCGATGGTTCACAGAGGTAGAGCTTCAGTGTTCTAGCAAGGTCCATCACATTTTATTGAATAGTAGGAAGTCATCCACGAGAACTACTTACCTGCAGAAGTGGCGTCGATTCTCTCATTGGTGTTCCCAACGGTCCATTTGTCCAACGACGGCGTCCATCCCGGTGATCCTGGAGCACCTGCTGCACCTAAAAGAGACAAAAGTAACTGTTAGTACGATTAAAGTACATCTCGTGGCAATTTCAACGTTTCACGAACAGGTGGATGGCGACACACTATTTACTCATAAAATCATCAAACGTTTTATGGTGGGCATGCAGAATCTTTATCCTCATGTCCAACCACCAGCAAGACCGTGGGACCTTACGGTAGTACTTAGGGCATTAATGAAACAACCCTTTGAGCCACTGAGTAAAGCCTCTCTACTACATCTTTCGATGAAGGTCGCTTTCCTTGTAGCCATTACCTCGGCAAGGTGAGTAAGCGAGATGGCAGCACTAATGGCACACCCACCATATACCATATTCTACAAGGATAAGGTATCCTTGTGACTTTATCCAAAATTTGTTCCAAAACTGGCATCTTCTTTCCACATTAAGCAAACAATCACTTACCTGTTTTCTATCCTAAACCACGTCACACCGCAGCAGCGACTACTTCACACCCTTGATGTCAGGCAGGCGCTGGCGTTTTACCTGGAAAGAACAAAAGCCTTTCGGAGATCGGAACGTCTCTTTATTTCCATCAACGAGCGCTCCAAGGTCCAACCAATCTCTAAGCAGAGGCTGTCCAATTGGATTTCATCGTGCATCTACCTGGCATATTCCACATCCCAGACAACAACGCCTGATACCGTACATGCACACTCCATGAGGGCTATGGCTTCCTCCGTAGCATTCCTTATAAAAGTCCCTCTACACGCAATCTGCCAAGCAGCAACTTGGTCATCCAGTGATACTTTTGCTAGACATTATGCATTAGAGCGAATATCGTCTTTGGACATGGCATTGGGTCAAGCAGTCCTAAAAACTGTTGCTAAGACGTAACCGAAGTTCCCACCTCCTTGGATAACGACTGCTACACAATCACCTCAGGTGGAGCATGTTGGGAGCACTGCCTGATGAAGAAATGGAGGTTACTCACCTTTGTGCAGTAGCCAAAGTTCTTCGAGGTGCGTGCTCCCGACATGCTCCACGACCCGCCCTCCTCCCCTTTACTTTGGAGTGTTTCTTCCTTATTCTGACAGGTTATCTCCGGGGTAGAAAGGAACTGGCGTTTAACGGCAGCGGGCGATGGAATGCTGATGTCACGAGTGGGAGAATCAGAGCGCCTGTCAGCTCACCGCTGCCTGAGCCAGGGGCGTCGCTGGGGCGGGGAAAGACCCAGGGCATGGGCCCCACCCCACCCCTGGAGGGCAGGCCCCGCCCCCAGCCAAAAGGCCACACCCCCTGGCCTGGGAAAGGGCCAGGGGGAGGTCGCGCCGCCGCCGCCAGCTAGGCCATGCTGCGGCGCGGCGCGGCGCAGCCTAGCCTGGCCCGGTGCTGCCGGAAGCGGCTGCTGGAGGCTGGGCCCGCGGCTGCAGCCCTGGATCCCTGGGCGGGAACGGGGCCGCCGCGGCCGCAGCCAGGCCCCGGATCCCCGGGCGGGAACGGGGCCGCCGCGGCCGCAGCCAGGCCCCGGATCCCCAGCAGGGGACGGGGCCGCCGCGGCCGCAGCCAGGCCCCGGATCCCCAGCAGGGGACGGGGCCGCTGCGGGCAGCCAGCCAGGCCCCAGATCCCCGGCCTGGCTGCCGGTGGCTG
>ML681963.1:5056756-5067623 GCA_007922195.1 Podocnemis expansa | reverse complement strand
GCCGGCAGCCCGCGGTTGCAGCGGCCCCATCCCCTGCTGGGGATCCAGGGCCTGGCTGCGGCCGCGGCAGCCCCGTCCCTGGCCAGGATCCAGGGCTGCGGCCGCGGGCCCAGCCTCCAGCGGCTGCTTCTGGCAGTGCCGGGCCAGGCTAGGCTGAGCCGCGCCGCACCACAGTGCGGCCTAGCTGGCGGCGGCGGCGTAGCCACCCCTTGGCCCTATCCCGGGCCAGGGGGCGGGGCCTGCCAGGCGGCCAGATAGGCCCCGGATCCCTGGCCGGAGACGTGGCTGCGGACAGCCAGAGATCGGGCCCCGGATCCCCAGCCCGATTGGGCTGGAGAACCGGGGCACCGGTGTTGGGACCTGGGGCACGTGCCCTGGGTGGCCAATGCTAGCGACACCACTGGCCTGAGCCACTGCTGAGCAAAAATCTCCGACTCCGGGGCTGTGGCAGCTGCCAACACCTCAGGTGGAGCATGTCGGGAGCACGCACCTCGAAGAACTTCGGCTACTGCACGAAGGTGAGTAACCTCCATTTTTGAAGTTCATCACAAGGGCGACTTACCAAACCACAAGGATCCAGAGACTCCCGTTTGTCAACAGACTGTCCTGTTACCCACCAGAATGGTGCAAGATTACAAAAGACCGCTGGCTTCTCAGGACAGTTCAGGAGGGCTATTCCCTCCAATTTTCTTCGTTACCCCCATCACCCCCCCAGCATTATGTCACTCCCTGCGGGATCAGCCCCACCAGCAGTTACTGTTGGAGGAAGTTCAGACACTGCTTCAGAAAGGGGCGGTGGAAGAGGTGCCCCCTGGCCACAGGGGCAGGAGTTTCTATTCCCGCTATTTTCTTATTCCCAAGGCAAAAGGGGGCCTACGTCCAATTTTAGATTTGAGGCACCTCAAGCGGTTCCTTCGGAAACTGCAGTTTCGCATGGTATCCCTCACCTCAATTGTTCCCTTTCTGGATCCGGGTGATTGGTACGCCGCCCTCAACTTACAGGACGCGTACTTCCACATCGCAATCAACCCGAAGCACAGGAAGTTTTTACGCTTCATGGTAGGGCAGAAGCATCTGCAGTTCACCGTGCTCCTGTTCGGCCTCTCAGCAGCTCCGCGTGTGTTCACAAAATGCCTAGCGGTGGTAGCGGTATTCCTCAGAAGGAAAGGGGTCACCCTCTTTCCATATCTGGACGATTGGCTCGTCACGGGGAGGTCATATCAGGAGGTGCTGTCCCATCTAGCATTGACAGAGTCCTTGTTCGATCGCCTAGGCCTATTGGTGAACACTCAGAAGTTGGTACTTGTTCCCGCACAGAGGATAGAGTTTGTAGGGGCAGTTCTTGACTCGGTGTCCGCAAGGGTGAGCCTCCCCACCGCCCGATTCCAAGTGACCAAGCAGGCAGTGGACTCCTTAACCAAGTTTCCCCTGGTCTCTGCACGGGAATGTCTCCGCTTGCTGGGCCTCATGGCAGCCTGTATGTTTGTGGTCGCCCATGCCTGCCTACGCATGCGCCTGCTCCCGTTGTGGTTGGCAAGTGTGTTCCCTCCGGCAAGAGACAGTCTGGACACAATGGTCACCGTGCTGGCGGTGGTGCTAGCGTCCCTTTGGTGGTGGGCTCGCGAGTCCAACCTCTGCTCCGGGATTCCGTTCTGACTTCCCCAGCCGTCGGCTCACCTAACGACAGATGCTTCGGACGTAGGATGGGGAGCACACTTGGGCCGCCTCAGAACACAGGGGCTATGGGAGCATGCGAACTCCCAGTTGCATATCAACATCAAGGAGCTCAAGGCAGTGCACCTGGCGTGCATGGTGTTTTGAGATCGTTTCCGGGACTGAACAGTGTCCATTCGCATGGACAACACCACAGCAATGTATTACATCAACAAACAAGGTGGCACGCACTCACGGCAGCTCTGTCGAGAAGCCATGAGGCTGTGGGAGTTCTGTATTCACCACGAGATTCACCCAGTGGCGTTGTACATACCGGGCCTTTGGAACTGCTTGGCGGACAAGCTCAGCAGGAAATTTATGGCCCATGAGTGGTCTCTCCACCAGGAAGTGGTGGAGTCCCTCTTCCGTAGGTGGGGTTATCCCCATCTGGACCTGTTCACCTCGCACAGCAATACCAAGTGCAGGGAGTTCTGTTTGTTCAGGGGACTCAGCCCCGGATCGAGGGTGGACGCCTTCGAGGTCCACTGGGGGGAACTCGGGCTGTTGTATGCATTCCTGCTGACACTGCTAGTGCCCAGAGTGTTGCAGAAAATAGAGGAGGAGAAGGCGCAGGTCATACTGGTCACCTCGGCGTGGCCGAGACAATATTAGTTCTCAACCCTCCTGAGGCTGTCGAGGTGCAGCCCTGTCTAGTTGCCTCTCAGGCTGGACCTGTTAGCCCAGGACAGCGGGTGGCTCCTCCAACCCAACCTGGAGGCGTTGCACCTCCATGCGTGGTGCCTTTGTGGCTGACGGACAGCAAACAGCTGTGCTCCTCTCCAGTGAGGGAGGTACTATGTGGCAGCAGGAAACCTTCCACAAGAGCCACGTACGCTACCAAGTGGTGCAGGTTCGTGCAGTGGGCCGCGGAAAATGGGGAGGATCCGGCCACGCTCTCGATTCAGCGCACGTTGGACTACTTATGGCACCTGAAATTGAGTGGGCTGTCATTGTCATCTCTTAAAGTCCATCTGGCAGCGATTGCAGCTTTTCGTCGGACCCCCGAGCATGACTCACTTTTCTCCCTCCCTGTGGTGAAGAGGTTCCTGAAGGGCCTGTCTAAGTTGTATCCGGCAGTGGAACCACTGACAGTTCAGTGGGACTTAAACTTAGTCCTCTCCTGACTTGCCAGACCCCCTTTCGAACCGCTGGCAATGTGCTCACTGCTATACCTTTCGTGGAAGGTCGCGTTCCTGGTGGCGATTACGTCAGCCTGGCGGGTATTGGAGCTGCGAGCCCTGGTGGCAGAGCCACCGTATACACAGTTCTTTAAGGACAAGGTGCAGTTACGTCCGCACCCAGCCTTTAGGCCCAAGGTCGTGTCGCAGTTCCATGTAAACCAGGATATTTGCCTGCCGGTTTTCCATCCTAAGCCCCATGGGTCGGAGGAGGATAGGCGCCTCCACACCTGGACGTGCGCAGAGTGTTGGCCTTTTATATTGAAAGGACGAAACGATTTAGCAAAACACCCCAGCTCTTTGTGGCGATTGTGAACAGTAAGAGAGGCCAACCTGTGTCCATGCAAAGAATTGCTTCTTGGACTGCAGCTTGCATCAAGGAGTGCTACAAGCTGGGAGGTAAACACCTGCCATGGGCGACTGCCCATTCGACAAGGGCCCAGGCGGCATCAGCAGCATTCCTAGTGGGAGTCCTGATCGCAGATATCTGCAAGGTGGCGACATGGTCTTCCCCGCATACCTTTGCACAGCATTACGCCATCACCCATCAAGCGCAACAGGATGAGGCAGTTGGAAGGGCAGTGCTGCAGTCCGTGTGTCTGTGATGTCTCCCACCACCAAGGTAAGGCTAGATACTCATCTACAGGGGAATGGACAGGAGCAGCACTCGAAGAAGAAGAAGAGGTTACTTACCGGTAACCGGTGTTCTTCGAGAGGTGTGCTTCTGGCCATTCCAATCCCTCCCACCTCCCCTCAGACAGTCGGGTAGAAGGAACTGAGGAGGGAAGGGTCGGCTGATAGCTATATAGGGAGTGGCAATGGCGCCACTCCAGGGGGCGCTACAGCCGGCCCTATTGGCACTCTAGGGGAAGAGTCTTCGGTGTGCTGTGCACGGGGCGTGCAGACACCTACAGAGGAATGGCCAGGAGCACACCTCTCGAAGAACACCGGTTACCGGTAAGTAACCTCTTCTTCCGGTGTGTTCCCCTATTTTTAGGGGCCCCCGGAACACTGCCCCCTAAAAATAGGGGGCCCTAGAATGCTGTTCCAGGGCAGTCTGGCATACTTTAACCCCTGCACCTTAAACTAGGAAGTGAGATCTGGGGTTTTCTTTCAAGTTATTGTTGGTGACTCCCATTGCAACAACCACTATTAAAAATCTCTCTGACCTCTGTTAGTCTTTGAAATATAAAGTGCTAAATAAGGTTATTTTTACATGATTTTTTATTCTTTTCCTTTTGCAGTAGAGTGTCCTTTAGAGGGGAGAAACCTCCTGTTTAACAGATGTTTTTGAGATGATATTCAAAATTATATCTGCTGTCCTTTTGGATAGTGGGAAAGAGGAAACAATTTAAGACAAACGTGCATAAAGGGAGAGAGAAAAGAATAGTCAAGTTAGAGAATGTGGCTTCTGTCTCTGGTGCTGACATTTAGTTGTATCCTCGCTGGGGTCCCAGCATGTGGTCTGATCTGGTACTCTTGCGAGCTGGTTGGCTACTGATGTGGCTTTTAACTGGCCTCAATTCCCAGAAAGTCTGCAAGGATGGGGGGCTGAGCTAGACTCCTATTGAACAGCAGGCAGGAAAAGAGAGGTAGACAGCAGTGAGAGAGGAGAAGGAGGAGAATAAGGTGGGAGTCTGAAAATGATTCTTCAAAGTGTCTAACGAAGTGGGATTTTCTCCCACGCAAGCTCATGCAATAAATAAATTTGTTCGTCTTAAGTGCCACAGAACTCCTTGTTTGTTTCTTCGTTTGTTTTACTGAGCCAGACTAACATGGCTGCTCCTTTGGATCTTGAAAATGATGTGTGAAGGAAGTGGTGACAGCAGGAACTGAGAGGCTCACATCCTAGAGTCTGCATTTGGGATTGAGTTAGTGGAGGCCTGGCTGCTTTTTAAGATTAGGATGATGAAGGCCCAGTGGGGATTCTGGGGTCCAAGAGTGGCAGCTGTGATGGTGAAGTTGTCTCCTTTTTCAAGTTCACCCATCCTACTATTCCCAGTTAGTGAGCCTCGTCCACAACAAACAAAATCCAGGAAGATATGGCAGCCACTCCTATTAACATGAGCCAATCAAAGAACACTTGAATGATTTCAACCATAAATATTTCTTCTCACTTCTAGAATCTTTCAGCTTGCTGCCCTGCCAGCCTATGACTTTTGAGAGGGTTTAGAGACCCCGGTTCACAGCTCTTTTAACTCAGACAGTCCTGCTGTATAGTCCATTTTTCTCTACATTTTGTTGGTAGTTCATTATTAAAAAAAAAGGTTAAACTTCTGTTACTTTGGACAATTTAGAGTTTAGACTACTTCTTCACCACAAATCCCAGACTGTGATGAGAGAGCTGTTTGGGAAGATGAGTAGACAGTGCTAGGGAATGTATTTCCATAAGTTCCCAGACCTTCCCCTTTTCCCCCTTCAGCTGTAGCACTCTCTCTGCTCCCTGCAGAAATGCAGTGGGGTGAGTTTAACTGAAGTGGCCATCCGGAATGAAGGCATGCCTTCCTGCTCTTTGTGAAATGAGCCCAGAATTCAGCCCATTTGTACAAGTAACTAGTAGCTTTTTAAAGTGTTCATTTACTGTCAGTTGTATGAGTTTGAATCCAACCATTTCCTCAAACAATTAACCAAACACAGCATCCTGACCCTGAGCGGCTTCTGCCTGCCAAAGAAAACCGCGCACAGGGAGATCAGGAGCCAAGATGAAGCAAAGGAGAAAATGAGCAAAGGCCATTTCCTGTGCAGCTTTATCCCGGCCAAAGTCAGATTAAGCAGTACAGTGTGTGGAGATTTAATGACTAAATATATTTTTTTTAAAAATTGTCCATGACTCTTCTCCAGCCTGGCAAACTGTTTTTAAATCTTATCAATTTTCCTAAAGAGATGTGTCACAGGCAGTTAATGCAATGAGTCTAGAGAGAAAGAGGTGATTAAGGGCCTCCTCTTTTCTGCAGAAAAGCTTGGGTGGTGGTTCACATCCTCAGCTGGTGTATGTTGGCAAAACTCCACTGGACTGAGGCAAATTTACACCAGCTGAGGATGTGGATCACCCAAGCTTTTCTGCAGTGAGATCTAGCCCTTCATGTCTGTCTGAAGGAGAGAGAACAAGCTGCAATGGAGATTTGTCAACTACAGGGAGAGGAGTGCCTCAGAATAGATATAAAGTTTGATGCTACGAAATAATTTGGTTTTAAAGCTTTTCTTTATTTGTTTAAGCACATGTGTAATGAGAAGGGACTTTATTAGTGAGAGCTGTCATTGGAAAGCCTGATTGTCAGATAATATGCAAAATGAAGAGATGGGGGTAAGGGAGGAGACTGCAGATTTTGCACTGCATCAGTCCACACTTTATCCCTACACAAATGCTGAGGAAACACTCTTAACAGATATTGATCAGAAGGAACTTGCATGGTCATGGTGGTGGGATTTTGGAACAGTGCTCCCACACTGCTCTACTCGGAAAAGTTATTGTTAAACTTCTGGCCTGGTTTATGAGCCAGTTTTCAAACTGTTTATCTTTCAGGACCTCATGGCATCCTGTCAATTCTGTAAACTGCTTTAAATTAACATTCTCAAGAGAACTGGGCTGCAGAGCTTATTTTACATAACTCACTTATTCCCATCCTTATGATGGTGTACAAGTCTGTAAAAGTCTGCCCTCACCATGTACCCCACACATAGCACCTCTGAATTGCAGTGACCCTATGGGGTGGAGTGTGACCATTCAAGTCCTAATGAAGCCCTCGAATTACCTTTTCCCTGAGGGAAACAGGTTTAACATGTTGTACACTATGCTCAAGTTCTACACATCTGTCCTAAAATATCCTTTCCAGCATACTACCAGAGGGGTAGCCATGTTAGTCTAGTTTGGCAAAACAAACAAGGAGTTCCTGGCACTTTTAAAGACTAACAAATTTGCTTATGTGATAAATAAATTTGTCTTTAAAAGTGGCAGAGCTGGGCTCCTTGTTTGCTTTTCAGCATAAGTGAACCTGCATTGCCTGATCCCCTGATACCATGTCTCCTCTGCAAGTCCTAAGAACCCAGCTCAGTTATTCCAATTACAGCAATCTGAATTTCCTGCCAGTTGAAGACTTATCTTAAAGGCAGCCTTTTCATGCAGATATTGGTATCACTGTAGATTAAAGCACAGAGAGGGTGTGCCCTGGGGTTAGAGAAGGCTCTTGCATCCTAGAGTCTTGATCATTCTTAAGTTTTAAACACACCACTCTGTTAGAGATGAACTCGAAACATATTTTACAACTTCATATTACTAGGGGAAGAGAAGGTAGTTCAGTAACCACAGATGAGATTTCCAGGAGACGCAAACAAATATTGACCCAAAACTTTCTATGTGGTCCAAAAATGTTTGGAAATTTTATTGTAAAAGAATACAATTGGCCTTTTCATACCTTCTTTTATTCACTGTGTTGAACACTTTGAGTCCAAATTAAAGCCTTTAAAGGTGACTTATGAATATCCATGACTGGCTACTCATAACTAGTGGGAAACATTCCAAAGGACAGTCTAGCTGTGACCATTAGCTAGGTGAGTTATGCTTCAGCTGGGCCAGATCTGAAGACCTCCAAACTTTGGGTAACCTCAGCTTGGCATCCAAGCTTTGCAACAGAGAGTGCCATCTCTTACTGGCACCAGAAATTGTCCTTAGTATTGCTCAGGACTGACTCATATCTGTTTCCTCCCACAGACAAAATATACATAATGAAAGCTGATACTGTGATTGTCGGGTCCATTTCAGAAGTGCCCATCAGCAAGAACTGTTCTGTTAGAGGATGTGAAAATGATGTTGAGGTCCAAGAAAACATGGAGGAAAAAGAATTGGAAATGCACTATCCGCAGCAGGAGACGGAATCATTTCCAGGGAGTGATGTAATGATTTCAGTGGAGGAGGAGGGCAAGGAATTCCATCACCCTACCACTGCCACTGAAAAGTGATGCCTTGGAGACTAAATCGTGAAGACTAATGCACAGAGATGTCTGTTGTGCTAGTGATCTCTTTTGCAGTAGGGAGACATGAATGGCTTATTTTATCAGCAGCCGGAAGGAGGGCTGGGAATCATGGGAGCACTTTGGTGCAAGGTGTCATATCCTTGATTTCATCCAGGAAACAAGAGAATAATCCATCAATAGAAATGAGATGAATTTACACTTGTGGATCACATCAAATATTTCTCTCCTTTTTTCCGCCCCTCATCCAGTTACAGATGGGACTGCATCAAAACCCTACATCTGAACATTCCAAAATGCTGAGGACTTTTGGCTCCTGATCCAAACCTTGTAGCTGCCCCACCCATCAGAACTGAATGGAATAAAAATCTGTCAAAGCATCTTTAGGGTTGTGAAAATTCAAGTCAAGATCCAAAGGCTGAAGTTTGAGGCCTGTCTCTGAATCCTCTGTCTATAGTTGTGGTTTTGCTCGTTCATTTTTGTCAACTTTTGGGATTTATTTGTATACTACTGACATTTTTTGTTTTTTTCTGAAAGTCCCTCGTCCTGGAGTCATGTAGGCACAGGAGAATCTCATCTTTTCCTTTTTAAATGACAGTTTCTAGTCCTCATGGTTGTGGAGAAAAGCTTGGAAACATGACCTAAGTAGTGTGCCCTCAAGGCTCAGAAACTAGAGTGCAAATCAAATGAACCCAATGTTTATTCATGATCTTTTAAGTCAATATCATGAATAGTTTGAGGCTGGTCTTAAGGAGGACTTCTGTGGTTAACTTGTTCAATGATTTTGATAAAGAAAATAGACAATGAGAAGTGCAAGAAAGTAAAAGACTTACAGTTGTATATATTTCTAAATGCCACATGCCTCACAGAAACTTCAATGCAATAATACAGTTTTATAACTCATCAAAGCTGAAAGGTCAGACAATACAAGACGAGGCATTACTAGACCACTATAACATCCTAATATTAAAATAGGAGAAGAGAGAACGTGAGAAGAGGGAAGTAGGAGTCCAAGGGCAAGAAAAAAGGAGAGGTTAGGTTGAATGGAGATCTAACATTCTCTGAACCCTCCCTACATCCTTTTTATCCAAATATATCAGGAAACAGGGTCCACATTTCTTTGAATTCACAGACTTGAGGATTTTGACATTTGGGATTGGCAGTGCTGCTATATAATGGCCTTCTCCGGTAAAAGCCAAAATGTTCTGAACATTTAGACATTGGAGAGTATATGAACTTTGCCTCAGAGTCTGAATTAAACAGGCCACCTGGTGAATATGACTATGGTCTTTTAAGGAAAACAAAGGAAGTACACTGATTTCTCCAAGGAAACAAGTTTTTTTAAGAAACTGTGTTGCTCATTTTCTAAAACCATGTCAATTTTTGCTGCTTTTGGAAGAAGTGCGGGTGATTATCTGGGGAGGGCATACTTTACATGTTTTTTAAAGTTTTGTGGTCAACTTACGTGTGTTGGCACACTATGCAAGGCGCTAACCTCTCACTCAGCTAGTTCTGTAAGTGTAAATTTAATGCATCAGTGCTGACTATGCTTTCACACCATTATGGAAAATGAGTAACATGATGAAGTGTTTATTAATAGGGTTTTTTTTCCCCTTTAAGAAGAACCACAGAATTACTACCTGCTCAGGAAATTTTTACACTGGACAAGATAGAGTGAAGGATAATTGTGTTTCTCTAGTGTGTTCATAAGAATGGCCATACTGCATCAGACCAATGCTAACCTGTATCCTGTGTCTGACAGTGGCCAGTGCTAGACGCTTCATAGGGAATGGACAGACCAAAGTTATTTCAAGGACCAATCCCTTGTTGTCCCAACACAGCTTCTGAAAGCTGGAAGTTTAAGGATACCTGGAGTACGGGGTTGTATCCCTGCCCGTCTTACCTAATAGCCATTGATGGATGTATCCTCTGTGAAATTATCCAGTTCTTTTTTGAACCTATTTACATTTTTGGCTCTCACAATGTCCCCTTGCAACATGTTCCCCAGCATGACTGTGCATTATGTGAAGTAGTACTTCTCAATGTTCGTTTTAAGTCTGCCTTTTAACTGAGACTTTCAGTGCACTTTACAAACATCAGCTGTATCTCATGCTGTCTGTGTGATCACAGGAAGAACTATGTTATGGTGGGGACCACAGTTGCAGTGTGTGATTCACCCCTGCCCCCAGGACACTGTAAGACAGCAAGCTGGAGAATCCCAGCAGCCTGAATCCAAATCTGCAGTGCTAACCACTAGCTTCTGTGCCTTTAATGCATTTGCAAAATGGTGCTAGGTCCATCATGGGCAGTCACTCGCTTCTCCTCAAATTCGCCTTTCCTATCCATAAACCTTCTGAACTGCTCAATGTCAATTGCTATTGCAGCTGCATGCGTCTTTGGCTCCTCTCAGCAGAGTTTTGCTGTGTGCGTGTTTTCTGTTGAACTTGCTTGTTTTGTGCAGAAGACATGATGCTCTTAAAACCAAAAGGTGAGAGTCCTTGTCCCTCTCTTTCTCAGTGCTCTTCAGAGGCAGCTATATGTGGTGAAGAAGGAAGCAAATGGAAATAATTTTTCTTGTTAAAACATGCTTAATATTGCACAGCAGAAGGTCAGCTCACCAAGCACAATCATTAAACTAAGCTGGGAGGAGGAAGCGAAACCATAAAGGACAAATATCACCCAAAACTACTTCACTTCTACCATGCATGCCTCATTGTTTCCCAGGACTCAGCACGGAAAATGACTCTTCTTTCAGCTTTGAACACTGATGCACTTATGAATAAGTGCTCATGTGACTGCGGTTGTAAGTTTTCCATAATAATAGAATTACTTATAGGCATACACCCTGTGTATATAATAATCTTTTTAATACAACAGTTTTCTAGAGGCATAAAATGCTTTTTTAAAAATCTTGCAAGATTAGTGTAGTGGGTTAAAATTACAATTTTGCTAACCTTTGTAATGAAAGTATTAAATATGTTTTAGCACATGGGCACACTTCTTTGTTT
>ML681963.1:4899572-5056746 GCA_007922195.1 Podocnemis expansa | reverse complement strand
ATGAAAGTATTAAATATGTTTTAGCACATGGGCACACTTCTTTGTTTTTTATATTATTGATGAAACTGTGCATGAAGTGCCCTGTAATTCAGTAAGTATTGACAAATCAGCTTCATAGGAGGAAAACTAGGAGTTTCTTTTTCCTGTTGCAAAGACAAAATACTTAAGAAAGCAGTTGTGCAGATAGAGGTTTCCTCACCACAAGGCAATGCAATCCACAATCCAAAGGGTCTGATTCTGATTCATATCCATTAAGGCTCATTTATACCACTCATGCAGTGTGTAAAGAAGCCTTCATTCTAGGTGTAAATAAGCTTTTAGTGTCAATGAAACTTCAGGCTTAGAATGGAAAGTTCTCATATCTAATTAGAACAGAAACACAGAAATCTCAGCCAGAGATCATACAGGTACTTAAATGTACTGCTTGCTCCAGAGGTGGTTTATATTTGACCAGCTTTGCATTTACCCCTTCCACCTCCACTGTTGCCATATATCACCATAATTTCCTTAACAAAGACTTAGGTGAAGACTGATGAAAATGTCATTTCCTTTTTTTTCTTTATTCTTGCACCCACTGAGCTCAACTCTGCAGGCTTGCGTGCTTAAAAGAAGTAAAAATAGAGCAAACTGAGAGTTTCAAAATTGGTGCCAAGGCAAACAAAAGTTAAACAAAGCTGGCTCCAGCCTAAGGCTGTGTTTTCTTTTAATGAGATGGAGGAAGGACAAAGATCACTGTAGTCAATGTCCATAGGGGTATCCTTGTTAGTCTAGTTCAGTAAAACAAATAAACAAGGAATCCTGTGGCACTTAAAGACTAACAGATTTTATTTTTTGCAAGAGCTTTCCTAGGAGAAAATCCCACTTCATCAGTGTCTGATGAAGGGGGGTTTTCTCTAATGAAAGCTTATGCAAAAAGTAAATTTGTCAGTCTTTAAGTGCCACAGGACTCCTTGTTTGTCTGTAGTCAATGGGAGCCTTTCTGTTGACTGCAGTGTGCTCTGGATCAGGCTCCATAAACTTATTTTAAGTCTTGCCTGAATTGATTTTACTTGGGATTTGCACACTTAGTAGCTCATGCAGGCCTAGTTTGTTGCATACACCAGGGCCTCCTTGCTTCCCTCCAGTCACTCCCACAAGTTCCCTAGGCAACACACTCATTCTTCTCTATTTCCAGGACTCCCTGCAGTTTCCCACAATCTTCCCTCTGCCGGTGTCTCTGTGTGCACACCCATTCCCTCTTTCCCTCTTCCCTGGGGCAGGGGTGTTGTATACTTACATTCTCTCCTTCCCCAGTGGCAAGGTCCCCTATTCTAGCTTCATGGCAGATGCTGTGGACCTTGGTTTTCCTCCTGTGCATCATGCCAGAAATCCCACTTTCCCTCCAAAATCTTTCCCTGTCAATGGTTTGGTTTGCCCTATTTCTCTTTCCTACATACTAGGTTTCTGCTTCTCCCTCCCCTTTCAGTGGCTGTGCACACCCTTCTATTATGGGACTACTTAAGAGATATGGACTCAAATCTGGTTCCAAAGGGGCAGCTGTGTTAGTCTAGTAAAGCAAAAAAAGCAAGGAGTCTTATGGGACTTAAAGACTAACAGATTTATTTATCGCATGAGCTTTCGTGGGAGAATATCCCACTTCATCAGATGCTGACAAAGCGGGATTTTCTTTATTTAGACTCAAGTCTGGTTACTCACACAAGTTGTTAAATGTGACTCAAATGTCATCTTCCTGGAATACAAGATTACATTGCAGGCTCAGTCTGCAGTTTGGTTTCATTGGAGTATGTGGACAGGGTGGAGTACTATCTGATTTATTAACCTGCAAGCAAGCACTGGGGTAATTCTGAAGGTATTTGTACAGTGACTCTGGTTTGGTTAGAATGCAATCTCCAGCCCCTGCTTTGCCCCTCCCCCACCACCATGAGTTTGGAAAGCGTATTTGGTGGATAATGAAAGCTGAAGAAAGAACTGGGGAAAAGTTGGACTGTTCATGGAGGTAAACTGCAGATTTGGGAGAAGTAAATAATAAACAGATGGAGAAATTCCTGCTGAGACCCCTATTCTCATCCCCACTCCCCTCGGCCATTTAGTTCCTATTTTCCTTCACCCCTTGAATTGATGCTGTTACCCCAATCTATATGTGTGCTTTGATGACTCACACCCCCACAGCATCTGAGTTTCATCTTGTTCCCTGCTCACTAGGTGATTGGAAACAATGGCAATATTCACATGAGAAAGGGAAGTGAGGTCGGATCCATAACCCATGTCAGTTTTTGCAACAAAGAGTAATTTTTATGGCATTATAGTCATAGCTGGTGTCTAACCTGGGAAAACATAACGATGTCAAATGTGACAGAACTTTATGCAGCCAGGGACAAAGCATGTTCTTCTTTGAGCTCAGCTCAGATACATTCAGTATTAGGTGTTTGTGTGCTACAGTGCACAATTGGTTGGAAGCTTTTTGCTCTAGTCTGTCAGAGCAGGGTTAGTGGCCGACGCCCCCTCCCCCACTCCTGTGGCTATATATACGGCCCCAACCCTGACCTTCCCCAGTTCCTTTTTCTGCCCTCAGTGACGGTTTTGGAACAGCCTATCCTTAGGATCACAAATGCTTGTCATTAGCTGATTGTATGAGCCACCCATTTAAGCTAGAGGACCTGTTTGTGGATATTGTTCCACAAAGAACCAGTGCTTCTATAGAACGTGCGTGTTCGGAGCTGGAAGACCGCTCCCATCACCCGCAAAGGATGCCAGGCTTTAAGCCCGGTGCTTCTTGCGGCAAGGCCTTCCTGTGGGATGATCCCCACGAGGAGTGCCTTTGGTGCCTGGGTGAATCTCACCAGGCCACTGATTACTCCATCAATCCTTCAAGCTGAGGACACTGAAAGACAGGGAGCAAAAGTGCTGTGCGTTGGCCTTAGAGGAAGCACGGCAGCCTATCCCCAAAGAACTGGGGTTGTCTTCTGCACCAGCACTGCATGTCAGGTTGGCACCGGAGCCATCTTGGCACCGCTCCGCTGCAGAGCAGAAGATGCTGTCGGCACCGACCTTGGTGGCGAAATGGTCCTGCTGGTCTACCTCTCCCTGGCCGAGTCACTCCCGGCACTGCAGGCATGAAGTGGTGTGGATCCCAGCCACCTCTGAAGCTTTCGAGGCAGCAAAGGCCTTGTTGCTGTTGCCTACAGCCACATCCCCGAAGCCTCTTACACAGAGAGGAAAGTCTGCTTTCCTGTTGGGAAAATGGCCTCCTCTTGAGGGGCACCACTCCCCAGCACCTAGTATGGTGCTGAGCTCCCTGGCGCTGAGAGAAGCAGCTCTCCCCTAAAGGCACCAGGCTGTAGTGCCCTAAGTCGCAGAGGTGCATCGCTACCCCTTTGTTACCAGGGGTGGAGCCCTTCTGGCAGGAACATAACTGCCCTGGGGTAAGACCCAGGGCACAGGCCACACCCCCTAGGCCATGATCTGGTGCTAGTTCATTGGGCTACTGCCACCTCCAGCTTGTCCCCAGATCCCCGGCTGGGTTCGGGGTTGCAAGAGGTAAGTGCCACCAGGAGTGTCCAGCCTTGATCCTGCGCTGGGGGGAGTGGGTGCTGCTGTGAGTTTCCTGGCCTCAATCCCCGGCCTGGGCTGGGGCCAGGAGAGGTGGGCACTGTGGAGGGCAGCCTGGTCGGGTTCCCTGGTCCAGGACTGCCTGGACACTTGGGGCACTGGAACTGAGACTCGGGGCACGTGCCCCATGTGCCAGGCACCAGCAACGCCCCTGCCTTCCGGTCCTGGCTTGTTCTCCCCTAG
Source organism: Podocnemis expansa (assembly GCA_007922195.1). Classification (NCBI taxonomy): domain Eukaryota; kingdom Metazoa; phylum Chordata; order Testudines; family Podocnemididae; genus Podocnemis; species Podocnemis expansa. Next base: position 5,052,954 of record ML681963.1, on the reverse strand, counting down.
TCTCCCAGTAAGCATTTTTGGTCAGGGGGGCTAGTTTTTCCCCCCAAATACCTATGCTTTACATCCCTCTGTGGGGCAACTGCCATATGGTTACTTCATACCTCTTCCTCCTTTCCCTTTCCTCAAGGAGTCTAGCTAACTCAGTGGGTAAAGAATGACTGTTAAGCTTAAGTTTGTGGGTTTGAGCCCCATGTTGGATGTTAGTCACTGATGGGGGTCCCTCGAGGACTCCCCTGTTCTACCCCACTCCTAAGAGCTAGTCGAACATCATCATCCTGTGCAAACCACTGAAGGAAGACGGCTCCTTCTATATCTTGCTCACTGGGGTCTTTTCACCTAAGGTGGTGCCTGACTCTCCCCTCCCTGATGGGCCAGGGGGACAATGGGAAATTATTAAAAATAAATAAAGACCTTTCTGGGACACCCTATAAACTTCGCTACGCAGGTTATGGTACTATGACTTTCATCCTTCAGTCTTGTTCTCTTTAACCTGAACTACTTGGTTTATTAGTTGACAATGGTCCCCGTGGGTCTCAGCCCCTTGTGCTCACAGAGACTTAGAGATCCTGGTCTCACACGTTTGTATTTGTGCCCTTCTCATCTTAGGAGACAAGGCATCTGGATGCACAAAGAGACTATCCCTCAAGCTCATTATTGTATTCGTCCCGTCTCTTTGGGTCCCCAGCCTTGATCCATTAAAGTGGGACCTCAGTACTTGGAGTTGTGCTCGTACATTCCCTTCTTAAGTCCAGTCAGGAGGCTGAAACCCCTTCCCCCTCCCATGCCTCTCCTCACATGTCTATCGGGGTCTTCCCCCTTTTGGTGGTATCCCGACTCTGATACTCAGGGTCTGTGCATACTCCATGGTGCTATCAACCATTGGCTTTCTCAGGGGGTGTTTGGTGGAGATTTCCCCTTAGAGGTCATGAACTCCCAATCCTTACCCTCACCTTAACTTCTAAGACTGGCACGGTTCAGGTTGTCCCTACCTTGCAGAGAGTATCATTGGAGTGCCCTCGCCTGAAGTTTTCAGACTACCACCCATAAACCTCTGGCTCTGAGGTTACTCTGTTATAGCCCTAAGGCAGACCTTCTGGCCTCAAGATTACTGCACTTGATTCCTCCGTGGGGGTACTTCTCCACATGGCTTAGTAGTAGGAGGGAACCATGGAGCCACTCCTTACACCCCATCGTCAACCCCCTTCTTTGTTTCCAGGGTGGGTGAGGTAGTTCCCTACCCAACCTTAGTAGTGGGGAAGTACAATCTCCTGATGCACAATAGATGACCCATCTTTGCCACTTCCCACTACCTGCAACTTGGCCACTGCAGCCTGAGATTGAAGGTTTAAAGGCTTCAATGGGATTAAGAAATTTTTGCATCCCATTCTCCATGCCGATGACAGACTTCCTCGGTCTCCCATATAAGTCTTTACTAGCAGATAGCCAGTGTCTCCTGATTGATTGCCTAATAGAGTCCTATCAGGAGCCTTCTAATGTGGTGGATAGGACCTGGTTGTGTAAGGGCCAGTCTTTGTTCTGGTGCACACAGGACAGTTCCCTGGCCAACCCGCTGCGAAAGTGACTCACTTCCCTACTTCACTTTCCCTGTCTAGTGCTCATAGAGCTTGGAGAAGAGCGATTCTCTTTGCTTGGGGAGAAAAGTCTCTAGTTTGTCAAATTTTCTGAATTTGCAGGGTTTGGGACCTGCTAGTCTTGCATAACCGAGGCTACGAACCCAACCGGTCTTAAGGTGATGTGTAGTTTTCTCTAGGGTCTCTTAACTCTGCTTACTGCGGGACTTCATAGAGTTATATAATTTTCCCCCTCTGTGTAAGCAGTACTCTTACTTCAGGCAGCCTCCTGGTTGGAGCCTCTCCTATGGGGATCGCCGTGCTTAAGGCGGAAAACTCCAACTCTGCCCACCGTCCACAGTATGGCTAGTAGACACCTAATACTGAATGTATCCGAGCAGTGCTCGAGAAAGAACGGTGGGTTACTTACGGTGGGTTACTTACGAGTAACCGTCCTTCCTCAAGATGGGCTGCTCACATACATTCAGAGGCCGCCCCCCCCAATCCTGGTATCTGGAGTTGGCGACTTAAAGGGGACTGGGGTGGGTCAGGGTTGGGGCCGTATATGTAGCCACAGGAGTGGCTGGAGGGAGCATTCGCCACCGACCCTCCTCTGACAGTCTAGGGCAAAAAGCTTCTGACCAATTGTGTTCTGCGGCATGTAGACACCTAATACTGAATGTATGCGAGCAGCCCATCTTGAAGAAGGACAATTATTGGTAAGTAACCCACCATTTAAAAACTTACTATCTGGTCCTGGTTTCCCCCACTCCTACCTGGGGATAGTGTAACGCAGTCATGATTAACTCTTGTGAGGACCTGAGAGTTAATCCTTGCCCCCTAATCTACCCTAGGTGGTAAATCATGTTTGTTTTAAAGCCAGTTAGCTGGCCATAGTAAACCTTGAAAAATACCCTAGGGTTAATTGCAATCCGTTCAGCTGTTCTTAAGCACAACCTTTTATTTTCACTAAAAACAAAATAATTCTTAACAGCACATTAGGTAACATTTTATTTTTAACATGATGCACTTTTCAAGTGTGCAGAAGGCTGCAGGAAATAGATTCCATCAAATAGGTGCAGCTGGGAGGTATTGCAGTAAATGGGTGTGGTACAGGAGAAAAGCTGCATCATTTGCCCTGGAGGAATCTAATCCAGCACACTCCCTACCAGTATGATCAGCCCTGAGACACAGGCCTTGTCTACACTAGCACTTATGCTGGCAAACTTTTGTCATTCATGGGTCTGATAAAAATATCTCCCTGAGCAACATGTTCTTCTGATATACGCACTAATTTGGACAGCACTATATGGGCAAAAGATGCTATCCTGCCAACATAGTTACTGTAGCGTGCCACTTGTTAGTGGTTACGTCAGTGGGGAAAACTCTCTCCTTTTAATGTAATGCATCTACACTAGCACTCTTGAGTAGCACAGTTCCCCCACAGCGGCAGTACTTAGAGAACTGTGTTGTTCATTCAGCTCCTTGAGAGGTGACTGCTCTGTCAACAGGAGCAACCCTCCCGTGCAAGTAGGGCTATCTACACAAGAGGTTGGATAGGTATTGCTTAGAGGTGCCGTTTGCTGCACCTCAAGGGATGTAGTTATATCCACATAAATTTGGAGAGTGACTAAGGCTTGTAAGCAAGTCCTTAGGGGACTAAGCACCAGGAGACTAACAGTGCCACACGACTCCCCCCCCCATTCTGCTATCATCTTTCCAAACATTATCGATAAAAGAGGGTAACCATGATCAGACAGTGAACCTTGCACCCTCAGAATCTCCCTACCCGGACCGTCGACCACCACTACTCAGCACGTGCCATCATTCCAGAACCCCCCACCACCACTTGGGGCCTTGCCCCTCACAGAACAGACCAGTGCCACCGTCCTCTCTCTATCCCTAAGATGGCCATTCTCCTATATCCCAACTGAGGAATCCCCAGGCCTCAGAGATCCAGAGGAGATAATGCACTAATAGCGATGAAGTTTCCCAAACTTCTCCCTTCACTATGGGGTTGAGGACAGAGAAGCTCGTCCCTCTGCCCTCGCTATGTTCATAAGCACTGCTCGCTCCCTCCACGATGGTTCGGAAACCATCCCCACAGATGGATACTTCCCTGGGGCCAATCTTCGCCTCCCAGCATTTTGTCCAGCAGCCTCTCCTGTAGCTCAACACCTGGGGCACAGCCATAGCACCATGGTTATCCCGGCATAGCTACCGGAGGCTCTCACCCAGAAGCATCACGGTACAATTCCGTGATGACCCAAGGCTCTCCTAGTCCTAGTAGGCCCGTCCTAGAATAACATACTCCTGTTCTAAGCGCTTGCTGTGGGGTTTTGCACTCGATAAAGCCTGCTCTACTTCCGCCCTGAAATTCCCCTCAATGACTGGGATTCGGGAACTGGCTGACCCTTGGTAGAGTTCGCCTCCCCGGTAAGATCTAATACTATCATTAGCATACCCATAGAGGACCCTTCAGATACACTGTAAGTGTCCTAAACAGGGACAGCCAGATGTACCCTTGTGGCTTACCCAGGTGGCTTACCCTTGCTTCCCCCTTTTGGAGAGGAGCCTATCTTCTCCTCTGTACTTTCTGGCTCTTACCTGGGGGCCCTTCCTACAGGGAGCCTCAATCCTGATGCGCACCCCTGTGCGGCGTTAAGCTGAACTAGGTCTCACTACGGGACTGTCCTCCCTGATGGCGCGAGGCCAGGTAGGCCAAAGTACTGCTCATAAGCCACAGGTGCTAGCATTGAGGCGAATTGTGCTCACAAGCCCATCACCAGCCTGTGGTCTTATGGCGTACAACCCCTTGCCTTAATAATCCTGCGGCTGCCTTCCAGCCGCTAAGCTTAGTAGAAGAAGGGAAGGGCATATGTAGCAGTAATGCCATTTCCTTGCCTCTCGCAAGATATGGATTCTGACACTCTGTCCAAGGGGACTGTCATGGTGCCATCGGTAGCTCTTGGAGGCCTGATCACTCCTATCAGGGCCATAGAACGTCCCACCTATGTATCTCTTATTTAGTACCATAGGGTAGGCCAGGCATTTGGCTTCTCCATGGCGGCCCACTCTGTCACTTATGAGTGTGCCTTATGGAACCTAATGGGCTACTGCCATCGATGTCCCAACTGTTTCTGTGAACTAGATTGAAGTGTTTCTCTAGATTCCTCTCTCCCGCTCCGGGTACCCACCTCCCCTGTGCGATACTGCATATGCCAGTTTCATGTACTTGTTGTTTTCTGGCTGGGGTGTTACTGCCATAGGGCCTGGGAGGCCACAGTGCTCTCAAGTCCCAGGCCTAGCATATGACTTGCATGTGCCCTACGATACAGAACTGAGGGGAAGACAGTCTAATTTCCTCTTCTGGCTTTTTACGGTGCTGATAATCACACTGCCACCCAACAAATGTAGGGTCTTGGGGAACTCCCCTTGTAGGAACTGCACTGGCATGTGCTGCTCCTACAACACTATATTTTCTGGCCTCCACATGGTGTCTGCAAATACCTCTCAGGAAGAGCAATTAGAGGCATGTTCCTTGACCATAACTACCATGTGCTGGTACCCCTTTTGCATAAGGTGACCCTAGGCTGTCGCGCCCCTGTACACCATTTGGTGCTTGGGCAGTCCGGGCCCAATTCTTTCCACTGGGTTATGTCCTGCATCCTGCGGTTTCCTGTTCTGGGATGAAAGTCCTTGGGTCAATTCTTAGACCTTCGAGGGCCTGCTCATTGGACAATTACCTGTGTTGGAATTATCCTGTGCTGAAGGCAGAAGAGCCAACTCCACCCGCCATCCATCAGCAGGGCTAGCAGTCATCTATTTCTGAATGTATCTGAGCAGCGCTTGAAGAAGAATGGTCGGTTACTTACCAGTAACTGTCCTGCTTTGAGATGGGCTATTTGGCTTCATTCAGAGCCCAGCCCGTCCCCACTTTAGGAACTGGCGACTCTTAGGAACTGGGGAGGGGCTGGGTGGCGGCCACACGTATTGTCAGGGGGTGGCACATGGGGCGGTGGCTGCCTGCCCTCTTCTGACAGACTAGGGCAAAAAGTTCTGACCAATCCGGTGCTCCATCACGGAGACACCTTTCTGAATGAATCTGAGCAGCCCATCTCGAAGAAGGACAGTTCCTGGTAAGTAACCCACCGTTCTTCAGAGCCTACCTGGTGTTTTCCTGTTTTCAGTTACAAATGCAGGAATTTTTTGCCATGTCTTTTTAGTTTCCAAAGTCATTTACCATCTTCCGACACCCTATAATGATCCTGAGGCTTCATTAAAGACTGTACTACTGAATGAGCGAGGAATAGAACTTTAATCCTACAGCCAGGTAGCCAGCTGTGTACCTGAGAGCAGCCATGTTAGATCTACGCCAGGTAGGGTTACCAAATACCAAAGCATGGAAAGGAGGACATTGGAGGACACATGGCGAAAATGTATTATTAATGTACTAGTCTTCTGTTGTTAGGGCGTCCTGGAAGCCTTCCCCCTACAACTAGGGCGTTCCAGCATAGCGTAACCCCTGTAAGTAAGAAGCCAGACAAAACCATGTAGTTTTAAGATGCCTGCTGGGTGGAGGACATGTCCTCCTTTCGCCTGACATAGGGTAACCCTAACTCTGAGGCACCTCTCCCAGTTCACCAGCCTATCACTCCAGCTTCCTCGGAGAGTTGGCCGCAGGTTTCTCCCCAGGACTTGCCATTGGGGCGCTGACGACACTGGTCTGACACTGTTACTAGCCGACAAGTGGGGGGTGTTAGCGACGTCCCTCCTCGCTCCCCACCCCAGTGCCCGCGGCGGGGGGCGGGGACGGAGGCGAGGCGGACCCCCAGGAAGTTCCCGCCAGGCCAGCCCCGAGCGGAGGCTGCGCGCGGCTGCCGCGCGGCGGGCCGGGGGGATGTGATGCTGTCCCGCCGGCGCCGCCTGGCTCCGCCCCCTGGGCTGGCTGCCGGCAGCGGCTGAGCGGGGTCCGGCGCGGAGGGGCGCAGGATGGAGCCGGGCCGGCGGCTGCTGCTGCTGCTGCTGCTGCTGCACGTGGGGGTCTCGCGGGCAGGGAAGGTGGGTGAGCGCTGCTGGGGAGCCAGGGGGGTGGGCGGCTGGTCGCGCGGGAAAGGGCGCCCCGAGGGCTCCTGCGGTTCCCCGCGCTCCCTGCATGTGGGGCAAGGCCGGGCCCCCTGCCCGATTGCTTCTTCCTTCGCCCCTCTTCTCCCCGGGGTGATAAGGGTGTCACCGCCGACTCGCCCTTTACTCAGCCCTCCGCCCCGTTTCCCGGTGCGGGAGCTCCTGCTTTCGGGGGCCTTCCCCCGCCAGGAGGTGCTCCTCGCTTTGGGGGGCATGAGCGTAGCCTGGCGGCCCCCCGGTGCGGCTTCACTGCCAAGCGAGAGCCGAGGCGACCCATGGAGCTGGCGGCTTTCGGTGGCCAAGCTTCTGAGCTGGCCGAGGAAAGAAATTGCTCATTGTTTTGCTGGGATGATTACTGCTCGTAATTCTGCCTTTCGCTGCCTCTGCCTGTGCCCAGCACCGTTTGAGCGATGCAAACCTCAGACCCCAGCCTTTGAATCCGTTGCGCCTTTAGAAATGTCACTGCTTTTAAAAACAGTGTAACACAGCCAGAGCAACAACTTTAGAGCTCTGTTGACTTCCTCAGATTGCTTATTTTGCGCTATGTGCACGCTGGGAAGTGTAGGAGAAAAATCCCTACCCTATTTATTGTGTGGATTAAAGAGGAATATTTGATTGTACTTGAAACTGTTTAAAATCTGCCTTTATATATACAGAAAAGTTCTTTAATTGAGAGCTACAGCTGCGGCTGTTCCACTTCAACCTTCAGATTCAAACTGTTTCTAACAGCACATAGTTTTTCAAGTGAGAAACCCTGGCAAGGACTTTTTGACTTTGAACGTTATGTTTACACCACGTATTCCTGGAAGTGTACTGTGCTGCAAGGATGAATACCATAAATAGTGATGTGTTCAGATATTATTGCAATGGAGACCACGTCCTCAGAAGTTCAGCTGTTAGCATTAACGCAAAAGAGCTGTAGTAGCTTGAATTCTTTGTTTCATTTATTGTAGTACTAGTCATATTTAAAAGAATGGTAAGGGAAATATCTAGTTTATATATTATGTATTCGTCCACAGCAAATTAGTTATTAGGGGAGTAGAAGGGGATAATTACTTAAGAACATAGTAAAAGCATCCTGACTGGTTAATAATTTAGATTTGTTAAAAATTAAGTCACACAGTATTTTAGGGGAGATTTTAAAGAACAACTTGTGGCTTGGGAGCTGTAGTTTAAGTATAACTGCTTTAGAAGATAGTTTCAGCAAAAGTTTGTCTGGACCTGGCGTGTTCCTTGCACACCCTGATCTCCCATAGCTTGGGATGTGTGGAAAATCCAAGATTTGGCTCTGGTGCTTCTTTATAACATTAATGAATAGGATGAGGAATCTAGAGAAAAGAATACCAGGAAAATATTAAAAGAGCTGAAAATAGCTTGCAAGCAAATTTACATAGTGGGGGTGGGACCTGGGTAATAGAACCGCAATGAAGGTGAGATGGAGTTTGTCCATCAGGCCTTGACACATCTGTATGCACAATACGGTAATGAAAGACTGTCTAAAGTGTCATTTGCCTTTCTAATATTTAAGGAGAAGTGATTTTGAAATAGTTTTAATGACCTTTAATTAACATACTTAAAATATCTCTGTGACAAATGCTTGATGTTGGCTAGTGCATCTTGGGCAGATGTTATCTTAAGTACAGAATTGAGCATTCAAATTTACCTCTACTGTGCTGATATGTTTCAAGATCTAAAATATTTTCCTCATGGGGGAAGCTTTGATAGGATGTGCAGTTTTTCTGTGAATTTGTTTATATTAATTTAGGGTTTGTAGAGTGAAAAGCTAAATGTGACCAGATAACCAGGATATCATGTGAGCATATATATTACACCTGGCTTTACACAGAGGTATTTTAGAGGGACTGTGTACCTTGTTGGATTCATTACAGGTTAGCAAGCTGATCAGTTGTAGTCTTTCAATGTGAATCGAGTCCAGGTAATTAGTGACTGAAAGCTGCTAGTATTTGGTTGCTAGTTTGCCTACTTCTGTGCAGTGAGCTGAGGAGACCTATGACAAAGCTAAGAGCCATTACGCTTAACCCTGCTCAGTCCCCTTGCTGACAGCCAATCAGACAGGTAAAAGATTGACTAGGTCAGGGATCTGCAACCTGTGGCTCTGGAGCCACATTTGGCTCTTTGGCTGCCCAGCCTGCGGCTCCTGGCTCTGGGCTCCCCCCACCACTGGAGGACCCTATGGGGGGCCTGGTTCTGGTTCTGAGCCCCCTCCCACCACCTCCAGGGGATCCTGCCGCAGGTACCCTGGCCCAACTTTCAGCTCCCCCAGCCAGGAGTTTACACCCGTTGCGGCTCTCAAAACACTTGGTTACTGAAGGAATTTTTTAAAATGCCTCTTCTTATCTTTCAAGTTGCTGGCCTAGGTTATGGACAGTGAATGCCTCTCTCCCTCCTATATGTGCTTTTACACTGGTGGCAGAGAATTGGGGAGACTTCCACCATCACTGCCCAAGTTGTACTAATTCTGTTGACAAATTAAGGGTATTTGGTCTTGTGGGCTGTGAACCTGGCACCTTTCACCAGTACAAAAATAAAATCACGTGCAGCTTAAAAAAGAAGGTGAAAGCTTCAAAAATGGGGCAAACCACCATAATAATTTGGAAAAAGAGATCTTGTAAAACATTGTAAAACATGATCAGTTCAAGGAACCGGTAAATAGTGGGCCTAATGAAAGCTCAGCGTTTTATTTGCTGTTAGGAGGATTCAGTGAAGGGAAATGAATGAAGCAAATGGTTCTTGAATGACACACTTTTTCTTGTTTCGTATTTTCTCATTGTCTGAGTTACTTGAAAGATGTGTGTCAAAGTCTGCAGTGGCCTACAGGAACTGAGCGTAAATCTTACTGTTTAGAACATTTCAGTCACCCAGAATATTTTGGTGTTTTTAATATAAGTAGTTTCAGCAGCCACAAGGGTATGTGGCTTCCTGAGAGTGTTTGAGCTCTCTCCTCTCTGCTGTTCTGTAAGTGATAACTGCAATCCAAGTGGTTCCCATTTATATCTTGGCAGAATGGGTTGTGGCTGTGTGGGGCTGGATTAACTGTCTGTGGGGACCCTGGTTACCCATCACTGTGACCCCTTCCTCCTCGCTTGAGACCTGAACCCCCCACCTTGGTGGGCTGTTGTTGGGCAGCGGTCCCTGTGGTCAGAGGGTGTTCCCGGCCTTGTTCTAGCTGTTGTGTTCCCAGTGGTAGAGCCAGCTGGTGTGTGGCACAGCCTTCAGTGCAGCCCCTGAGGGCCAGGGACCTGGAAGGCCGCACCGATGCCACATCATATGCCACCCAGCCCTGCCTCCCAGGAGGAGCGAACAGGTGCTGCCCTGCCCCTGGGGGCGAACCAGCTGACGTGGGAGTGGGGTGGGAGTGTGGAGCTTGGCCTCTGGCACAAGGGCCCTGCTCTCGGCCCCTAGTGCTGGCAGGGTAGGGGCTCTCCTCGTATTCCCTCAAACCTTGCTGGTGCTGGGTGGGGTGAGGTATGTGTGGATCAGGCACGAGGGCCTGGAATTTCAGCCCCTATAACCCCTGCATTAATCCAGTCCTGTGGTCATGATGCAAGGCCTTGGCAGCTGAAGGATGGGAATGGGGGAAGGCTCAGGGATAACCAGGGGTGTTCCTGGTGCATGGGGCACATGCTCCAATTCTTGGCGCCAGTGCCCCGAGTACCCGGTGCAGCCCCTGCCTCTCCTGGTTCTGGCCCCGGCCCTGACTGGGGATCCAGGCTGGGCCGCCTGCAGCAGCTCCCACCTCTTCCAGCCCTGAACGTGGCCCAAGATCCGGGGCCAGGCTGGTGGTGGCAAGAGCCTGATGCTGGATCGGGCCCCGGAGCAGGATCGTGGCCTCATGTGGGGCCTGGGCCCGTTCCCTGGGTCCTTCCCTGGGGCAGCGACATTCCTGGGGAAAACTATACTGCTTCCCCTCGCTTGTGTCACCGCAAGGTGTTGGCCATGGGCTATTCACTACTGCTGGTTTGCTGCTGCATACATTTTCATTAGTACTGCAACAAAGGAGGAGTTCCCTGACTAAGGTGGTGAACAGAGCTGTGCAAAGCTGTTGGTGCCACAGGGAAAGTGATGGCACAAAGATGATGGCAGAGGACAGAACAAGAGGCAATGGGTTCAAACTATAGTGTAGCAAATTTAGGTGAAATAGCAGGAAAAGCTTCCTTCCTAACTGTAAGAACAATAGGACAGTGGAACAGACAGCCTAAGGAAATAGTGGAAGCCCCTTTGCTGCAGGTTTTCATGAAGAGGCTGGATAGCCATCTCTTCTGGATGGTTTAGAAACAACAGCAGCAACAACAACAACAAAAAAGCCCAAGGAGTCATGTGGCACTTAAAGACTAACAGATTTATTTTTCATATGAACTTTTGTGGGAGAAAATCGAAGCATCTGACGAAGTGGGATTTTCTCCCATGAAAGCTCATGCAAAAAATAAATCTATTGGTCTTTAAGTGCCACACAACTCCTTTTTTTCCCCCCCGAACTAGACTAACATGGCTGTGCCTTTGGAAATTAGAAACAACGTCTTGGATCTTGGTAGCAGGTTAAACTAAATGACCCTTGCGCTCCCCTCTAAATCTATGGTTCGATAATTCCATGTTTTCAACATATTGGTAAAAAAAAAAAAAGTTACTCTAATATTTGGAGTTCATTTGGTCCAAAGTCTTTTTTTCCACTGCCAGGTATGGGAATGCTGAGGGTACTGCTAGTTAGTTTCTTTGAACAGTATCGTCTTTAGAATTCCTTCTATCTAGAGATGGACCCAAGCTGCCAGATTTGGAGCCATAGCTGATTTTTCTCAAGGTTCATGGATCCAGGGTTTTGGTTTGACTGGTAAGAGTATATCTAGACTGCGATTAAACATCTATGGCTTGCCTGTGCCAGCTAACTGGCGTAAGATGCCTAGGCAGGTTGTGGAATCCCCATCATTGGAAGTTCTTAAGAGCAAGTTACTTGGTCCTGCTATGAGTGCAGAGGACTGGACTCAATGAACTCTCATGGGTCCTTCCAGTTTCTTCAGTGACTCAGGCTCTTGGGACTCTGTCTAATTACAACATAGAAGTTTGGGCTGTAGGGCCCTACGTAGTGGGGTGGGTCCCTGAGCTCAGGTTGCGGCCTGAGCCCAAACATTTCTACTGCAGTTAAACAGCTCCTTAGCTTGAGTCCTGCAAGCCCAAGACAACTGATAAGGTCCAGCCTTGGTTGTCTGATTGAGAGAGAACCAATTGCAAAATTCAGATCCAGACTTCAAGAATGGGAGTGTCAGGATTTGGGTTTTATTTTTGGCCGATCCTTTCTTGCACTGTTTCCTCTTTGTTCTCCTGTGACGTCAAGGTGTGGGTATTATGCATAGAAATTGTGGTCTCTGATGGAGCACAATGCAGAATATACAAGAGGAAGGAGACCTGGCAATGACGGTAATGCATTAACCCCTGTTGTATGATTTACAGACCAAATTATATTAAGCAGGAGTTAAGGTTGTAAATATGTCTCCATGGGGGAAAAACTCAATAGGACATTGTAAAATACACAAACATGTCAGAATCAGGAAATTGTATATTAAAATTCCCCCAAAAGCCACATTACAAGAGCTTTTATGGATGTTTCCCCTTAGTTTTATGTAAGACTTCTCCTTTTACGCTGTCTCTCTCTGGGTGTTGTAACCTCACATGATTTCAGCTGCTGTCTTTGTGCTGATGACTTTCCTAGCTGCTGCTTCACTCCCACTCTGCCCACTCTCCCTCCAGTCCTACATCTCCACTTATCTCTGATACCTCTCCATGGATATCTCAGTATCAATTTATATTTCATGTGGCCAAATCTGTTTCCTTGTTTTTTTTCTTTTCTTTTTTTTCCTCCTCTGGAACTTTCTCCAAGCCCGATTCCTATCTCTGCCAGTTCAGGCATTTTAATCTGGTGGTCATCAGTGTTGCTTATTCTGTATAAAATGGCAGCCCTTTTTTCTTATGCTCTTTGCTGTCTTAGATTGTAAGGTCTTGGGATCGGACCTTGTGTTCTTCATACGTGTTTGTACAACTCCTGCCATCTTGGGTTCCAGATCTTGAGCCTGGCCTCTGGGCACTATGCATCTAATATAAAGTACTATGTAATAAAAGACAAGACAAGTTGATGGCTTGATTGCTCAAGTCTTATCTATGCTCACAATGCCACTGTAGTGCTTAGTAAAGATTCTGCCTACACTGATGAGAGAGCTTTTCCCATCAGTGTAGGTATTTCACCTCCTCAAGAGGTGGTACCTATGTCGATAGGAGAAGCTGTCACGTTGATATGGTGCTATCTAAAAAGGAGCTTAGTTGGTCTAACTGCATCATCAGGATGTGAATTTTGAGCGACACAGTTTCTACTGTCATAAGTTTATAACATAGACCAGGGTGTAGTCAGTGAATCTGAGTGTTGCATGCACTGGTATAGTCCCATCAGCAAGCAGTAGGACTTTAAGGTACCTGTCAGTATCAGAATTAAAGGAAAAGATAATGCTGTTTCATAACTATTCTTATCGATTCCCCACAGTTATTAACATATATTGAGACCCTGCATATACAAACTTATGTATACCAAAGAGCACTCTACATCCTAGTTATATACTCCAGTAGTGATTAGCTGCGCAAGATCATAGGAAATGAACAGGATATGTGACTAAAATCTCAAAAGTATGATTCTCACCTTCAACCTATTGTTGAATTTTGGTATTGGAAGATGTAACATCAAAAGTAAATCAAAGTTAACTATCAACAACGAATCAGAAAGCCACTAACAGCTGTGATCTCCTTCCATCTGTCTGGATCTGATATTAGACTAGATTCAGATACAGCATTATAGATATAAGCACCAGTGAAGAAGATAAGTTGGCTTATAGGATTTATTAAGTATTGTTGACTAGTTCTGATTTTTGTTTGTCAGTTTAAATTCAGAATAGCTCTATTTGTGTTGCATCAGATTTACACCTGTATAATAGTGATCAGATTCTGGCACTGCATCTTCAAGCCAGAGTGTGGGCCAGACATTTTTGGACACTTATGATGTTTTGCACATCATTAATGGATTTCATATGTTATAATGTTTCCTGCTTTCCCAGTTTAGGCATGTGCTTAGATACTATGGTGAATGACAGCAGCTAAAAGCCTTAAGATGAGATAGAAGAAGAAAATCCATATCCATAGGGAAGAAAATACAGATGATGATGGTGTCATGGGGGATGATGGTTAGAGGAGAGTTGTACTGTCTACTGCAGTGGTTCCCAAGCTTTTTCCTTTGTGTGGAGTACTATGTCATCATCAAAAGCTTATGCGGACCACAATGTTCCCTGTAAGGGGCGCTGGCAGCTGAGCAACTCATGTTGCTCGCTGCGCTCCCCCCCCCCCCCACGGGCCTGCTCCTGGCTGCCCCCGCCCCCAGCGGCCCACCCCACCGCGGGCCTGCTCCCGGCTGCCCCCCTGCTCCTGGGCCCTGTCAGCCCCCCCGCCCCTGCGGGCCCACTCCTGGCTGCCCCCCCGCTCCCGGTGGCCCCCCCGCAAGCCCGTTCCCTGCTGCTCGGCCACCCCCAGAAACTTAGCTTGTGGCTGGAGCCACATGGCCCAGCCACAGCTCCTGGGGCCAGAGAAGCTCTACGGAGCATGCTCAGATTTTCTGGGCATGCTCCATTAGAGCTTCGCTGGGCGGGGGTTTTGAAAACTCCCTGCTCCACAAGAGCTCTATGGAGGGACTCTGGCTGCTGGCCACGTGCTGCCAGCAGCCTTCTCTGCGCTGGCGGCTGTGGTGGGCTGCGCTGCAGCACGCCAGCGCAGCTTAGAGGGAACATTGGCGGACCACCATGTAAGCAAACTGTTTTAAATGTTTTTAACACAGCTTATGGCTGACACAAGTCAAACATATATATCAGGCGTCGCCAAACTGTGGATCGGGAGCCGCATGCAGTTCTTAAAGGAAAAAGTGCGGCTTGTGGAAGAATGCCAGAGGAAAGCAGCCCCAGCGTAGGAGTTTTAGATCTCGCACCCTGAGCATGCTCTGAACATGCTCAGGGGGAGCCCCATTCTGTGCCTACCCACTGGAGTTGCCATATTGAATGCTCAGCCTGGGCAGGGCTTAAAGCAAGGGGAGTGAGCCCCAGCCTGTGCCTAGCTGCGGGAGCTGCCAAGAAAGGGGGCCCTGGGGAGAGGGGGTCAGCCTGAGGAAACCAGCATCAGGGCCTGGGGGATAGGGAGAGGGTTGGGATGGTGGAGAGAAGTGGTGACATGGTTAGAGAGGGCAGGGAGAGGTGGTGGCATTGTCAGGATGGTGAGAAGAAGCTAAATTTTTACTGTATAGGTAGGCCTACTTTTTATGATAACCTTAAGTAATTATTAGAATCTGACATTAATAGGATCAATGTTTGCCCTCTTTTTATGATAAAATTGAAGTATGCAATGAATAAACTTAGTAATTTTGGAGTAGGTAAAATATGACTATGTGCCTCAGTGCGGCTCTCGAAGGTTTAATAATTAACTTGTGTGGCTCTTGAGTTCCAGAAGTTTGGCTACCCCTGGTATATATGAAGGGGTAGCTATTTCTAATAATTTATTAACCTCATTCACAAACTGATTGCGCTCTTTACAGTACATTTACTTCCAGTAGTTATCTTTCTTTCCACCCATGGGCCATCTGCAATAACCTTGCAGACCACCAGTGGTCCACAGACGGCAGACTGGGAATCACTGGTCTACTGCTATCTGAATAGGCAAAGCTCCTTGCTTATAGGATGATATTTATCCTCTGCACAAAGCAGTAGGTAGTTCATAGGCTGTATTCTATAGAATGTATGAACTGTTCATACAGTGGACACAAACTTATAACAGTGTTGGCAGTAAAGTGATTTTGAAGAACTCAGTTATTTGAATGTAGCTCTTAGGGCTGAATTCTGACCTCAAGTAGGCTGGTGTTGCACCCTTTGACTTCAGTGAGTGTTGCCCCCACCTGAGGGCAGGATTTAGCCCTCTCTGTATTTGCCCTCCAAATTACCAGCTAAGGTATTTTAAACAAAGTTGTGTCCCTCCCCACTTGCTGATCTTGTTGCTGTCTCTGAACCACTGTCTTTTCCATAGCAGCAGGTTCTGAAGTCAGAGTGTTGGTGATTTCATAGTGGTTATGGGCGGGTAGACCAGGGCTACATACAGGAGGCAGTTCCTGTTTAAAATTCTCCACTTGACAACTTGAATTTGGAGAAGGCATTTTAATGAAATGTTACCAGTAAGTGATGTGTAGCAACACAAAGGGCTGCAATGTGGAAGTTCCTGGGTAGAAGCAGCTATTCGGTTCCAAGTGAAAGGGGGTTTGCCTGTAGGGCAGGATTTAAGAACGTCAACATGTATTAATAATAGTGGGAGTGGAATGCTTCTCATTATCACAACATTGTGCAAACTAGGGAGCGACTTGGGCAATCTCAGTGCTGGGATTCGGAGACAGAGAGGATCTTTTCCTGAACTTGTGAGCTCTTCTGTTCTTTTCCTTAGGCAGAGCCAACTCAGTGTTTAAGGCCCCATTCTTGACTTTTGCTGCGCACATGCACACGCATGCGCTGCTCTGGGACCCTCACCAGTCACCACGTTGAACCCCCCCCATCAGGCAGCCTTAGGCAATTGGGGGCTCCAAGAAAAAGCCCATTGCAGGGCCCCCTATAGGCCCCCACAGCTCCCTTCTGTGGCCCCAGCTGCACACAGCCAGCCCCCCTGATGGTCCCAGCTCCTCCAACTGGCCTCGACCCCTCCCCGTGCACCTCCACCACAGTCCTGGCTCCTCACTTCTGGCTCCCAGCCCACCCTCCTTACCCCCACCCCGCAGCCATAATGCCTTACCCCCACATGGCTCTGGCTCCCCAGGACCAGCCTCCTCCAACCTCCAGGGGTGCCAACCCCTCCCCCCGCAGCCCCAGCACCCCCCCCAGGGCTCCCCACTCCATGGCTCCTTCTCCCCGTGGCCAGCTCCCTTCAGGGCTCTGATGCCCTGATAGGGGCCCCAAAAATGGCTCTGGTGCCCTTCTGGGAGCCACAACCCGCTCCCCCCCCCCAAAAGGCAAGGGGCAGGACAGGAACACAGACCTGGGCCTCTGGGCTGGCCAATCCTAAGCCTGGAGGTGGAGCAGCTGGCCCAGGGGCAGGGTGAGAGCCTCGCCTCTGGGACAGCGTGCTCTGCCCTGTGCCCCCCACCCCCCCCACCCCAAGCACCAGGGCTCTCATAGCCCAAATGGCCCTGGGCCTCACCTCCTCACAGAACCCCACCCCACCTGCCAGCCTTGGCCCTGGCCCCAGCCCCCTGCCTTGTGTTCTGCAGGGTGGAGGGTAGGTAGAGGGGCCACTTTGTGTGCAGGGGCCCTAGGCAGACACTTGCTTTGCCTATCCCAAAACTCGCCTTTGTCCCCTCCCTCTGGGCCACTGTCACCAGGTCCCCCTCCTGGTGGGCTTTGCTGGGGGCCCCCCTGACAGCCTCCCACCCCCACCACTGAGTCTTTGGGTCCTCTGCTGGGCTTTGCTGCCCCGCTGCTGGCCTCTCTGCTCTCCACCAGGACTTGCTGGGTCCTCGGGCCCTGTGCTGGGCTTTGCCACCCTGCTCCCCATCCCCAGCCCCCACAAAATTAGCACAGAGGCAGTGGGGTGGCCCCTCCTGTCTGAGCTGCCCACCTGCTAAGATCACCTATGTTTGTGTCAGTGGGAGAGCATTTCCTGACAATGTAGAGCTTTCCACCCAAGTGCTCACATCAGCAAAACATATGTTGCTTCAGTGTCTGAGAAGAAACACACTCCCCCCACCTGGAGCAACATTAGTTTTGCAGGCATAAGTCCTACTGTGAACAAGATCTCAGTCTCATGTTTGGGGGAAGTGTGACTCCAAATCTGGATTTGAACTTTACGACCCAGGACAACCTCTAATACAGGCATTTAGGGTCTCCTCCCATAGGGCACAACACAGAGACGAGGCACAATTGCAGTCCCTGTGCTCCAGAGAATGTAGAGATGCTCTGTGGTAATTTGTCTTTGCTGGGGTGCAAAATCATCCAAAGGGGGTAGGGGGAAGAAGGGGCCATGGCTCAGCTCCATTCTGGGGATCTTTGAGCACAGGCACGTTGGATATATGTATTTTGGTGAACCATGAGCTGCAGCCCATGAGTTAGGTTGGTCATTGGATTGCTGGGAGTCAGATAGGAGACATAGAGGAGTGGAACAGTGCTGTGAGCATTTGTGGTTTTAACTAAATGACGATAAAGTTCTGAGTCACTGATTGTAACTTCTTGAGCATTGCCTAATATCCTAGACGCTGGCTACTGTACGTCCCTTTCCTGTGCTGTCCCGCATACTGGGCTTATTTCCCTTTATCCTGCTGATATCTCAGCACATTAGCAATGTACCAAAGTATATTTGACTAAAGTACAGAGGCTGCAGTAGAAAATGGTTATTAAAGTGTGAATCAAAATCTCTAGTGTAAGCGGCTATGCCTGCTACTAGGAAATGGTTTGCTTCCATTGCAATCCTTCAAATGTTTCTGTTCTGTTGGCACAAATGTCTTTAAAATTCTTTCCACTTCACAAGCTATTGTCTGTCTGAGTAACTCAGAAGTTGACCCTAAGTTTTAAGCACAAAGTTCTTCTCAAATTTGTTTTATGCTAGATCATTACTGCGGATTATGTTCAGTTTGCTTGTAACTGAGACTTTAATCTGGGATCAGATTTTATTCCTGAGTGGTGATATGAGTCATATCAGCCCATCAAAAGGTTTCAGATTTACAACACTCCTTTCCAAATAGTCATTTTTTTTATCATACATGTTATGTACAGAAATTTGAGGTACAAACTAAAGCAGAGGGAGAGATGGGGTACACAAAATTGGGTGGAATTGAAAGATTTTGGACAGTTGGACCATGGTCCCTGAGGCACCTGCATTCTGTCACTATCCCCGTGCAAAGCAGCCATAAATCCAGGGGATCTGGATGCCTGAAGATTCCCTGGGCATAATCATTCTTGCACCTGTCTTCTTCTGGCCCCTGATACAGGTGGAATGGGTTGGAATCTTCCTGTTGTCAAGTAGGCTATCTTTAGGACAGCTTTGCATCAAATGAGATGCCTGACTTTGCCCTTACAGAGAAGATCTGGCTTACTGTTCTTAACTCTGCTTTTGCTCACATCACTGTTAATCAGAATTCTATGGAAGCAAGTTTCAGAGAAGTAGCCATGTTAGTCTATGGAAGCTTAATCAGTAAGATTAGAATCAAGCCCATTGTATACAGCCAAGAATTCAAGTCCAAAGAGGTAAAATTCTTTTTAGTTTCCAAGAATACACTTTAGCTTTAACTGATAAGAAATTGTCAATTAAACCTATGTCAGCAGCAGCCACCATTAATCAGATAAACTTAGTGTGATGTTATCAGTCAATACAGGCACAATGTTGAGCAAAATTTCTGAAAGGCAGATGTGAACCTATCGAACACCAGGTTTTCCTGTCTCTTCAACTCTCCCAGGACAGCATTTGCAACATCTAAAAGAACTGCAGAAAATGAGATAAGAATGTGTCTTGCTGGGAAGCCTCACCAACAGGATAATTTGTGATGTGGTTTGTTTTATATCTGTTTTTGAAGTCAAGGTTTAAGATTTAAAAAGTTTCTTAGGGTTTGTTTTGTCTTAATACAGTTCAACATGACGTGACCAGAGAACTGGAGCTATAGCACTTGATCAGCTTCGTCTTAATAAACAAACTAAGAGTGTGAAATTAAAATAATTTGGCTGGCAGCAGGGCCTTCAGAGAACTGTTTTCCTTTTGCTAGTTTTTGCAGCAGAAGTGCTGTTAGCTCACATTTGCAAATACTGTGGTTTCTCTATTACTTGTTACTCTTCCTGTGAGATTTCTGTAGCAAGACCAGCCCTAAAAATGATCCCTGACCCTAGAAGATTTTTAATTTTTTTTTATATAAATGAGAATAATTATTAACAAGAATTAATCAAACCTCCTGCTGTGCTGTCTGCCTCAAAGACCACAGTCTGGAACTGTAGCTCGATAACAAATATGCTCTAGAGCTGCAGACCATGCAGGCTTTGGGAGCCTGTTACAGCTGGAATGTGGCTCTTTTAAAGCTGTCTTTGTTTTCATTCCAAGGTATGGTACAGAGCCAGAACATATCTGAGGCATTCAGCAGCCAGGCCTAACTGGAACCTATCGTTCAGGAGCTAGGAGACTTGAGGTCCAAGGGTAATAACACCTTGCTGAAAGACCTACCAGCTTCAGTTGCTAAGAAGGTGGAGGGTGCTGGAATTCCTGCTCTGTTCAGGGGCTTCCCCCTTTTGTATCAGCCTCTGGGGTGTAAGCTTTTAGTAAATTTGAAGACTTTCTGTGGTTACTGAAAGGGAGAAGAGGCTTGCTGTCTGTCGTCTTCATCCCACCCAGGGTCGTCTATGATATAAGTGAAGGGTCTGTGCTATTTAATCCTTCTTGCAAGAAGCCTTTCTTCTATAAGTTGTGTTGTGCCTTGGTGTGGAGTGGAGACTATGCTGCTCTCCCCCTCCTCCAGCCTCTGATTTAGGTCCCTTTCCCCTAATGAATGCACATGTTTGTTCAAAAATGTCTTCAGAAGCTGCAGATTGAAAGTGTCCTGATTCTGGTTAGTTTCACAGCCACCCACAATGTCCACAGCATTTTGAAGCTCAGTCCTGAAACTGACCAGTCTCTTCCCAATTTCAGTGTGCAGATTCAGGGAAGTCTTTGTTGGTTTACATTCAATAGATTGTCTTTACAGTCACCATAAGTATTAGAAATTTCTCTTTAAGTGAAAGTTTAAATGTGACAGAAAGGGATAGCTCAGCCCCACCTTCACTTGAAAAGGAAATCCTTCAAGTGGCTTGCATATTTCAATTTAGGAATATTGCACTGTCTAGTGGGGTCTAATGGTAGAATGATCTATAGGAAGCTTTCCTTAGATCACACACACACCCTTTCTATCTGTCCCCTCAGTGTCTCTTAACAATCAGGGGAAGGGGGAATAGGAGGAGGAGCGGCAGTGCCCTCTGCCAACTGCAGTTCCAGATGGAAGTGAATCACTCTGCTCTGTTCAGATCCAGAATTTTCTTTCTTGGGGTATATCTACATATGCATGTAGGTGAATGCAAAGCTTCTTGGTCTTCATCTGGTAAAGCACTGTATGCAAGCTGCCCAAGTAGCCTCTTTCTGTTCAGTTTCAGTTCGCATCATGTGTGCACTGGTCTGACTTGTTGTGAACTGACAGTGTTGCACTCTCAGAGAGTATCCTGTGATCCTTTGCTTCACTTCAAAGTAGTGTACATCCTGGTATCGTTTTTGCTAAGAATTGTGAGAAGGCAGGTTCAACTTCATGAGAAATTCTATGTCTCCAGCCCTTATATATGTTCTATGCTGGCTAGTCCATTTTTGAATTGTTGTCAGCCTGTATGGACTTAGCAATGTTCTGCTCCACAGTGGTAGTATCTGTGACCATAAAGAGTCTGGTTGGGGTGTGTTTCAGCACTCAAAACTGGACAAATTTGGCTTAGGAGACTACCTGTCACGCTGCCAAACAAATGAGATGGCAGTGCCAGCAGCTCCTCTGGCAGCAGGATGATTCAGCAGTGGTGGAAGGGGATACCTAGAATACTGGGTCCTGGATCATAGAATCATAGGGTTGGAAGGGACCTCATGAGGTCATCTAGTCCAACCCCCTGCCAGAGGCAGGACCACTCCCACTAAACTTTCCCAGTCATGGTTTTGTCCAGCTGGGCCTTGAACACCTCCAAAGATGGAGATTCCACCATCTCCCTAGGCAGCCCATTCCAATGCTTTACCACTCGCCGAGTAAAAAAGTTTTTCCTAATATCCAGCCTCGACCTCCCTAACAGTAACTTGAGACCATTGCTCCTTGTTCTGTCCTCCGTTACTACCGAGAATAGTCGAGCTCCATCCTCCTTGGAGCATCCCTTCAAGTAGTTGAAGGTTGCTATCAATTCCCCCCTCAATCTTCTCTTCTGCAGACTAAATAAGCCTAATGCTTTCAGTCTTTCCTCATAGGGCTTGTGCTCCAGCCCTTTAATCATTTTGGTTGCCCTCTGCTGAGCTCTCTCTAGCATGTCCCTGTCCTTTTTGTAGTGGGGAGCCCAAAACTGAACACAGTATTCTAGATGTGGCCTCACCAGTGCAGAATAGAGGGGAATGATCACATCCCTTGATCTGCTGGTAACAGTTCTTTTTATGCAGCCCAGTATGCCATTGGCCTTTTTGGCCGCAAGAGCACACTGCTGACTCATATCCAGCTTCCCATCCACCATGACCCCCAGGTCCTTTTCTACACTGCTGCTACTTAGCTGAATGTTCCCCAGCTTGTAGCAGTGCATGGGGTTTTTCCATCCCAAGTGCAGGATTTTACACTTGTCCTTATTGAACCTCATAAGATTTCTATTGGCCCACTGTTTCAATTTATCTGGGTCTCCCTGAATCCTGTCCTTGCCCTCCAGTGTGTTTACTGTTCCCCTCAGCTTGGTGTCATCTGCGAACTTACTGAGAGTGCAGTCTATTCCATCATCCAGATCATTGATGAAAATGTTGAACAGAACCGGCCCCAGGACCGACCACTGGGGCACACCACTTGTTACTGGTTGCCAGCTAGACATGGAACCTTTGATTCCTACACACTGAAACCGTTGACCTAGCCAGTTTCCTATCCACCTTATAGTTCACCTATCCAACCCATACTTCCTTAATTTGCCAATGAGAATGCTGTGGGAAACTGTATCAAAAGCCTTGCTAAAGTCAAGGTATATCACATCAACGGCTCTTCCTGCATCCACAAATCCAGTCATCTGATCATAGAAGGAAATGAGATTGGTCAGACATGATTTACCCTTGGTGAATCCATGCTGACTGTTCCTGATCACTTTATTTTCCTCTAAGTGTTTTAGGATGGATTCTTTGAGAACCTGCTCCGCAATTTTTCCAGGGATTGAGGTGAGGCTGACAGGTCTGTAATTCCCCGGATCCTCCTTTTCCCCTTTCTTGAAAATAGGTACTATATTTGCTTTTTTCCAATCCTCTGGCACCTCCCCTGTTCTCCATGAGTTTTGAAAGATAATGGCGAGCGGTTCTGCTATCTCATCGGCCAATTCCCTTAGCACCCTTGGATGCAGTTCGTCTGGCCCCATGGACTTGTGCACATCCAGCTTCCTTAAGCAGTCCCTAACCTGACCTCCTGTCACCAAAGGCCTGTCTTCTCTCCCATCTGCCACACCCATGGTAGTAGGCTGGGAGCTGACCCTGCCTGTGAAAACTGAAGCAAAAAATGCATTGAGCACTTCAGCTTTTTCCTCATCCTCTGTCACGAGGATGCCTGGCCCATTCAGTAAGCGACCTACACCTTCCCCATTTCCTCTTCTTGTTATTAACATACTTATAGAACCCCTTCCTGTTATCCTTTACATCCCTCGCTAGCTGCAACTCCATTTGTCCTTTGGCCTTTCTGATTTTATCCCTGCCGTCCCTAGCAATATCTTTATATGCCTCCTTAGTCATCTGACCAAGCTTCCACTTCCTGTAAGCTTCCTTTTTATGTTTAAGCTCAGAGCAGAGTTCTCTGCTAAGCCATTCTGGCTGCCTTACATGTTTGCTGTTCTTTCTCCTAACTGGAATGGCAACTTCCTGTGCCCCTTAGCAGAGTTTCTTTAAAATATAACCAACTCTCTTGGACTTCTTTCCCTTTCAGATTAGCGTCCCAAGGGATCCTGCCCATCAGTTCCCAGAGGGAACCAAAATCTGCTTTTTTGAAGTCCAGGGTTTGTGTTTTGCTTCTTTCCTTCCTTCCTTTAATCAGCATCCTGAACTCAACCATGTCATGGTCACTACTGCCTAGTTTGCCATTTACCTCTACCTCCCTGATCAATTCTTCCCTGGTTGTGAGCAGCAAGTTGAGAGGTGCAAGGCCCCTAGTTGGTTCCTCTACTAGAAAGTTGTCCCCAACACTCTCTGAAAACTTCCTGGATTGCCCATGCACTGCTGTATTGGCCTCCCAGCAGATGTCAGGGTAATTGAAGTCCCCCATCAGCACCAGGGCCTGTGATCTGGAAGCTTCTGCTAGTTGTCCATAGAACACCTCATCCACCTCCTGCTTCTGGTCTATAGCAGACCCCCACCACAACATCCCCCTTGTTGCTTTCGCCTCTCAATGTAACCCACAGACTTTCTACTGGCATGGATCCACTTCCATAATGGAGCTCTGAGCAGTCATAGTGCTACTCCTCCGCCTCTTCTTCCCTGCCTGTCCTTCCTGAACAGTTTATACCCATCCATGGCAGAGCTCCAGTCATGCAGACTATCCCACCACGTCTCCGTTATTCCAATGATATCATAGTTCCTTGTCTGTGCTAGTACTTCCAATTCTTCCTGGTTATTTCCCAGGCTCCTCGCATTTGCGTATAGGCACCTAAGATACCAGGCCAATTTCCCTACTTTGTCATTTTGATTTTCAATTCTATTACATATACCTCCTTGCATTTTTTCTTGGAGTTGTCCTCCCCCACTCTCCTCACGTATTGGGGCTTCAGTAGAACACTTAAGACAATTATTTGATCTCCCCCCCCCCATGTTCCAACTACCTTCTCTTTTATTCCTGATGCTACAGTCCCAGCACCCCCCAAGTTCCATCCCTTCCCCCAGATCTCCCACATTGTCACTTACCTGTGAGCTTTGGTCTCCTCCCCCCTTTGAACCTAGTTTAAAGCCCTCCTCACTAGGTCAGCCAGTCTGTGCCCAAATATGCTTTTCCCCTTCCTGCACAGATGAAGACTATCTCTGCCTATCAGTCGTCCTTCCTGAAACAGTACTCCATGGTCAAGGAAGCCACATCCCTCCTGACCACACCATCTTCGTAATCAGGCATTCACCTTTAGGATGCATCCGTCTCTCCTCAGGCCTCTAGCCTTGACCGGAAGGATCGAGAACACCACCTGTGCTCCAGATTCCTTCACCCGCGCTCCCAGAGCCCTGTAGTCATGTTTGATCTGCCAAGGATCACCTCTCGCAGTGTCATTGGTACCCACGTGGATAAGAAGCTTGGGGTACTAGTCCGAGGGGCGGATGATTTTTGACAGTCCCTCCGTAACGTCTCGGATACGGACACCTGGCAGGCAGCATACCTCCCTAGAGGCCTTGTCAGGGTGACAGTTGGGTGCCTCCGTTCCTCTCAGGAGTGAGTCCCCAATCACCACAACCCTATGTTTCCTTTTAGGTGAGATAGCTGTGATCTCCCCAGCCTCTGAGGTGCATGGCATCTCCTCTGCCTCCTGCATAGTCTCTAGTGCTGCATAATGGTTCCTCACCACAATGGAGGGTGGGACATGAGCAGGTATGGAGCACTGTCTGCTGCCAGAGGTGACCAGCTGCCAGTGTCCTCCCTCTGCTATAGGCATCCCATCCGTCTCCAGAGCTGTGGCAGTAGCCCTTGGCACTGGGATAGGGACCTCCTCCTTATGTCTCCTCATGGACACTGTCAAAGAATTTTTCCAGGGCATGGATACCCCTGAGTCGCGACACCTCCTCCTGTAACTCTTCTACCTGTTTCCTGAGAGATGCCACCAGAAGGCACCTATCACATAGATTGATCTCTCTAGCCTGATCATCAATGGCAGGAAAATAAAGGCCACAGTCCCTGCAAGTCCACACCAGGATCTAGGTGGAGATATCCACGGTCAGACAGTCTGTCTGGCTACAAACAGAGGCAAAGGAAACAGAAGGGGCGCTGGCACAAGCAGTAAGGCTCCTCTTCACCATCGTGGCTTCACCAAACTCCTCCCCAAACTTCCTCTCAAACTCCCCTGTTTGCACCCTATGCCAGTGTTTCCCAACCAGTGTGCCACGGCATGCAGGTGTGCCACAAAAGTTTTTGAAAAACTACTCTGAGTTCTGGATTGGGTCATTGGCTCATAAATATTCGTGAGTTCATTTGGAAACCAGATGGTGGTGTGCCTCAAATTAATTAAAGGTAGCAAAGTGTGCCACAGCAGAGAAAATGTTGGGAACCACTGCCCTATGCAACAGTGTTTGTGGACTCAGGAGACTATTGTGGATCAGTGGGAAAGGATTGTTCTGTGATCACTGGGTGACCAGGAGTGGTGGACTTCAGGATGGGGATTTGTTTTGAGATGCATGCTAAACTGACTTCAGAACTGCAGAGGCAGCATACCAGTATGTGTTCCCCCATCCCTGTGGAGAAGCTGGCTGCCATTGTCATCTGGAAGCTAGCCACTCCAGAATGACACCAGTTCATGGCTGAGCAGTTTGTTGTTGGGAGATCAACTGTTGGGGCCACAGGCAGAAGTGGCATGTTATGGAAAAGATAGTGTTGAATCAGGTTATAAAGCTGGGCAATGTTTGAAAAATTACTGATGGTTTTATTTTCCAGAGGGGTAGTCATGTTAATCTGTGTATAGCAAAAGCAGTGAGAGTCCTGTGGCACCTTATAGACTAACAGATTTCTTTGAGCGTAAGCTTTTGTGGGCTACAACCCACTTCGTCAGATGCAACTGACAAAGTGGGTTCTAGCCCACAAAAGCTTATGCTTGAAGAAATCTGTTAGTCTATAACAGGCCAAGCCTCAGGAGCCACATGCGGCTCTTGAGTGAAAAAGTGCGCCTCCTGGAAGAACGTCAGCAAATGAATTTAGGAAAGCAGTCCCTGCCTAGGAGTTTTAAATCTCCCACTCTGAGCATGCCCTGAAAAGAGATGGTCATCCCACAGGAGCCAACATCAGGGCCTGGGGGTTTGGGAGGGGGTCAGGGATGGCAGGGAGAAGCATGGCATGATTGGGATTTTAAAAAACTCCCCACTAGCCTGTGATCTTCTACATCGAATCACAGCTAAGCTTTTACTGTATAGGACTAGTTTTATGGTAACCTTAAGTAATTATCAGAATCTGACATAGTAGGATCACTATATGCCCTCTTTTTACAATAAAATTGAAGCGTGCAATGAGTTTTAAACTTAGTAATTTTGGAATAGGTGAAAGTATATGGCTATATGCTTCAGTGCGGCTCTTGAAGGTTTAATAATCAACTTGTGTGGCTCTTGAGTTCCATAAGTTTTGACCACCCCTGGTCTATAAGATGCAACAGGACTCTCACTACTGATGGTTTTGCACTCATGGGGTTCCCAAACTGTATTAGGCGTATGGATTTCATCAATTGCCTCATCATTTGCCAGGGCACAGAAAGGGGCATTTCCCCCAATGGTGTTCCAAGGGCTTGCTGACCACTATGGCAGGTTTACAAATATAAATGCAGGGTGACTAGGAAGAGTCCAGGTCCAGGATGATAGGGTTTATCAGAGCTCAGCTGTATTTTCATTAATAAAGAGAAAATATTTTCGCACAGGAACCCAACGGATATTAATGGTGTTGAATTTTCTCCAGTTATTCTGGGACTCGGCTTATTCCCCTCTTCCCTGCTTAATAAAGCCATTCATAGGCCTTTTAGACAGAAGGAAGGATCTTTTCAAGTACCAACCTTGCAGTTGCAGAGCAGTAGTGGAGAGTGCCCTTGGCCAATTGAAAGGATGATGGTAGTGTTTGTGGAATAGGTTTGAAAACAGCTGAAAAAAATGTGCTGTCATTTTTAGCAGCATGTTGTGAGACTCAGTATTAGTGAGACTAAGGGAGAAACCCTTTACAATGAGTGGGAGGATGAGATGCAGACACTTGCTTGGCAGCTCAAGCAGATGGCAAGGTGAAAATGGAAACACCCAGGGGATATTATTAGGGATGCGTATCATTTTTGAGTCTCATGGCTGAATACCTGCAGTGTTATCTTGTGGAGGGTGGTGTCTGGGTTGATCATGAGCTTTGTGGTAGATAATTGGTACTGGAAGTGGGACCCAGACTGTGACTTTTTGCCTTGATGTGAAGGGGGTTTTTGGCTACAGTGCTGTGGTGAGCGGTTATGGATGAATTTTAGACTGGTTTCATTAGGAGATGACAAACAGTAGTGTAACAAATCCAAACAAAGTTTTAATTGCACCAATGTGAAAACAACTGTTGTTTAAAAACAAACAAACAAGAGTCCTATGGCATTGTTAAAGACTAACAAATTTATTTATTTATTTATTTTGCATGAGTTTTCATGGGAGAAAGCCCAGATTAGCGGTTCCCAACCTGTGGTCCAGGGACCCCCAGGGGTCCACAGACATGTTCAGGGGGTCTGCAGAGCCTCTCCCTATTGGGGCTGGAATCCAGTTACAGCCCCGATGCTCCCTGCCAGGTCTGCCTTTTCCCTCCCATGGCCAATCCTGGCAGGGGGATGGGGCTGCGGCAGCTCCCTGGCAGGGGCAAGGGCAGGAGGCCATAGCTGCTGCAGCTTGGCCCCCCAGCGGTGTGGCAGTGCTTCTTGTCGGCTGTCCCAATGGCATTGCCAGAGTGATGCGGGCCAGAGTCTGCCTGTGCGGGCCAGATTACATAATCAGCCAGGGGGGCTGCAAATTTTTTTTTTGTTTAAAAACAGGTCCCGAGCCTGAAAAAGGTTGGGAACCATTGTCCCAGATGCTTAGAAGATGGGGAAACTTACAGAATGGGAGGAAAATAAATGCAGGGGAATGTAAATGATGGGATTAGGACACATTGCAACAGCAAATCAAAGCAGTTGTTTAGCTTCAAACACTGTGGAACAGCATAAAGAGGGAGATGAGGTGAAATCACCTTTGTAATGAGAAAACAAGACACAGTGTGACCTGATCTCAAGACTTATACCTCCCTGCATTTATTTTCCTCCCATTCTGTAGGCTCTTCCGTCTTCAAAGCATCTGATGAAGTGGGATTTTCTGCAATAAATAAGTTTGCTAGTCTTTAAAAGTGCCACAGGACTCCTTGTTTGTTTTGCTGAGCTAGACTAACACGGCTACACCTTTCAAACTGTTGTTTAAAAATGCACTTAAAGAATAAGCTACCAGCCCCCATCTGTGGAAAAAACATAAAAAAATAGGGCAGGCACGACTGAAAATGCCAGCCGTGGCAGAACAGCTAAGGGGGGGTAGGGTGTTTAGAGTCAGAGGTGGGTATGTGCCTTCACATTTCCTCTTCTTGTGCATGGGGCATCTGGGGTGGAGAATCAGCTGTTAGTTATCAGAGCCAGGGGTCAAACAAGAGTCAGGGTCAGAAGTTGGAGGCAGGAGCAGGCCTGGCCCAGGAGGACAGGAGGAGAAGCAAGGATCGAGCGCAGAGCAGGAGCAAAGGCACTGTTGGAGCAGGAGTCAGGAACAGAGCTGGGTGCAGGAGGCAGTTGCAAGCAGAAGCCCCCTTATAGGAAACAACCTTGATGCTCAGATAAACTTCCTGAGTCGTCTCTTGGCTTAAACAGCATTTTGGACCAATCGATGGAGCTGAGTTATTATTCAGTCAGAGCTCCTGTGAGCAGTGCCTTGAGTGGGGCTATGCTCTGGTAGCTTCTCAGCCCACCAGGTTTCAGTAGGCTTTGCATAATGGCCAGGATACAGCAGCAATCTTGGAGCCTGCCAGGGTTGGGTTTAAGACCAGAAACATCCCATAATGGATATCTGCTTTGCCTGGGAATTTGACACCAGGGCAAGGGAGGACACACAGGTAAACAGGTTAGCAGTGGTTGACTATAAAGCAGTGTGGGATGGCCACTGGAGGCATGGTAGTGATGCCAGCTGTTGCATGCCCACAAACAGCAGTGTAAACTAATTCAGTTCTCAGCAAACTTGGTTCACTCTGCAAGAAGACTCCTGGTTTTGCTCTAGGGGTAAAGTTGCCTTATGTGTATGGCTTGTATTTTACAAGCATCGAATCAAGTTGAATCGAATCGAATCAAATCATAGGGTTGGAAGGGTCCTCATGAGACCATCAAGTCCAACCCCCTGGGAATTGAACCCAGGACCTTCTGCATATTAGGCAGAGGTGCTAGCCACTAAGATTAACTCTACTTCAAAACCCCCATGTGACCAGGCTCACCCTTTGTAGTTGTTTAGTATTGTTATTGTTTAGTGTAATTATGGTTTAGTTCTAAGTATAGATAAGCGATTTGATTATTTTGTCTCCATCTTATGATGGAGCTGAAGAAAAAAGCCCAGATTCAAGAGAAATGCATTGAGCCTGACTGGCTTCCTACTGTGGGACAGCCACATTAGGTGCCTTAAGTGCTTGGGAGAGGGCCATTCTCCTTCCAGATGGTCCATCTGCTGGACTTTCACGTCCAGAGCTCACTCTGACAGGGAGGCTGAAGATCTTCGAAGCATCTGACAAAGTGGGATTTTCTCCCACAAAAGCTCATGTGAAAAATAAATCTGTTAGTCTTTAAGTGCCACACGACTCCTTGGTTTTTTTTGCTGGACTAGACTAACACGGCTACTCCTTTGGAAATTGAAGAGATTGTACGTGCTTCTCCCTGAGGGTGGTCTTGAGGCTAAATTCTTCCATTTCTAAGCATTTGATCTCTGAGGCCAGTCTTGCTAGTGACTGCCACAGATTGAATGGATTTTCTGAGCCCTCTTTCTTAAATGCTACTAAAAAGAAATGGAAAACATTTCTACCAGCTAGAAGAAAAACATCTACTTTTCCTTTAAATGAAAGTGGGAAGTGGATATCTATCTTAGTGGCTGAAGAGGAGACACAATGGAATATGAACAAGTTTTTACTAAGGAGGAAGGATATTCTCCTTGCCAGTCTCCACACAGCTTGTTCCTGTTTAGATTTCCCTTTTCATCCGTGTTTTAAGACACTTCTCCAAGTTTATATAAGCCTTACAATAACAATTGTATTAATTAGGTTTCCCTGAGTCTCAAGGAGTGGTCATCTTACTCTGCATTGAGTTAATCAACATCAAGTACTTTCTGAGCTGTGCCCTTTTGCTCTTTCTGGAAACTCCTACAGTCTTGCTGCCTAACAAAAAGCTGTTTATTTTTAAAGGCACACTGAACTTTTTTTATATTAATTGCTGTGCTCACATAAATGAATATTGAACCTAGGGAAATTGAATTCATTTGCAAAATTGGTTGCATTGCTTCAGATCTTAATCAGGACATTTGGTTTTTTTCTCGCATTACGACAGGTGATTTGACCTCATCTTCCCATGTATGTTGTTTCCCAGGTTTTGAATTTTAACAAGTGTTTTGATATGCTGTTAAGGTGTGACCTGTTCTATGACTTCCCTGCATTTATTCCTCCCCCCATTCTGTAATTTCCCTCATTTTCAAACGTGCCTGACAAAGTGGGATGTTCTCCCATGAAAGCTCATGCGATAAATAAATATTGGTCTTTAAAAGTGCCACAGGACTCCTTGTTTGTTTTACTGAGCTTTTTGTTATTGGTGGTGTTTTGAGAATTAAAGGCTTGATATTCGGTCATTTGTCTGTTGAAATAATTGATCTATGCCAATTTATACCAGCTAAAGATCTGGTCCAGAGTATTTTGTGATCGTTCTCTGCTCATCTGACCTACCATGCTATATAGCAGGTGTGGCCGAACTGCGGCTCAGGAGCCGCATGTGGCTCTTGGATGAAAAAGTGCAGCTCTTGGAAGAACGTCAGCAAATCAATTTAGGAAAGCAGCCCCAGCCTAGGAGTTTTAGATCTCCCGCCCTGAGCATGCCCTGGGAAGGGGGGGCAAGCCCGCAGGAGCCAGCATCAAGGCCTGGAGGTTTGGGAGGGGGTAGGGGATGGCGGGGAGAAGTGCAGCATGATTGGGATTTTAAAATACTCTCCACTAGCCTGTGGTCTTCTATATCAAACCACAGCTAAGCTTTTACTCTGTAGGCCTAGTTTTCATGGTAACATTAAGTAATTATCAGAATCTGACATAGTAGGATCAATATTTGCCCTCTTTTTACAATAAAATTAAAGCGTGCAGTGAATTTTAAACTTAGTAATTTTGGAATAGGTGAAAGTATATGGCTATATGCTTCAGTGCAGCTCTTGAAGGTTTAGTAATCAACTTGTGTGGGTCTTGAGTCCCCATAAGTTTAGCCACCTCTGCTATATAGGTTTAAAAAGAGAGAGGGAGACTTGGTTCCAAGCCATTTTTCTTCAGAAGAGGCATCATTTTGAATTTAATTTTCATCAGGTTTTAAACTGTGAGGTCTCAAGTTTACAAGGGTAACAGAAAGTACTGACAGTGCTAAAACTCACTTTAGTCTGGCAGCATGAGTTTGATGGCACAAGTTCATTGCCAAGAGGAGTGGGGTTTCTTGCCTTTACTGAAGATGGTTGGATGTAATTAAGGGCTGCTGAAGAAAGGAATTTAGCCTCTCTTCCAGTGTCTGTGGAAATCAATGGAAGGATTCCTATCCATTTCAGTGGTGCCGGACCAGTCCCAGAGTTAATTCTGCTGATGTTTGGGTAACAGCATAATCCGGCTCACTCTTCCCCTGCAGTGATGGTTCACAAGGCTAGATAGGAGTAAAAAGTTGAAAAATTGTAGTTTTATTTAAAAAAAAAAAAAAGATTATGAC
Source organism: Podocnemis expansa (assembly GCA_007922195.1). Taxonomy (NCBI): domain Eukaryota; kingdom Metazoa; phylum Chordata; order Testudines; family Podocnemididae; genus Podocnemis; species Podocnemis expansa. The sequence continues at coordinate 5,020,769 of ML681963.1, read as the reverse complement.
TCTGAATATACATAGGGAGTAGAACTGCAGAGGTTCCATTGTCATGTAGTCCATTCTGAAGACTAAGCCCCAGTCTACACTAGGGGGTTTTTCAGGTGCTAGTCGACCACCAGTTACTCAAGGAATGTAAAATTCAGCAGCGACTTTGTAAGCCATTGGTACACATCAGGTAAAGGCAAGCACAGGTCCTTGCGGTTGGCTTTCCCCTACGCCCCCGACCCTCAGGACTTCCATGGCTGACTTTCAGGAGCAGTGCAGCAAGCTTAGACTCACTGCGAACCACTCCTGGAATACTGAGAATTTGCTGCCATCAGTGTAGACATACCCTAGCCATATTTCAAGGGGTGCTCTGGGCTTCCTGCTCTTAAGTGTATTTATCCACTGAACTGCAAATAAGATGGTTTTGATCACAGCTTATTTTGATGGACTGAGAGTTTTCTGTCAGAAACGTTTGTGATCAAATTGTTCTGTGTAGTTTTTTCCTTGTAATGTCACTTCAGTGGTGTATAAGCTATACAATTTCCTTTTGTGTGTAGGGATTGTCACTAGAAAGTAAAAAGACTCTAAGCTACAAGTTTAGTTAAATGCAAAGTCATCATGAAAATGAAGGAAGATGGCCCAGTTCCTTTTCATCTATAAGTTTACTGTGGTTTTGATGAGTGTCCAGCTGCAGTGTTTGTTAGATTGCTAGAACTGTAACATGGTGCAAAACATTCTATTTTTGATTACCTTTGATTAAGCAGTTTTATCAGTTCTTTAGATTCTTTTTTTATTACTAGTCTTGTGACATTTGCTTTTTTTTCTTGGAGCCTCGAGCTAAACTGAAGAGACTGCACGTGAATATCAGTTCTCATTTTTTAAAGGAATTAAGTTTTTAGCTTTCTTAGGTGTGTAGGAAGTTAGAAAAAAGATGCAAGTGCAGCCTATAGGTTAGAAATTGGAATACAAATATAAAGAACCCGAAAAAATATTTTTTTTAAACCTGTAATTTTTTTTGGGTCCCTGACTCATCAATTTTGATTTCTTGTAATTGGTAATATCGAAAGTATTAAACTGTAGAGATAAGGTCAAGCTATAAAATCTGGAACTGGATTCAGATCAGATTTCAAACTTTCCCAGTGTTTATGGTGGTTTTATATTTTTGTTGCTGGTTTAGGCTATTACAGAGATAGTCCTGGCTTGTGAAGTTTGGATTACCTGATTCTGAATTTCCCCAAATCTAGGATGGAGGTTGGTGTTGCAGTCACAGGTTTTGTTTTAAAAACAAAGGGATGTTAATGAGGACACAGAGATAAGATACTTAAACTTGCCTGAAATTATTGGATTTAACTTGTCTTCAAGAACTGCTAGAACACAGAACAAGCTTCTACTCTGGTTGCAACTCAGAGGGCTATAAGTTAAGGCAAACTTTGGCCTATGCTACCTTGCAGACAGATGGCCTTAGCTTCCTCTCACCACTGGGTTGTGCATACAACAGCAGCATGACAAGAAAGCACGCTGCAAATACATGTATTCTCCAGAGCTATCTCTTTGATTTCTATTTTATTATTTATTTGTGTTGAGCTTGCACCTAGAAACCTCACTTAAGGGTTGGGAGTCTGTACACGGATACAATGAAACATTCCCTGTCTCAAATCTCTGTTATTTTTTGTTGTTTGCCCTTTATTTAAAATAACAAAACACAACAGCAATGTTAAGGGTGATATAATATTCTTGTATCTGAATACTTTTCCTTTCATTTTCCTAGGAATATTCACTGCCTTATCCGACGCAGCCACAGAAGTGCAAAGACCCAAACTCTGAATACTGGGAAGACAGCCTTAAGAAATGTTGTAGCAAATGCTCTCCAGGTAACGGATTTAGGTTATTAATTATTATTTCTGTGCCAGGCTGTCATTGAGCAAGCCAAAGGAGCTGCTCATTTTGCTGATTTAATATACTCAAGCCATAAGACCTTGTATTGTAGATACTGGGACAATAAGAAACATTTAAGGCAGGGCCTGCAGCCAGTCACCTGAATTAGTTTGTTACAAGTGGAATCTGGCCAGAGTTTACCAAAAGTAAACTGGTTTTCTGAACCTTTGAATGAATCTGGGGCCAAAGTGTTATGTGGCATCATTTGGATCCCATGCCGGCTTGGCAGGTTTGGCTTTGTCTCAGTGAAGTTTGGGGTTTGTTGGGAATTTGCTAGGTTCTTAAAAGTGAACAGATGCAGCTTCACCAGCCAATTTTTTTATGCATAATCTTTTTATTAAATATTTGTGAAAAAATATTTTTTCTGTGCAAGGAAGATGTTTAAAAATTAAACCACCAAAACCAAATCCTCAAAATACTCCCCCACCTCTCCCATTTAACATTATTAGCCAATATCAGCCCAAGCACAGTAAACAGCAAATATACTGTTAATCTCTGTCTGGGGTACAGTTTAGTATTAACACAATATTAGTAGGTACACTCCACCTCTGGGCAGATTATTCTGTTGTTATTCATTATGGAGTTAGTTGCCTGGTTCGTAGAAAGCATCTAGTACTGACCACTTTCAAAGACAGAATGGTAGAGTACATGGACTGCTGGTCTGATTTGCAATTGTGTTTCCTATTTTTGAGGTTTCCTTCAAGACCTTTTCCACTTGGCTTATCCAGAACACCTCATCCAGTTCTGTGAGAACACTTCATTCAGTTCTCTGGACTCTAAAACCATCAGTTTGAGTCTGAATTTTTGTCACTCAGGTTCTTGATATGGCATATAGCAAAGCTACACTGAGGTGATCAGACTCAAGTATAGGAGGTGGGTGTAAGGCATACCACCCAACCAAAATTACACACAAAAGCTCTTTTTTTATATACATTCCCACATTACATTACATTTGCTATGCACTACATCTGTTTGTGTGCTTTTCACATGGAACCTGATCTTTACTTTTCAGGTTTATCTTGTCCATATTTTGTAGCGGGTCAGGGTGTTGCTGCATATCTTTAGCTAGCACAGATATCCTTACTCAGACATACTGTTTGTCGAACACCTATTTACATCTTAACCGTCCATTCACCCTTCCAGTTACGCCCACTAAGAAATGGGGCAAGTCACTTATGTGGAACCAGGCTTATGCCTATGCTTCAATGATAGTTAGAAGTGACACCTTGTTGGTAAGTAATTACTGAGCAGGGAAAGCTTTTCTGAGGTTGCAGATGAAGAAATTTTAAGTACTGCCTGTTGTAATTACCCACCTAATATTTTGTGAATACAAATATGAAACCCAGCTAGAGATCAGAATCTTTGCAGATACATTGTCATGAAAGAGAAGAGCCACCAGAGTTATTCTTGCTCCCCTCGCATGGCATTTGCTTCACAACATGCTGAGCAAATGTTCTTTGTCTCAGAAAATGCAAAGTTCCTGTCACAGAGATTTGGATGATTAAGCAGGAAACAAGCATGTGCTGAAGCAGCCTGAGCTGCTCGAATTGACCAAAAATGTCAAGAATTATCTTTTTGGGTTTCCTGTGTTAGAAACGCAATGGAGGCAAATGTCATGATTCATATTCAAACCTCATGCTCTTACAATAAATAGCAATCAAGCTTCAATGATACCTTCTCCCTTTTATTATACTCTTTCACAATAACAAGCCCAGGATTTGGATCAAAGCATAGGAAACTTAGTCTCTGTAGTTGTCAATATTAGTGAAGTTGAACTGAGAGGTTTTTTGCATTGATAGACCTAGATTTTTTTTATTTTTTAAAGTATATAGTTATTGCTGCTGTCATCACTGCAAAGCCTAATCAACTTAGGAGCCTAAATGCCATCAATTATTAATAAGATTTAAGCTCTTAAATCCTAAATCACTTTTGAAAATGAGATTTAGGCTCCTAAATCAATTATATTCTGCAGTGTTGAGCATAGCAGTGCCTAAATATCTGGGTCTAAGAGTGTCAATCTTTAACAGTATACATGGAGTAGAATTAGAAATTGTAGATAAAATATATTTGAAAACAAAATATTTGGAAATAATTTCTCCTGTTACTTAAGTGCCAGTGCCTGGCTTCATGGTACCTTGTGTCTCCAGTGTATTGTTAATCGCTAAAATGGAGATCCTCAAAATAGGGGCCACAACTAGCTCTGAAAACTTTATTGGTGGTGTCTCAGTGCTCCCCTCATTGAGTACAAATGTCCTCTGGCATATTGCTGTGTGGCATTCTTCTGTACTGGATGCTGACACTACAGAGCTTACTTCTGAGTGATAGATACCAGGTGTGTTCTGTGTGAATATCCTTCAGTGCTTTGCCTGTATGGCTGAGATTAGCTGAAATGGAGTACAATAGAACCTCAGGGTAATGAAAACCAGACTTTAAAAATTGACCCGTCAACCACACACTTCATTTGGAACCAGAAATACAGAATGCTGCCAGTCAGTAGCACAGACATCACATCCCCTGCCCCCCCCCCCACCCCCCGACAAAAAGGGAACTACAGCAGTCTTTCCCAACCAGTGTGCCCTGGCATCAGGTCTGAGCAAGTGTGCCACAAATTTTTTTGAAACACTACTCAAAGAGCTCTGGATTGGCTCCTTGGCTCATGAATATTCATGAATTTATTTGGAAACTATATGGTGGTGTGCCTCAAATTAATTAAAGGTAGCAAGGTGTGCCATGGCAGAGAAGATGTTGGGAACCACTGAACTACAGTACACTGCTGTGTTAAATATACCAGTAAGTTACCAAACAGCAAAGGGAAAGTTTAAAAACAAATGAATTTGATAAGTTAAGGAAACAGTTTCTGTGCTTGTTCATTTACATTAAGATGGTTAAAAGCAGCGTTTTTCTTCTGCATAGTGAAGCTGTGCTAAGTCCATGTTCAGTGTTACGGTGGTTCTTTCAAAAGGTTAATGTTTGGTTCAGGTAGGAGTATTAGTCTCCATTATCGAGGGGTTTTTACTCTGAGGTTCTATGGTATGTTACACACAGTGCCATCTACTGACTGACTAGTGTACAGTTCAGTATTTCAACTTTTAATTTAAGTTCTACATTCCTACTATCTACAAAAAACACTATCCCACTGTTTTTTTACAGTTTTATACGAATCAATCTATTAAGTGCCCCTGAATTGTTCTGGTTTTCTAATTACATTTCCTGAATGTGTAGGCAACTTTGTCATCTGGCTGTTAGTTGCAGTGATTGACAGTGGTCTGTTTGGACTCTCTGAGGCGTCTTGTTCTGCATCTGCCATCTGTCTAATTGGTTCTGTTGATTGTTCTCTCTGAGGAACAGACTGTGGATGTCAGTGGTTTCTGTTGAACTCTTTACTCTGTCAGTCTTGACTACATAAGATTTGGACCTGTTTTTTTTCTTTTTTCTTTTCAACAGCTGGAGTTGTCCATCCTCCCTCATCCCACCCCCCTACCCAGTTTGACATGAATGAACACTGTCACCAGGTTCTGTACCTGGCAGTTCTCTAATGGGTGACATCTGTTGTTATAGTGTCTGTAAGCTCTTTTGGCCCTTTTATCCAATTTGACTACTTCTTCAGGTCTTGCCACTTTGGAGATGTTTTTTTTTCCCCTTTTCCAAAGTTGGAACAATAGTTGTGAATTGTCTTGCCATCAGGAGTTGTTGAACTGCATTCAGTAACAGCTCCTGATGTTGATCTGTAGCTCAGAAGAAAAAGGAATGGGTTGTCCCACTATAAGATTTTTTTTTTTTTTTTTGGCTGTCTGTACAGCTCTCTTAGCCTCTCCATTTGCCTGTGGGTAATGTGGGCTGCTACTACCATGATCACAATCATTTTTTGTTGTGACTTACTTAAATTCTGTTGCTGTGAATTGTGGTCCATTGCCTGCGAGAGGTTGTTCTGGAATACCAAAGTGAGTAAAAGAGCACCTTAGTTTCTTGGTAACCCTGCAACATGTTATGTCTTTCAAGTACATTATTTCTACTTATCTGGAAAAAGAATCCACAATGACAAGCTAATGATGCTTTTTGAATTTGCATAAATCTGCAGCTGATCTCATCCATGATCTCTCTGTTAGAGGTGTTTTGTTTAAAGGTTCTTTGTATTCTGTTGGTCTGTTAGTTCTGCAATGTTCACATGCACTTACTTTATGTTCTTGAAGGTGCCCAACCACCATGCTGTCTGGGTGGCTGTTCAGTGCATTTAGTTAATACTTAATGCCCTTCATGGCTGAGGTTTAGGATTTATCCTTTCATTTTCTTTCAAATTATGATGCAGTTGCCTTTATTCATGAGTCCAGTTGACTTGCTTAATTGTCCATGCCCTTAAGTTGTTTCTTGTCATTTGCTTTGTGTCCTTTAGATAGGTGCACGAGACATCCCTAAAGTAAATTAAAGCTTCTTGATGTTGCACGTCTAGGGTTGCTTTTTGTAGCTGGTGTAGTCTCTTTTGGCTATTGGTCTGTGTGCATCCACAGCTTCCATGTATGCCTTGACGTCATGTTTGAACTCATAGGTAGTTGAGTGTAATGCTGGGCTGTATGACGAGTGTTTGCAACTGCCCGATTTTCCCCTGGAACATAGTAACAATTGGGTTAAATCACATGAACCTTAATGATAGACTTCGGCATCTCAGTGTTGCTTGATCCAAGACTTCTTCGCTGATGAGGATTACAGAAGTTTATGGTATGTTGTCAGTGTGAACAAATCCAACCCAGACAGATATCTGTAAAAGATCTCAAATGTTCATATGTTTGCCAAGGATGACTTTTCAATATGTGCATCTTTTCTTTCTGCTTCTGAGAGTGTGCAAGAGCAAAATGCAACTTGTGTCCACTCAGATCCATGTTGTTGCAACGGTACCCTGTCTAGGCCATAACTGTCTGCCTTGGCACTGACCCCCATTGTGGGTTTGTGATATGCATCATAATACCTGAGAACTGGCATTCTTGAGATCACTTCTCTTACTTTATTGAAGGCAGTATCTTAATTTGGCTCCCATAGCTAAGATGTGCTGGACTTTAACAGTCCATTCATTGATTTTTTTTGTCATTGTAGAAAGCTCTTGCAGGTTTCAGACAAGGTAATTTACCATCCCCAGTATGCATCTCCATTTTGTTATGTTAAGTTTTTCCACCTTCCTCACTAGGCCCATAATGGCTGCTATGCTGCAGCTGGATAGACAATTGGTTTGTGTTCCTTTGATCACATACTCTGAATGTGAAACCTTTGTATTTGCTTAAATTCTTTGCTAAATCAATGCCTTCATGTTTATAAAGTGCTTTGAGATAGTTGAAAAGAAGGTGCCAAATGTACCAAATATTTTTATTACACAGCAGAGGTCAAACTCCCCTTGAGTGTTTGCAACTTTGTATTTAAATCAATGGGACTTGAGTACATATATCTGTGAATCTATGGTATTTCAAAGGTTTTAACAGTTTGTTACCCAAGCGCCATACAAAACTAAGAACTATCTTAAGTTGGAATTTGGTACTATATATGTTGCAATATTAGGAACAAGAGGATAAGGATTTGAAGTTGCTGTGGCAATTCTTCGCTCATGTTGTTTAATGTCTGTCTCATAACATCTATGTTGTGGTTATCAAAAGCTTTTCATATTTCTTTTAATCAGTGAGCAAACAGGATGATGATGAAATCAGTCCCACAGCTGTGAACGAAACTTACGATGTACAGTTCTTTCCCAGTCAGTCTATCCAACCAGACACTTTCAATGTTTATTTTGTAGGTTACCATTTGCTTCAAAGCTGCAATAGCAGTGTTGACACACAGTGTGCACCATGCAAGCATAACACATTCACAGCAAAGTGGAACAGACTTCGGCAGTGCCGTGGCTGCTTGCCTCCTTGTGGAAAAGGTATTTCAAAGTCATTGCTTGGGATATTTTGCCTTTGCCAGCTCTGTTACATTTGAGTAGTACTGAGAATGAAAAGGTTATCTAATTATACAGGAGTAGAACTCATCGATGTGTTGAGAGCCTGCCTGGGCCCTGCTTAAGTCTCACTTAAGCTCTATTGTGAAGACAGGAGTCATGTGCAGGCTTTGCAATGGGAATGTGCACAGGGGGGATGAAGAGCACAATCCAGAAGGAATCTGTTGCTTTGAAATAGCACTAGTGGTCTGCTCCTGGGTGTGCTTTGGCTTACCCTAGTGTTCCATTGGCTAAATAATTTTGTTTGTTTCATTTACTCTGCAGTTTGAGGCAGTAGCAGAATGTTGGCTATCTCCATTCCAGGGCACAACGTGTTACATAATATAATTGGTGGTGCTCGGAGTTTGGCACAACGAAGTCCATTCTCCCATTGCATGTGATGCCTAGTGGAGGTGGCAGGGAAAAAGCAACTCTCTTTCATTTCACTAGCAATTATAAGAGGAAGCAGCATAAAGAATAAAGGGCCTTGTCCAAAGCTTATTAAATCAATGGGAGTATTTCCATTAATGTCAGTGAGCTATAGATTAGGTCTAAAGGGAGAAGGCAACTCTGCTGTGATTGGCTAATTACACATGTTTACAGTGTGGCCTGTGATCAGGTTCACCTTCAGTGCAGATGGATTGTCCTGAAAGGCTCCGGATCCAGCATAGTGCTCGGATACCATGGTGATGGACGTACAGGTAGAGGCAGAAAGTATGTAGTGCTGCTTTGCAATCCACCAGAATGCAGATGAAATACTGTATTTGGGGACCTGTACTCTACACATTGCCGTAATAAACAGAGGTTATTTGCAATTTGCTCCATATTATGCAAATAATGTGAAGCCTTTGATCCGTGGCATGTTGCCAGCATGACCCCTGGGCAAAATATGGGCAGCCCCTGGCCTGATCCAATGCCCACAGACCAATGCTCCACTGGTTCCTGCAGCTGTATGCATGATACTCTCAGCACATATCACTGGCAGGGGTGCCAAGGGCCTGGGCTGGTGGAAATGTGGTGAGGACAGGCCGGTTCCTGCACTAGGATCTGAGTGGAGTGGCGCCTATCCTGAGCAGTACTGTGATTCCACATGTTCCAGGTCACTGAGGGTTTGTCTACACTGGAGGCTCTGTTAAGTTGACTTAACAAGGTCGAGTTTAAGTCAACTTAAAGTTGACCATGTTAAGTTGACTTAGAGAGTCCACATTAAAAACTCCTGTTGACTGCCTGCGTCCACCCTGGCAGGTGCTATGTCGATGGAGGAGTGATGTGGGGAAGGTGCCTAGAGGCCACTTAGGGTGACTAAAGACCTTTCCCTGTCTACACTGGCTTAAGTCGACTTACGGAAGCACTTAAGTTGACTTAATAAAAGTTCAGTGTGGCTGCAGCAGTCTGTAGATTGATTTAACCTTCCTTAAGTCAACCTAAGGCTCCAGTGTAGACGTACCTTGAGTGAGGTCCCTTACTCAGTTTTGGTCTCTCCCATATCTGCTCCCCTCTGGCTGCCTAGAGGCAGTCAGGAGGAGGAGCAGCACTAGCCTCTCAGGTTTGGCTTCCTGGCTCCTGCGTCATGATGATGGTGGCCGGAGGAAGTTGGGAGGGAACTGAGTGACTTGCATTGTAACCCAGTGCACAACTCTCAACTTGAGTGGCGTGTGGGATAGTCAACACTACTCTTGCTGCTGCTGTGAGGCTGGTTCCTACACCTGGGCTCCTTCCCAGGGGCCTACCCAACTTTGCCCCACTTCCAGCAACCTGTTGGGCCCTCAGGACAGCAATAGCTTCAAGACCTGATAGGACCATAGGGAGCTGTGATGAGGGTTCATGCAGGGGTTAGCTGGGAGGGGTGTTGGGGAGCCCTCGGGATGTGAAGGTGTACTGTGAAATTTCAGGTGAGTGTACTGAGTGAAAAATTTCTGGGGACAGCCCTGCAAAGCATCGTATTAAATGGTATACCTCAAAGTGAAAGGAAGATATATTTTCAGCTGTTATGGGTCCTGTCCTCTCTTTATATTCAAAACTGGGTAACTGAAAGCCCAAGAACTTAGAAATATGGCTGCAACTCAGCTGCTGGAGTGAAAACCTGAGTGTAAATTTTGCATGGACAAGCGTGATTGCTCTTCAGAAAATATGCACACCTGAGCAAAACCTCACTGCAAAAATCTTTTCTTTTAAAGAGGAATCTAAGCCTGATACTCATCTACTGCACAATAATTGGCCTTCACTTCCATTATGTGTTCACAGTCCTATAGTGAGACTGTCAGTCTAATTGCTCATAATCTATTATAGCAACTTGCTTTCTGTTTTTTTGGAATTAGAATTCGTGCAGAGTCAAGAATGCACAAGGACACACGACAGGATCTGCATCTGCTCAGCCAACACCTACTGTGCTACAGATAAGAGCAAGGGCCAGTGCCTAGTTTGTAAACCACACAAAACATGTGCAAAAGGCTATGGAGTTTCCAAAGCAGGTAATTAAGTTTGAGTGAGCAAGTTCCACGTACAAAGAATTATTGGATGAAGTGTAAATGGTTTTTGCTATTTGCCTGCCCATAAAAATAATTCTTGAGCTTCCGTGCCCATTTCACATTACAGAAATGGTTTTCTCTGGCATCTTAAATTACTTTTCTGGGGTATTTCTAGTACACCCTTCATAACAGTGTCAGTGCAACAAATATAGCATTAAAAATTGCAGTAGAGTTGTCTGGTAGGGATAGATGATCCTATCTCCTAGGTGTGTGCTTCAGTAAAACCCTTCCTATCTCTCTCCATTCTGACTCAATCCAATCTTTGCTTTATTACTTTGCTCCATGTTGTGATTTGCTCCTGTGCTAGAATGTCAATATCAGGCCTTCGTGACACTTGAATTCCGCTTAAGATCTCAAAATAGGACTGAGGGTTGATTTAGGTGAAGAACAAATCTTGTGCTGGCCCACTGCATATGAGTGAATTCCACCCTGTTATACATGGTTTTGCATTTTGCAAGTACCCTGGGACAACAAAGATGTCTCAAGATGGCTAAAAAAACCCTCAAAACAGATGGGTCATCAAAGAGCCCTGAGAAAATGAAAAATCTTAGATATTGTGAAATCCTGGCCTCAGTGGCAGCTATGCCATAGCTTCAGTGGTTCCAGATTTCACACTCAATGTCATGAGCTTCTATTCAGTGCTTCCATTCTCACTGTTAGGTAGATCACGTCACTAGGAGTCATTATCCACTGAGTATAAAGGGGCCATATTCTGCCGTCTCCCATTGAAATCAGTGGCATTATACCACAGTACAATAGGATTAATATAACACAGTACAATAGGAGGAGAATTAGGGCCTCTGTCTTCCCTTTTAAACAACTCTTTGATCTGTTTCTTTAAAATAGTCATTCTTTCTAGTCAGCTATGAGAAGTCTTGGTGATGAAAAGCTGGTGGTTGGGCCTTTGATCAGCACCCTATTTGGGGCTCAGTTTGCTGCTCTGCCTATTAATTTGTTTTTATTTTTTATTATAAATAAGTCAATCAGGAGCATTAATCAGCTCAATACTTAGTTATTTAATGTAGGTTGTCCAGATTATAAATGCAGAGAGCTAGCCAGGTCTGGGACAAAAATTGCTCATTAAATCTCCTTCCATTACTTTTGATGTCACTTAATTTCAACATGTTTCACATGTGATCTTGTAACACTAAATTATCCTGTGTGTGTCTGTCCTATCATTTTGTCAATATGACTTTCCAGCTACGAGAAGCTGTCCTCAAATGCCCTTCTGTTGACATAAACAAAGTTTATGATAAAAATTTTTTTTTTAGAAGAGCAGTGTTCCAACACAGCTTTAAGGCTTTTTGTTGTTTCATTTTTAAGTTATGTTTTCTAATGAGATTTATGTAGTGCTATTCAGCCAAGGAACCCAAAGTACTTACCAGACTCTACAGATTGATGATAAGTTGTGGATTTATTTCTGCAGTCCTGTTTACAGTGGGAGTGCTTCCTGAGTATGGGTGGAGTACAAGTGACGATATTATAGTTTCCACAGGAATCCAGTCATCCATCGGTAAAATGCAGCCACATTTTCAGTGGATGGTGTTAGTCACAGCCAGGGCCACCCCTGGGGGGGGGTGCGGGGCCTTGGGTAAATTGCCCTCTGTGGGACCCCCCACTCAACCCCCACCCCCAGCACTGGGGATGGGGCTGGCTGCCCAGGGGAGGGACAGGCTCCTTCGACCCTGCGTTGGCTCTTCCCCATCCGGGAGACCTGACAAGGGGGCAAAAAGCGGTAGCCGGGTTTAGCGCTCACGGTCCCCCTCCCCCCACTTGCGCTGCCTTCAGCACAGACCCAAAGGCAGTATGCATGGCACGGGAGGGGACTTGGAGTGCTGAAGCTGGCTGCTGCTTTTGGCCTGCTCGCCTGGTTCCCCAGATGGGGTACTGTGAGCTGTTGGGGGGGTGGGGGGCAGGGCAGTGCAGCACTCCCAGGAGTGTGGGGCCCTGGGTGATTGCCCCACTTGTCCTAAAGATGTCCCTGGTCACAGCTGTTATTACATGTATTTATAAAGTGCATGTTACTGTGGTGTCTGCAAAGCAATATGACACCGCTGTTTGACAACAAGTGAAGAATACCTAACCCTAACACGATAAAATCTTTTGGGGAAATTTTAGGTGAGCAAACTAATTAAAGAGGGAAATAATTTGGCCAGGACTCTAAGGCTAACACAGTATTCTTGTCAAAGCTTCTTTGGGACCTTTAATGACCCCACACTGGGAGATGGCACATCCAGTAGCACAGCACCCCTAAAACTGTGTTGGGTTTTTTAATATTACTTTAGGGTGAAGTACACCTCTGTGCAGAGGGCCAGCTCAAGACTTATGCATTACTTAAGTCCTATTTTGAATGTGTAAATGGTATGTGAGCCTTGTGCTGTCTGTGCACTGGGGATGAATTTCATCCTTCATAATCAAAATGTTGATGTTTCTAAAGTAGACATTATTTTTAGTAGTGACTTGCACTTCAGTGTGCTGGATGTTGCTGTGGGCAATATTATTTTAGGTGGCATTAAAGCAGGAGTAGGTAACCCCTAGCACGTGTGCTGACAGTGGCATCCAAGCCCATTCAGAACAGCATGTGACACCCTCTGTGATACCACAGAAATTGCCACTCCTGCCATCAAAAGCCACTCTGGGCAGCTTCCTACAGTACAGCTGGGACACAGGGAGTCTCCCCCATGCCTGTACCTCCTTGTGACACAAAAAAAAGCTGCCTGGAGTGGCCCCTCTTTGTAGTATTATGCTCCCCAAAGGAGCTACTCTGGGTAGCTTCTTTCTGCAGCATGCCTAGGAACCCGTGAAAGAAGCTGCTTCTTTTCATGGCATGCCTAGGGATCCCTGTCCCCAGGCCCACCACCAAGATGAGCCACTCTGGGTAGATTCTTTCCATGGCATGCCTGGGAAGTGTTCCCACTCCAGCTGTGGCCGCTGCTGAATTTTCAGGCAGCTGCAAGATTTTTTCAGCAGATGGAGCTGCTGGCACCAACTGAGGGTTAGGGAAGAAGGACCATCTCAGGGGTCAGCAAAGGTTGCTGACCCCTGCATTAAAGTGTGATACTGGGGTCTAGTACATGACTTGTAAGCCATATATTCCCCATCAGCTTTGTATTTCAGAGCTTTCTTTTTATTCTGTAGTCTTGCTTCCCCATGGCACATGGTGAAAAAGGGCTTATTGTTATGATCCTGTCCCTCCTTGCTTAAAGAAATACACATACCCAGAGAGTAGTTCTCAATGGTTCACAGTCATGCTGGAAGGGCATAAGGACTGAGGTACCACAGGGGGTGGTTCTGGTCTGATTCTGTTCAATATTTTCATCAGTGACTTAGGTGATGGCATAGAGAGTACACTTATAAAGTTTGTGGATGATACCAAGCTTGGAAGGGTTGCAAAAGCTTTGGAGGATAGGATACAATTCACAATTATTTGGACAAACTGGTGAAATGGTCTGAGGTAAACAGAAGGAAATTCAATAAAGATGAGTGCAGAGTATTCCACTAAGGAAAGAACAATCCATTGCATATACACAAAATGACTGCCTAGGGGGCAGTACTGCAGAGTGTGATCTGGGTGTCATAGTGCAGCGGTTTTCAAACTTTTTCCCTCAGGACCCAAATGAAAAAAATCATTTGTGACCACGACCTGACAGTTACATCTTTGAGCAATGCATTCCAGTCTTTTGGCGGCAGCACCAGGGGTGCCACGTCCAAGTATCTGAGTGTCTGCAATCCAGTACTGGGTCCCAACCCTAAGTTTGAAAACCACTGTCATAGTGGACCACATGCTAAATATGAGTGAACAGTGTAATGCTGTTGCAATAAAAAAAGCAAACACCATTCTGGGATGTATTAACAGGAGCTTTGTAAATAAGACATGAGAAGTAATTCTTCCACTCTAGTCGGCCCTATTTAGGCCTCACCTGGCGTATTGTGTCCATTTCTGGGCATCTCATTCTAGGAAAGATGTGGACAAATTAGAGGAAGTCCAAAGAAGAGCAGCATGAATGAATAGAGGTCTGGAACATTGGACTTATGAGGGAAGATTGAAAGAGCTGATGTTGTTTAGTCTGGAAAAGAGGAGACTGAGAGCGGACATAAGTTTTTAAGTACCTCAGGTTGTCACAAGGAGGAGGAATAAAAAATGTTCTCCTTAACTGCCAATGATAGGACAAGAAGCAATAGGCTTAAATTATAGCAAGAGAGGTTTAGGTTGGACATTAGGGAAAAATTCCTAACTGTCAGGGTGATAAACCATTAGAATAAGTTGTTTAGGCAGGTTGTGGAATTGTATCATTGGAACCATTTGCAAGCAGGTTAGACAAGCATCTGTCATTGATGGTTTAAGAGAGTACAGTGGGGAACAATGTTCCCTGTAAGCCGCGCCAGTGAGCAGTAGCGCTGCTGCCGCCTCTCACTGGTGCAGCAAGCGCTGACCCCAGCGCAGGTCCCCGATCGGAGGACCCGGGGTCGGGGCTGGCGGGGAGCAGCAGTGGGGGGGTGGAGTAGCTGGGGTCGGGGCTGGCGGGGAGCAGAGGAGCTGGGGTCAGGGCTGGCGGGGAGCAGAAGCGGGGAGCGGAGGAGCCGGGGTCGGGGCTGGCGGGGAGCAGAAGTTGGAGATCAGAGCTGGGTTGGGGGCTCCCGGGCTGGGGGCAGATTAGAAGCCGGGGAAAAGCTCATTCCACGTGGGGGGGGGGGGGTTTGATGTGTAAGGAAACGTTTTGTTTCCCTTTCAAGTCATTGCTGCCACATAGGTCAGTGGTTCCCAACGTTTTCTCTGCCATGGCACTCCTTGCTACCTTTAATTCATTTGAGGCACACTGCCATATAGTTTCCAAATGAAGCCATATGTTTTCATGAGCCAGTAAGCCAATCCAGAGCTCTTTGAATAGTTTTTCAAAAAATTTTGTGGTACACCTGTGTGTGGTGGCACACTGGTTGGGAAACAGTGAGATAGGTAGTGTGGGGGACAAATTAATCGGGGCTCTCAACCTGGAAAGAGAGACCACCGATCCTCCCCAGTGATGAAGGCCCGTTCCCAGCTGAGACTCAAATTAGCAGAGAACGAGGTGTGGTTCAGGATTTATTATTCAGCTGAATAACAAAAGGAACTGCATCAGAGGGCAGCAAAGAAGTGCTAGCCCCTCTGAGCAGGCTCCACCAACAACTCGAGTGCAAGAGAGAGCCCCGAGGGGCAGCATCACAACACTTTTATCCAGTACAGTATGATAATGCTATGATAATGCTTACATGATTGACAATGTTTTAGAGACCCTTATATGGTTACATTAACATTATTAAATACATATTAATGATTAAAGAATGCATATAATTATCCCCGCCTCTGTTTACTGTTGACATCATTTGCATTATCCTGGGCAGCCGCAGTACCTGCAAACTCATTAATTTCTGCCTAGAGATGCTGACCTTACATTCTTGTGAGGCTATGGTGCCAAGAAGGGTGAGCAGGAGATAGGAGGTAATACTCCCTTTTCAGTTAGAACAAAGACGGACGGTCTAGCTTACATTCCTTGTCCAGATGGTCAGGAGAAAAAGCATGAGAAAGGGGAGATAACACACTTTAACTATCAACTCTAGGCCGCTTGTTAAAGAAACTTAGATACATGACTTGCCAGAGAAACGACCCCACTACCATAGCAACCCACGGCTCCAACGAGGCCTACACTTTAGCACCTTTCTCACTGTCCTACAGAAGAGATAACATATAATTTTTCTTACAGTAGACACAACACACAAATTCCACCCAAGATTCAGAATAAACACAGAAAACTGTATAGAACCTTATGTTATTTTATTAACACCCAACATTTCTACAGCACTTTCCACCCCAGGATCTCTCAATGGCTCACTATAATAGGCATTCACACATGCTTGGCTCTGTGGTATCCAAGAGGCACACCCCACCTTGTGCTCACATTTAAGTGAATGGCCCTGACAATACATTATAGACAAAGTACATGTGTCCTCCCATTTTGATATCTTTACCAAGTGCCATAAACAATGGCTTTAGGAGGAGGTGTCCCCTCCATGTATTTTTAGCACAGCTCTGTTTTCAGTTGGAAGCTGGTAAAGGAAAGTTCAAAGCTTGCAGACAAGACCACCACAAAACTGGTAGATGGGGATTGTAGCAGAGAGAGAAGGCAGCCTGATCTAACTTTTTCAGTAAAGTGGAAAAACTGTCATTGACCTTAATTTACATTAGCTCAAGTAATATATAGGCCTAAATCAGGGTGACTTCTTTTAGCTCAGTGAGTGAGATCTAGTCAGAATTGGCACATTCATTAGGAATCTCTAAAAAATAATAGAATTGTATTGGCTATCTGTGATCACCAGCTCTTATCAGTGTAATTTCTTACACATTTTCTTTTATGTATTTTCACATCTTCTAAAGGTGAGCTGAAATTACAGACAACCAAAATGTTTGTTGGTCTGGAAAAGGTAATGGCTGGTACACTGAACACATTCTTAGACGTTGTCACCTATACACTGACAGAAGATAAGTTCCCATTCCTGGCCCAGTTGGTTGATATATGTGGTACGTTTCAAGTGTCTAGTGCAGATGCTGAATGAGGCTTCAGTCTAATGAATAATATTAAGACAGAGCCTCGTGACAGGCTGGATGTTTCTCATCTCGACACGCTAATGCGCATCAAGTCATATCTAAGTGCTGGATTCAAGGCTGACCTAGACTCTGTATATGCATTCTGGAAATGTGACAAAGACAGGCGTCAAAAACGGAGGTGTAGAGGAGGCTTGATAGGCAGCATCATTGCTTCATATTTGTTTAATAAAAATGTTAAACTGAAATACTGTGGTTTTATTAATTTACTGAAGTTTGAACAAAAAGGCCTCTATCCAATGTTCCCTCTCTAAGCTGGTGATGCAACTGAGCAAGTTATGGATGCACTTGGGGAGCTGATGGGCAGTGGCTCAGGGGCCTGGTCCCGGGACAGGGAATAGGTAGGGAACTTGCTCATCTGCATCCATAAGTTGCTCAGCTGCATCATCAGCTTAGAGGGAACATTGGCAGGGGACTTGTTAACGCGTGGGTGTCGGGGGACAAGCTGCTGTGACTGTGCGTAAACGGGACCGGTGTTTTGTCTAAGCTGTGCATGCGCAGCAACAAGTGCTGACTGGTGCACAGATCATTGCCAGCATCGCAGAGCTGGCAGCCAGGGACCCTAGCCAAGTGTGACATGTCTTTCCACAATGCTCATGAAAAGAAAAAAGCTGTGGTCACAAGGCTCACTCCACGTGTTTCCATTCACCGGCCAACTTCCGGCTGTAGGCACCATGCGTTACTGAGTCCCGTGCGTTGCCTTGTTGGCTTCGGGGGACATGATCGGAGCGCGTGTTGACCGGAACCGCGCACAAATGGTTTATGCGCTAAGGGGTCCCCACTGTACTTGGTCCAGCAGTGAGTGCAGGGGATGGAGTCGATGATCTCTCATGGTCCCTTCCAGTTTCCATTATTCTCTTCTGTTTCACTCATTCCTGGTGTTCGGACTGCATCAATGTTTATTTGGTATTTTAAATGTTGTGCCTACCTTGATTGGCCCTTGAATGTTGGTGAATAAACTGATGTGAAGAAAAAGCATCAGACATAGAGATTGCTAGTCTTTTTGTGTCGCCAGACCCTGCAGTCCTTACAGAGGTGAACTCCTATTGACAGGAATAGAATTTTCCCTGATTAAGAGTTAGCTGAGAACTTCAGGGTTTGGCTTTTAATGCCGTATTTTAACAGTTGCATTTGGTTACAAGTGACCATTTGAAAAATACTGTAGCTGCCAGGGGCCTAGAGATAACAGCAAAGTAATCTTTCCTCCTTTAACTAGGATTCTGACTTTAGCCATGGCATCATGTGAGGTGTGTGACTGGGTTAATTTTTCTCTGAGGCTATCAAAACCTGCACTCTTGTTTACTGACTCCATAACATTTCCAGGATCTGTATGAATCACTTAGAAATTTATAGAGGAGGAGTCTGGTGGCAGTTTTAAAGACTAACAATTCCTTTGTTTTGCTTGACTAGACTAACACGGCTACTCCTTTGGAACTTAGAACTTTATAATTCCCTTGGTGTTTCTCAGCAAGTGACTAACTGGAATAATTTGAAAACATTTGTTTAAAGGAACAGAAAGTATGAATACTGAGTGTGCCCCCTGTCCCCCTGGCATGTTTTCAGATGAAGAATCTTCAACTGCCCCCTGCAAACAGCACAGAGAGTAAGTTACCAATTTGGCCTTTCTAATCTAACAAGATAACAGCCTGTAATTGTGGATGGAGATTGTTTTGTTTTTAAACCCTCCTCATGTTTTTCGCAGCTGTCAGTCAGTATCTGTTCAAGGGAACAACACAAGTGACACAGTCTGCAGTGAATCTGAGGCAGTAACATCTTCTCTCACCACCACATCAAGCACTGGCCAAATTCCAGCACAAAGTCAGACTTCTAAGACACCAGAAATAAGTACGAAAGCTGTCCATCTGGGGACTTTCGCAGATGTCTCTACAACCATTGGTTAGCAATTGATTGATTTTAGTTGCCCCCGCCCCTGTTCAGGAAGCAGGGTGATGCATAGGCATTCTTCTGGTTATTTATGAAGTTGTTTGCACATGCATATGTCCAATGCGTTCATTCTCTTTGGTGAGCTTAAAAGGGCTTGCTTATGATTTGTACATCTTTTTTTTTTTTCTAAACTATTTGCCGAGTTCTGGTGCATGGCAGCTCCCTTGTGACCTTGGCAAATTTTCACTAGGGCCCAGTGCCAGGTTATGTGCTGTGTCTTCAAAGAGATGCAGCCCAGGAGAGGGAGGTACCAAAGGTGTAGTGTTAGCTGAGTTGCTATAGAGGCTGGAATGGCCTCTGGCTTAACAAGCATTGTAGGAGTTATTCTAATGGATGGCAGCCTTACACTGGCTGTTTATGAGCATATCGGAATCTCCATAGCAGTGAACACTATGGGCATGCTCTCTCCTGCTCCTGGCCTGCTTTTTATGCTGAGGTCTGTGTGTGTAGGAGCAACATAGGATTGCTTATGTCACCCCATACTTTTCCTGCACTTGGGGAGTTCTCTTCCTGGCCCATTGTGGCTCCCTTATGGGTAGTATGGGGGCCAGAATGCATCCCCCACATTTGGAAAAGTCATTATTAATGAGGCAAATGATATCAAAATAGGATCTTTTGTATCTGTCAACCAAACAGTGCTCACTGTTAGATGCACAACTGATGTGTGTAATATTTAACTTTTATAGCAAATGAGAACTGAAAAAGAAATCACCAGTGCTTCTCAGATTTGCTGGCTAATTTATTTCTCTCTCTCCCCCCCCCCCTTTAGGTATAATAGTGGGATTGACATTTGTAGGACTCCTGGCATTTGTAGGGATTTTCTGTCTTATTGCTTCTAGAAAAAGAGGTAAGATTCATTGAGTGAAAATAACACAGATACAATTAAATGAATAACAATGATAGGTACATAATCATATCCACAATACTCAATATGCATTTGGGATGAAATTCTTCCCTGTATGGAAAACTGGTGTGAGACCCATTCACCCTCAAAGCCTCATGTAATCCCTTGTATCTGGGATGCAGTCCCGTAAATTTCAAATGTCCCAGTGAAATCAAGCCCTTGTCAACAAAAACTCCAACTGCAGTTTACGAAGCAGTTTATGCTTTGTATAATATAATTAGAAAACAGTAAATATCTGCTTAACATGCAGAAGGTCCTGGGTTCAATTCCCAGGGGGTTGGACTCGATGATCTCACAAGGTCCCTTCTAGCCCTATGATTTGATTGATTTATGGCCATGATTATGCCAGTGATTAGCACCCTTTGACCCTTCTGCACCACAATAGAGAGTGCTGATTATTTAAATACATTAATTTGAGAGTCCCCTTTGTCCACTGGACCTGACCTGGCCTCTAGGCACATTACAGGTTGAATATAAAATGAATGTTTGATAACATTTTAAAACAAGGTACACAACCAAGTTTGCTCTACCAACAGATGATACAAAAACAAAATTGGGGACCTCTTGAGGTTGCTGCCAGCCTTACATTTCTATGATTTATAAAGCAGTGGTTCCCAGCCTAGTCTCTGCCATGGCACACCTTGATACTTTTAATTATTTTGAAGCATACTGCCATATAGTCTGAGTGAACTCATGAATATTCATGAGCCAATCCAGAACTCAGAGTAGTTTTTCAAAAAATTCCATGGCGCACCTGCTCAAGCCTGATGGCAGACCCTGTGGGCTGTGGCACACTGGATGGGAAACACTGATATAAAGCATCTCCATATTTAGTTAAAGTGTAACTCTTTTGTAATTGATAGTAGTTGGTGTTTTGTTTTAAATTTTAACTTTCTTTTCTCACTTGCAACACGATATGGTTCTCGTCTGATTGAAGGTACAGATTTGGTGAGTATCAGTTCATTCCTTCTCCCCTACTGACCTATTTCATTAATTGTTTTATAAATACATTCAATTTTGATATCTGTTAAAATGTAATAAAAATTAATAGCTAAAAAATAGAACTGGACAGATAAAGGGGAGTGGGTTGCAATGTTCCCTCTAAGGCCTTGAGGCAGCTGAGCAACTTAAACTGCTTTTTGCGTGGGCTCCCCCCCACCCCCCGTGGGCCCAATCCTGCTCTCCTGGTCATCCTCCACCCGGCCCAATCCTGCCCCCCCCCCAGCTGCTCCCCTGCTATCCCCTGCAGCCATCCCAACCCTCTGTAGCCTTACCCTACCAACAGAGCAGGTGGCTGAGCAAGGGCTCCTCTGGCAAGAGGAAGCACTGACAGAGCATGCTCAGAACTTCTGAGCATGCTCCATCAGAGTTTCTCTCAGCAGGACTTTTAAAAACTCCCAGTGCCAGAGGAGCTCTCAGATGGCTGGAAGACAGAGTCTGCTGGATGGGTAGGGACTCGGCTGTTGGCAGTGTTCCCTACGCCGGACAGCAGCAGGGGCTGTATGGCCACGCAGCTTACAGGGAACATTGATGGGTTGCCCCCTGAACAAATTAGAGCCTCAGATGCGCCAGTCTGCAAGTGTCATAGTGGTCAGTATGCTAGTGGGATCATTAAAGGTTTCTTGAGAAGCCTAAGGACAGACCTAGGACATTAGTGCTCAGGCCATCACATGGTGTAAATTATTGTGGCTCAATTGATGTCAGTGTCATTATGCCAATTGACAACAAATGAAGGTCTGATTCAATCAATTAAATAAAGCCCCATGCTTGATTTCAATCTCCCACCTTCTCTTCTTTTTTTAAAACAAAAATCATAAAATTGGACCTTTTTCAATTTTACTGTAATTATAATAGACCTTCCTGGCCCCTGAGAAGCAGCCTGACAAAAGGCAACAAGGTTCAGGAGCACAGAGCTCCAAGGGTCCTGAGCAGGAGGAGCAGCTTCTCTTAGAAACTCCTGGGTCAAGCAGCAACTCTTGGGACAAACCATCTCCAAGAATCAATGAAATAAGTATTAAAAACACAGAAAAGAAAGAAACAGAGAGAACTCAGCAGAGGTGGGTGAACTCAGACGGCTGTAAGCATCACAATGGAGTCAGACCCAACTCTGCAAGCTCAGGTAAGCACTCCAGAGCCATATGCTATTTTCTTTATTTCTTTAATTTGGAAAATGCCATAAATGTAAATGGAATTTTAGATATAAGACAAGAGGGTGGGGATGTATGGGGGCAGTTGATGAGAAGGAGGGAACAGGGGTAACTTAAAGTAGTAGGATTGGGAAGCTAGAGATAGTGTGCTTGATGGATGTGAACAGAATGTTGCAGGCTATTGTGCCTTTGGTCTGAGCAGTTAGCCAATATTTGGAGCCCTTGTAGGTTTGTTTCTATTACAAAGAGAAATTGATGGGAGTCAGGTGTTTCTTTGCAATTCTGTTTTTTGGCAAAAAATGTACAGGAAGTCCTGTTTTCCTGAACACATTTGTATCCAACAAAAGACAGTTTCCTTTGCCACCATTTTCAAGTCTGCCCCTCCATCCATTCCCAGTAAATTCTGTCCATGGTTTCTTTCAGGGCCATACTCACAACCACTTCCCTCACTGTCTGTTGGCTTTTTCTTAAACACACACACAGCTTCAACCAGTATTCTAGCAGAGAACCCCTCAGACCACATGCCTTAGTTACTGAGGCTTTACCATGTGGTGTAGTGCAGGGGTTCCCAACCTTTTTAAGGCTGGGGATCCCCTCCTGAGGGGAAAAAAAATGTTTCCTGCCCCCTGGGGGGGGCCACATGCCGCTGCCTCCACGTGGGGCAGAATGTGGCCTGTGCTGCTCCCCTGTCGAGGAGAGGCGGCCGCTGCAGCCAGGGCCCCCTCCCGCTGCCCGGGAAGCTGGAGCTGCCATGGCCATGGCCTCCTGTCCTCGTCCCCACTAGTGTTCTCTGCCCGTCAACCTGTTCTCCGCCCCTCCTTTACCTTGCCACTGGAGCCAGGGGCATCTGGGCACCCCCCAGGCTACTCTTTCTGAGCATGCTTTTGCATGCTCAGGGTGGGAGTTTTAAAAACTCCCAGCCTGGGGGAAGCTCCTGGCTGGCCAGAAGCCAGGGTCTCTGTGGCAACCGGAGACCCTGGCGGTGTCCTGCCCCAGCTCCCAGCCTGTTTGCGGACCCCCTGGAGCCACTCTGCGGACCCCAGTTTGGGAACCACTGGTGTAGTGCATTGGGTGGTAGCCTCCCTATTGTTCACAGCTGTCTCTACATAAAGAGGCATTTAATTGCTCCTTTCTTTTAGTCTGAAAGGAGAGAGTCTGTTAGCTTTTAAACATATCCTGGGTAGCGTACAAATCAAAATGCTGCTTTTTGGAAGCTATTAACACCCTTTGGAAAAGCACGGGCAAAGGGGGCAGAATGATTGTAGGTATCAAACAGACTAGGAGTGAGAGACAAAAGGGAGCAGTAAAGCAAGAAACTGGGGAAGAATGTCAGGAGTGAGATTAGTAGTAAGGAAAAAAGAAATTCAGTGGGTCAGAAATGGTCCCAATGTCCCTGTGTGTGACTCTGAATGTTATTTGTTGCTCTGGCAAATACCTTTATATATTGCATCCAAAGAATTGGTGTTAAAGGAACATTAAAGTTGCAAAGGCAAACACTTGACAGTGAGGGCATTCCAGAATTAAGGTTGCTTGTGCATAATTAAGGTTTCCTTTCCTTGATTATTGAAAACAGCTGAAACTGTTTGACCTGAAACTTTCCTCAAAAAGTCAGCTAGTGGAAGATGCCTGGCATGGAAATTTTAATCCAATTAGTTTGACAAAGCTATGGGGCAACTGAAAACTGTATTATAATGGAAAGTGTGGTACCATGAAAGGTGGGAGGGTCCCAGAGTTTGGGCTGCAGCTGGAGTTTGAATGTCTACACTGCAATTAAACAGCCCTTTAGCCTGAGCCCTGTAAGTCTGATTCAGCTGGCACAGGCCAGTGATGGGTATGTGGCTGCAGTGCAGACATACCCTAGGTGGCTCTTCTAGCTCTGCCTATGATAAGACAAGGAAGGAGAATGGATCTTTTTCAGTTACATAGTCTGTTTTAAAGTGTATAGGTAATTCTTCTTAAATCATTAAACTGTATAAAGGATCTAATCATTCTGCCATGGGTTTCACTCTTGTTTTCTGTTTATTGACAGAGCACTCTTCCAATGGAGGAACACAGGTGAATGTAACTTGTATTGTTAATGTATGTAATTCAAACCACAATCCACAATCTCCAGAACAGACTGCTTCAACCACCATGGATTATGAAAATGTTTCCTGCTGCACACCAACAGAGGAAGAAATTCCTCTTTCAAAAGAAGAAAACCCGTTGAAAAGAGAATCTGAGATTCAAATTGTAGTGGAAGCTGAGGATAGTTTACCTCCAAACTCAGTGTTTCCAGAAGGAAAGCCGTTTCCACTGAGCGTTCAAGATGTGGGGATGAAAACTAGCTAAAGAAAATGACAGATCTGATGTGGACTGATAAAACTCTCTAAGCAGCTTTTGATCTGCTAAAAGAATTTCAATCTTAGAGATTTAAAATCTCAGATGCCTGTAGGTAGGGAGGGATTTGTACCCTTTTAAAATTTTTTAATCCTCTGATGGGTAGTGTTTGTAAAAAATTGATGGATCTTTTCAGAATTGTTATTTTTTAAAAGCTTTTTCTTTTAAATGTAGTAGTCTATCCAGCAAATTGTCAAGCACAAACTTCTCTTATGCTTGACCATGTGCCTTAATCCTAGTCTATAGAGATCTCCTCTACAGCTAAAAAGCAGGTGTATTCAGTTTTGTGCTTGTGCATTTATTGAACCGTCTTCTGAGTCTGCCTCCAGGATGCCATTTAAGAGTAATTATGATGCCATTTTTGACTGATATCCCATTGACTAAGAAATGGACTGAGACCAGCATTCCATGAGAAAAGACTTGTTGACCTGCAAGCTAGTGCTGTTAATTTAGTCACATTTTATGGCATCAAATCATACAATTTCCCATCTGATCACCCACCTGTTGAAATACATACTTTTAAAAAGGCATGTGTGCTTCAGATCTTTCCTTATGTCCTTGATATTTTTTGCTGCTGTTTTTCTTTTTCCTTTCTCTCATACCATGGAGGCATATCTGTTCCCTCAGATGTATGTGGACTGGAGGATGCCATCCTCTACATGAACTTTTATACTAAATTATATATATTCTATTCAACAATAGTGAAAAAAAATTGCTTATTTTTGTGAGTTGTACATATTTCATATTTTTAACTAAGAAAATATGTAAACTAGAACTTGTTATATTGACATAGGTGACTCAATCAAAGGAATGTTCCTAAGGGTTACTATCTTTGTGCCATGGCTGATTTAATGCTGCTAGTTGGCTGACTCTTACCTCACTTCTTGAGGTCCATCAGAGAGAAACTGGGCGCCAAATATTTCCCTCTGCATTTCAGTTAATACTACTGAAGATTCAGGCAAATACATTCTCATGCAGCTCATCCTGGTTGACTCCAGGAAAAGGACTCTCAGTTGGTGATTGTATAAGTGTGCTGTGAAGGGCTGAATTGAATGAATCCTCAATACCATCAAATGTCTTTTTTTGAAGCTCAGATTTTGGGATTATACTTCCCAAAGTCCTGTTGCACATGTGGTTTAACAAGCAAGTGTGGCATTCAAATATGTATTTTTACAATGAGCATGAATGTGACTCAGGCAAAGTCAAACAGGTGTCCCAGTTCTGTCCTTATTAAAACCCAAGCAAACCTATTGGAGACGCTCAGCTGTCTGTAACTGAATGTGAAATTTATTCCAGAAGCTTCAGGCTGAGTTCATTTAGGCTGAAGAAGAACTCAGCTTTAGGCTGAAGTAGATTTGATTGACAGCTGTTGAAGAGCAAGAATGTTTTACATTTTGACTTAAACTTTTAGGATTATCCTGTGTGGTAGTGGAAGTTAGAATGAAACACTGAACTATATTTTAACTTGCATATGAGAGTGTGCTCTGAAATAACATATGTAAATACTGAAATTAATCCAGGACCACAGAATTTATTATTGCATAGGCTGTGGTGAACATCTTTATCTGTTACAAACCCAGTTCTGGGAAGTGATGAGCTTTGAAACCACAACCCAAAAGAAAAAATCAGGGATCCTGCCATGGCAGTTAGTTTTCTGGGCTCTTCCTATCATGTAGCTGCCTGATGGTAGAAAACTCCTGACTTTGTATTCATGTAAATAATGTCAAAGCAATTTTAATATGTTAATAGTTCTGTATAAAAAAGTCATTTTATTTTTATAATTTATGTACGACTTGAACTTGTCTGTCCTTTCCATTAAACAAAATGCTTTTGTTTTTGTTTTTAAAAAATAAAAAAAATCCTTACATTTGTTGATACATTTGCATATTCTTAATTTCTGTATTCAAAACATTTTTTGGTTCTTTTTCTCATTGCCTAATTAAAGTAGGTTTATTCAGTTGCAGTTTCATTTACCACTTTCTAAATGCTGATGCTAGTTTAAAATTGTCATATTGTAAAAAGCTATTCATCATGAAGTTTTGAAAAAAGCTGTGGTCTTACAATCTGCTCTGTGTAGGTGGACTCTTATTCCCATCCAGACACCTGTCAACTTCGGTTATGTGGAATTCATTACAGGTTCAGGGGGCCTTAATGATTGTATAAAAAGATATAATTCAGGAACTGGTGTACAAAAATTCCAAGGTCACGTGCTCCATGTAAACAGGCCTTTCTAAATATTTGTTACAGCCTAATCCTCAGTGGTTCCCAATCTTTGAGTATGAGGGACCCCTTTCTAATGTCAAAAAAAATTTCATGGACCCCCAAATAGTATTTGTTATTGGAGACTGACTGCAGGCAGCAGTACTGCAGAAGGGTAGTGGAGGACCTGGCCCTGCCTGCTCCCAAGGGGTGAGGACATAGCCAGTGTGTGGTTGCACACAGCAGGTAAATACAATTCATTTGGTCTCAGAGGTGTCAAACTCATTCAATGTGGGGGGCCACATTAGAAGGCAGGACATGTGATGGCATGGGCTCCCCAGCCTTTTTGCCCCTCTATGTTCAGAGTGGCATAGGCCCCCCCCTTCCCCCTCAACCTTGCAGGCTCACACCTTCCCTTTCCCCTGTCCTGTGGGCTCCTCCTTCCCCACGCTGGCTCCTGGATCTCCCCTTTTTTTCTCCCCTTTCGACTTCCCCTACCTTGTGGTGGCAGGCAAAAAAAAAAAAAAAAAAAAGTCTCAGTCACAGGCAGCCAGACTATGTTCCTGCCTCCCTCAACCTACTCACTGTCAGTTATTCAGAATGCTGGCCTTTAGTTGGCTCAGTCCTGGCTGGCCTTTGGCTTGTTCCCACATGGGCCCCAGCCACCTTTTCCATTTGTGATTTGTGCAATGTGTGTCAATCAAATTATCATGCTGAACAACAATGAACTGTTGGGATGGGGGGCAGTGTGGTAGCTCTCCAGAGGTGGCCTAGTCTACTGGGACTGAGACTTGGATTTATTGTGAGACCATGGTGGAGCTGAGCTAGGATTGGCTGGAGTGCTTCCTTTGTTCCCCTGTGCTGTAATTTGGATCACATGAGTGAGTCAGAAGCATGCCCGGCCCTTCTCTGCAGGGAGCTTCTCTTTGGAGTTTGCTGCTACAGGTGGCTTCCAGGTGCAGCAGGCTTGATCAGTGCCCTTGGTAGGCCAGATCCAGCCCCCTTAAATGTGATACCCCTGATTTAGAGTCCTCTCCAATAACGGATTGCTAACCAGCAGCAGCTGGGGCTGGATTGGGCTGAAACCATGTGTCACTGGCTGGCAGCAGCTGGGGCTGGATGTATTCACAGACCCCTGAACCCTCACTGCATAGGGGGGCACAGCCCAATTGGCCCCACACCCCCTTAGCGATGGCCCTGGCCTCATGAAGTCAGGGGGAGCCTCTGTTGTCTTCAGCATGCATTGACTCACACCATTAGTGTCTGGGAAATACCTTTTCATCATGAAACCATGCTGAAGCAGGGCTTTATCCCTTACCCGCTGTTAGCTTTGTTTCACTTTTTTCCTTGAAAAAACATGTTCATTGTGTCTAAGACATTTCCCTTATTTGGCATCTATTGGCTTATCCTTATCAAACAAGGTGCTGTTACAATTTTAAAAGCTTATGAATCACATTGGATGGTGGTCTCCCTTACAAATAAAATTTGCCCTACTTCTTCCATAATGATCCTTTTTACTTGAAATGTAGGTGATTCTGTTGGGGAAGCCCATCCTTGAGCATCTCCATTACACACACACTGCTATACACCTCACATGATACTGGTGTATATGCTTCTGGTGCATGCAGCAGTTGCACGGGATCTGTGCTTACTTGCAGAGTCGCTGCCTTTTGTGATCTTTTGTGATTTTCATTGGATCTTGCAGGATATATTAATGTTTCTGTAATGTTCCAGCTGTTGGAAGCATGTGATTACAAAGTTGACTTTTCAATAAAAAATAAGAAAACAAGTCCTGTGGCACATAAAGACTAATAAACTGATTTATTGCTGAATTAGACTAACACGTCTCCCCCTTTGAAAATTACAAGCTGGTGCATGCAGCTCTTGGGACACATGGCAGCGACCATGTTGGTAATTCGAACAGCTTGCCTGTGGGAGACCGTTCCAGCTCTG
Organism: Podocnemis expansa; assembly: GCA_007922195.1. Taxonomy (NCBI): domain Eukaryota; kingdom Metazoa; phylum Chordata; order Testudines; family Podocnemididae; genus Podocnemis; species Podocnemis expansa. The sequence goes on along the minus strand of ML681963.1, from coordinate 4,992,208 downwards.
GTTCGCCACAAGCTTCCAACCAGGAAGGGACCGCCTGGACGAGGTACTATGTCCCTCAGTATGCCCTGGAGTCCCTCCCTGACTTCGCGATGGGTGGACTTCCTTTCGGGGAGTCCAAGCCCTCAGTGACCCTGATAACGGATGCGTCCGACTCAAGCTGGGGAGATGAGATCTGGTCATCCTGGCTCTGTGACGAAAAAGGAATCTAGTGGCGCTGTTTTAAAGACGAACAAAATTATATATCAGCAAGGAGTCTGGTGGCACTTTTACAGACTAAGAAATGTATTCATTGCATGACCTGGCCTGTTCATGGAATAACTCAAATTGCTCCTCTTTAAAAGTGCCTCTTCGTTTTGCTGAAGTAGACTAACAGGGCTACGTGCACGAGGGAGGACGAGCACCCCGAGGCCCAGCTGCTCTCTCTCTCCCCTCGGCTCAACGGAAAGCCAGTGCCCGCCCGTTGGGCGGGCTGCCCGCGCGCGCCGGCCTCCAGCCGCGGGGAGGGAGCGATCGATCGATCGATAGCTCGGTGCTCTAAAGGCAGGCCGTCCCATGGGTTGGCTCCGATTCGATTAGTACAGGCTGCTGGCGTCCCGACTCACGCGCAGGCCGCGAGCGGCTCGGTCCCAGCCTGGAGTGGGCCTCGGAGGCCGGGGCCAGAGAGCGAGGCGGGTGCCCGGGTGAGGGAGGCGCCGCTAACGGCCGCGGAGGAGGCTGCCTAGACTCGTGGCCCCGTGAGTGCCCCGGCTCCCGGAGAGCGCCCCGCCCTCCGCCGCGGGTCCCTGGGCCGGAGAGCGCCCCCCGCCGCCCGGCTCTCCCGGGAGCCTCGTCTCCTCGCAGTGGCGCCCCCAGCTGGCGGCGAGTCTCCGGCTCCCCTGCCCGGGCCTTGGCCTCGGTGACCGGCCCGCCGCTCCGCTCTTCTCCGGCCGTGCTCCAGTCCCCCCGGCAACGAGCCTGTAACCTGTGACCCCAGCCGGCCTCTGCTGCAGTCTCAGTAAGGTGACCTTGGCCTCCCTCCTGCCAGCAGGGCCCATGTTTCCCGCCCCTGCCCCCAAATAGCGTCCCCGCTCGCCCGTCCTCTCCTGCAGTGTAGCAGGGATTTCCCTGCACCCCCCGGAACTTCCCAGCGCCCTCCCCTAGTTGTCAGCTAGTAACAGTGTTATACCAATTTAGTGAGCGCCCCAGTACTCCCCACACCTCCCCCCCCAGTTTCCCCCGGTTATCAGCTAGTAACAGTGTTGCACCAATATAGTGAGCATCCCAGCACCCCACCCAGTGTCAAGTCCTGGGGTGAAGGCTGCTGTATAGCCAGAGTCCAGCAAGGTATTAGCTCTCCACACTCCTTGCACTAAGACTTCCTGTAGTCCTGCCGTTAGCAGGATAGGAGACTGGTTCACCAGGCCAAAAACAAACAAAAAAACCAACAAGGAGTCTTGTGGCTCTTAAAGACTAACCAATTTATTTTTCACAAGACTCTTTTGCTGGACTAGACTAACACAGCTGCCCTTTTGAAACTTCACCAGCCCATCCACCATGGTAATTCCCATCCTGTATGAGGCCTGTGCTACTGATTTAAAAGTTCCCTCCTCTCTGAAGAGACATGAGGTTTCTCATCCTTTCTGAATTCAGGCCCCAATTCTTCTTGATCAATGTTCATCCATTTTTTGTTTTGTATTTTTCAAGTAGGGATGTGTCTGCACCACAGTTAGTTTAAACTGAGGTAACTGTATTTTAGTAAAACTCGAGTACGATGACTTTGCAAAAATGTGTCTCTTCCTTTTCACACAGTCCTGTTTTTTAATAACATTTCCAGTTCATCTGGAAGCTGTCTCAAGATTTGCTTCTTGATTTTTGCCTCTCCAGTTTTCATCCAAAATGTGGTGTGAGGATAGGTTATTGCTTTACATGTTGGTTAAAACTTGTACTTTGTTAGTTGCTTCTGCAATTTCTATCTCAACCAAAAATGAAAGATTTTATTAGTGAATGCCAGTCTCTGCTATGTGGAAGACAAGACTTTAGTTCATGGACTGTAGAGCCAGCATTGCCTATGGAAACTTTTTAAAACACATTAAGACAAAAGATCAGATAACTTTAAATAATGAACTTCATGACTTTGAATGATTTTGGTTGTAATAGTTTAAATTACTGTGTGTTATTTAAAGATGTCTTTGTTTAACTTTTGGTTTTCAGTTTCATTTTTCAGCTTTAGCACAATGCAGAGATCAGTCTTTTTTATTTTGTTTTTTGGTAGATTATGGGTCTGTGACATTTTAAAAAAATGTTAACATTCATGTTTCAGCATTAATGTAGTAAAACGCATATTAGCTATGCAAAACCCCTGAGTTTTAATATAAAAATTAAAATGTTACTCAAGTTAGTCATTTCTGTTTGTTGTCCCACTTTATATAAAGTGTCTTTTCCACTTTCCACCACTTGCAGCTCCATGTTTTAAGAAATAACTCGGATTGCTTTGAGGGGAAATGATGTAGCCTCAGACACCCAATTAATACAGCAAGGGTATGTATGCACTGTATTTTTATCGTATCATATGTTGTGTTCATCCTTTTGTTTACCAGTAGCTTAACCGCAAAGTGCCTGGTCCTGCTCCAGTTTGAGTTAATGGTAGTTCTGCAGCCAACTTCAATGACAGCACTGCGAGGCATAAATCATAATATGCTTTTTAAATTTTCTGGCAGTAACATGGATTCAAATAAATGTTTGAGAACGATTGTGAGGGTAAAAGATTGGAAGTGGGGCCCTTGTTAAAGTATGTGTAATTTAGCTCTACAATCTTGACAGTGTTTCTTCAGAAATTGTAAGGTCATGGCAGCTGTCAGTGGTATCTGAATTTACTGTATTCGAGCAGACAGTAAATTAAAAATGACAAACTGGTTTTTACAAGTGTCTATGACTCATGGATGCTACAAGGAAATAGAAGGAAAGGCCCTGCCCTGGGAGCTTATCCACACAAGTAGATCCCTACTGGTTCATTGTGCTCACTGACTTCACTGGGTGTGAGGATCCTCCTGTATATGAATCAGCTTGTTGAATTGGGGCCTTTATTAGAAAAAAATGAGCGTTCCATGCATACACGCTAATCTTCCCATTCACACCACTGGGGCAAGACTAGGCAGTCAAGTAGCTTCTTATTCTATGAACATGATTATATCTTGCTCATAATCCTAAAATAATGCAACATAAATATTTCGAACAAACAACTAAAAGTGTATAATGTATCATTCTAGACTTTTGTTTAAAATATATATATAATATATGCAGTGTATAGAAATGGTGTTATAAGAAGGCAGATGTTTACATTTGCATCTTGTGCACCGAGCTAAGTGAAAGGATGAGGTTATCCATTTTTTCCTTGTTCTAGGGCTATATTGCCCTCTACGAATGCTGTTTAGGGGGCAGGAAATCCATTAAGTTTTCCCATATGGAGTTTCAAGTGTACTCTTCTTTCAGAGAGTTAGTTTCTCTCTTCCTGTAATGGAGAGGGCTGGAAGTTTGGCTAACTTCTCTTCCCAGAAAACCTGATCTGTAGAGCCTCTGTGATCCACAGAGATCCTGCACATGGGTATTGCCTCTCTTTAGCCATCTCTAGGCTGTTCATAGAGTATTATAAGGACTTCCCCTGCTAGCTGCTCCTCCTGAGAATCTTGTTCATGGGGTCTTACACAGAATGGAGCATGGGCTGTAAGTAATATTGACAAGATCAGTATTAATGTGAACTAAATAAGTTTGAGGTGGATGTGGATGTACATGTGCACTAAGATAGTAGGATATATATGGTATGAAGCTACACATATCTACCAGAGAGAACACTGCTCAAGAGAGTGGCCACCCTCCTCTCCATACCACAGTTTTGGAAGTCAGAGCACCCAAATCTTATGGAATACTTGTGGAGGGGCTTCCTGTGTGGTTGGAGGAAGATGCAAAAGGCTATAGAGACAACAAGTTCACCTTCATCCTGAACTGCCTGTTTTTAGTCTCCCTCCCTGAAACCAGAGGGAACAATGTTGTATCTTGTTAATTATTGCTTCAGGGTAGCAGAGAGCTGCAATGTGAAGGATGCAAAGAGGAATTTTTATATAATGATTCTATAAGGAACAGAGCTTATATTTGCATAATATGATCTTAATTAATGCTTTGATCAGTAGATCTTAAAGTGCTTTACAAGACAGGGCATTATCGTTATCCCCATGTCACAGCTGGGGAGACCAAGACACAGAAGTAAAGTGATTTATTAAAGGTCACCCAGAAGACTAGTGGCAGAGGTAGGAATAGAAGCCTATTGATTTGGGTCCAGTGCTCTATTCACTAGGCCACAATGCTAGGTTTTTTTAATCACCAAAGCATTGGAAATCTCAGTGAGGAAAGGGTTTAAAAAAAAAAATTAGCACAGTGTACCACAATAAAGATTGAAGCAGCTGAAGTATTATTGGAGTTCATATAGTATAAATTAATGCAGATAGTTACCTCATTATGCTGTGCTGTGACCCAAGATCAACAGGCTAACTGAAAGTACAACAAGGAGTTGTGTGGCACTTTAAGACTAACAGATTTATTTTTTGCATGATCTTTCGTGGGAGAAGATCCCACCTCCTCAGATGCTTCGAAGATGGGTGAACTTACAGAAGGGAATGGAACTAAATGTAAGGGGGTGTAAAACATAGGATCAGGTCATAAAGTAACAGCAAATCAGAGCAGTTTACAGGCTCAAACCATGGGAAGCCTGAAGTCAAATTACCCTTTGTAATGGGAAAAGAATCCATAGTCTCGATTGAGTCCTGCTTTCACAGAATTTAGCTTGCATATTAATTCTGATATCAGGATATCCTGATATCAGAAATCAAAGAACAGAGAAACCAGTTGCTGATCACTTCCATCTTCCTAATCACTCGATGATGGATTTGTTAATGACTGTCATTAGAGCTGTACCTGAGACATCAAGACTTCAAAGAGAGACAGCTGAACTCGAATTAATATGCAAGCTAAATTCTGTGAAACCAGGACTGAATCGAGACTATGGATTCTTTTCCCATTACAAAGGATAATTTGACTTCAGGCTTCCCATGGTTTGAGCCTGTAAACTGCTCTGATTTGCTGTTACTTTATGACCTGATCCTGTGTTTTACACCCCCTTGCATTTAGTTCCATTCCTTTCTGTAAGTTCACCCATCTTCGAAGCATCTGAGGAAGTGGGATCTTCTCCCACGAAAGATCATGCAAAAAATAAATCTGTTAGTCTTAAAGTGCCACACAACTCCTTGTTGTTTTAATTGAAAGTAGCCATGCATAGCAAAATTCTTGTTTTTTTAAAAGCGGCTGTTCTAGGAAACATCTTGTACTTAATATTTAATCATCCACTCCCAAAGGCTGTAGAAATTGTGAAACTTGTTTGCAATTTTACACTTTCTTTGTATTAGAGAATGGGAAGTGGTTTGAGAGATGGTATACTGTATTTGAGACATGTTTCTCCTTTGCCTTTAAAACAGAATACAACTGAAATGTGGAACAAAGAATGACAACATCTTAGCCGCTCTTTCACAGGACGCAATATGTTGGAGCGACTAGTAGCCTGGGTCCTCAACACCTATTTGGGCAAATATGTCAATAACCTGAACACTGACCAACTTTCAGTAGCTCTTCTGAAAGGCAAGAGTTTTTAGCATTGCTTGCTGTAACTCTGTTTTATATTTTAAGAGTTGTATTGTTGAATAATTTTATATTCAGTGGAAGCTGGAGTAGATATATGGCATATATTTTACATATCTGATTAGCACTTGCATCCTTTTTGTTATACTATAATCATAAATTGGTGTAAATAAGAATATAGAATTAAAACAAAAATAGTGAACAAAGCTTCTTGCTTTCCAAGCAGAAGTGCTTCTTAAAGGGTTAGCATCAGCTCAATTTTTTTAAACTACGCTAAAAAAATATTTTACAGTTTTGGTGGACACTGAAGGTTTTTAAAAAGTCTGTAGCAAAATATGTTTAGGTTTTCTGCTCTACTCTTGTTGTTTCGAGCAATCTGCTGGGTATGCCTAGGAGCAACTACTCCAGATGTGCTCAGGCACGCCCATTTCCATGAGCATGCAGTCTGGTTTGCTGCCTCTTTTGTTTCATTTTCAGTTTTGCTGCTGCTTTTCTAGTAAAGACCTTCTTTCAGAACCTTGCAAAGACTGTGCTGTAAACAAATAGTGAAACTGACTATGCACTTGATAAAATTGTGCCTGTGTCAAGCAAAGAAATTCAGAAAATAGAAATATTTTCTTTAGTCTTTGTTATAATAATTATAGGGCTTGTTTGAAACAGTAGTAGGTACAAAATCAGTGGAAATCTGATTTATTTTTTAAAAAATTGACATTCTTTTAAACATCAACTGGCAATACTAAATGTTTCAAGAAATCATTGTATTTTCAAGATATTTAGAGCAATATTTAAAGTATTTTTAGAGAGTGTATATCAAAAAGCATATATGAATGCAGCTTATGTAATGGGTTAATGTAATTTTTGAAAAGTAGTAAAACAAACTGTGACATGATCTCTGTCTGTAATGCTCTGGTATGGGGTTTTCAGAATTTTGAAGGTGAGAAATAGTGTTTGGCACATGTTAATTGGAAAGAAGAATCAAGCATATAGGGATGCTTCTGAGAGAGTGTATTCAGTGTGAACAAGCGGAGAGATTTGGAACGAAGCTTGGACGGAATATTTGGGAGTGTAACAGTTGCCATAGTTTTCAGTGTGTAGTTGCAATGAAAATGTGTGTGTACATATTTGTTCAGTTGCTTCTCATGCTGTAGAATATGCATAACAGGTAAGGGTGAGCATTTATTTGAGTCCTTACTGAGACTCAGGAAAGGTGGAGTAATAACTCATGATAAAGGAATTTCAGGATGTTAATCAAAGACAGAAAGAAAAGAAGCAGCACACAGACCCTGGACTTTAGAAAATTAGATTTTTGCTCCCTCGGGGAACTAATGGGCAGGATCCCTTGGAAGGCTAATCTGAAGGGCAAAGGTGCCCAGGAGAGCTGGCTGTATTTTAAAGAAACCCTGGTAAGGGCACAGGAAGATACCATTCTGATGTGCAGAAAGAACAGAAAATGTGGAAGGTGCCCAGCGTGTCTTAGCAGAGAACTCTGCAGTGAACTGAAACACAAAAAGGAAGCTTACAAGAAGTGGAAGCTTGAACAGATGGCTAGGGAGGCGTATAAAGCTATTGCTTGGGTCTGCAGGACAAAAATCAAAGGCCAAAGTGCAGTTGAAGTTGCAGCTAGTATGAGATGTGAAGGGTAAGAGGAAGGGGTTTTACAAGTATGTCAGTAATAAGAAGAGGATCAGGGATGGTGTAGATCCCTTACTGAATGGGACAGATATCCTTGTGGTGGATGATGCAGAAGAGGCTCATGTACTCAATGCTTTCTTTACCTCAGCCCTTCACAGGCAGGGTCAGCTCATAGGCTGCTACACTGGGGAACACAGAATGGAGAGAATAAGAGTGGCCCTCAGTGATTGGAAGGTCAGGTTAGAGACAGTTGGATGTGCACAAGTCTATGGAACTGGATGACTGGCGTCCAAGGGTGCTGGGGGAATTGACCGATGTGATTGCAGAGCCGCTAGCCATTATCTTTGAAAAACTTGTGGTGAACAGTGGAGGTCCTGAATGATTGGAAAAAGGCAAATGTAGTACCTATCTTCAAGAAAGGGAAAAAGGAGGACCCGGGGAGCTACAGCGCCATCAACTTCACCTCAGTCCCTGGAAGAATCATGTAGCAAGTTCTCAAAGAATCCATTCTGAAACACTTGGAGGAAAATAGTGATCAGGAACAGTCAGCATAGATTCACCAAGGGCAAATTGTGCCTGGCCAACCTGTGCTTACCTTCTATGATGAGATGACTGGCTATGTGGATGTGGGAATAGCTATCGATGTGATATACCTCAACTTTAGCAAAGCTTTTGATACCATTTCCCACAGCATTCCTGTCAGCAAGTTAAGGAAGTATGGTTTGGAGGAATGGACCATAAGGTGGATAGAAAGCTGACTAGATCATTGGGCTCAGTGGGTAGGGGTCAATGGCTCAATGTCTATTTGGCAACCAGTAACGAGTGGTATGCCCCAGGGGTCATTCCTGGGGTTGGTTCTGTTCAACATCTTCATTAATGATCTGGATGATGGGATAGATAGCACACTCAGTAAATTCATGGACGACACCAAACTGTTGGAATGGTAAACATGCTGGAGGGCAGGGATAGGATTCAGAGAGACCTAGACAAATTGGAGCATTGGGCCAAATGAAATCTCATGAGGTTCAGCAAGGATAAGTGCAAAGTCCTGCTCTTAGAGTGAAAAAACCTCATATACTGCTACAGGCTGGGGACGGAGCTGCTGAGTAGCAGCTGTGTATAAAAGGACCTGGGTGTTATGGTGGATGGGAAGCCGGATGTGAGTCGTCAATGTTTCGTTGCCAAAAAGGCCAAAGGCATATTGGGCTGCATCAGTAGGAATGTTGCCAGCAGTTTGTGGGATGTGATTATTCCCCTGTACTTGGTGCTGGTGGGGCCACCTCTGCAATAATGTGTCCAGTTTTGGGCTCTGTACTACAGAAAGGATGTTGACAAATTAGAAGAAGTCCAATGGAGGGCAACAAAAATGATTAGAGGTTTGGGGGCACATGACTTGTGAGGAAAGACTGAAGGAACTAGGCTTATTCAGTCTGTGGGAGAGAAGATGGGAGGATTTGATAGCAACTTTCAGCCACTTGAAGGGGTGCTGCAAAGAGGAGGGAGCTCATCTGTTCTCAGTAATAACAGGACAGAACAAGGAGCAAAGGTTTCAAATTGCAGTTGGGGCAGTCGAGGTTGGACATTAAGGAAAATTTGCTCACTAAGAGGGTGGTGAAGCATTGGAATGGTTTACATAGGGAGGTGGTGGAATCTCCATCTTTGGAAATATTTAAGGCCTGGTTAGACGAAACCCTGGGTGAGATGATTTAGTGGGAGTGGTCCTGTTTTTAGCAGGGGGTTGGACTAGATCAGTGGTTCCCAACCTTTTTGAGGCTGGAGACCTCTTTTTAACCAAAATATATATATATCTCTTTGCGGCCTCCTTGGCTGATTATGTAATCTGGCCCACACCACTGGGAGAGCCCACAAGTAGTGCTGTCACCACCATTGCCCGCGTTGCTGGGGAGACAAGCCACGGCAGCTGTGGCCCCCTACCTTTGCTCCTGCTGGGGAGCCCCATTCCCCTGCCAGGATCTGGCCGTGGGCGGGGAGCATCAGGGCTGTAGCTGGATTCCGGTGCCAGTAGGGAGAGGCTCTGCAGACCCCCTGCAACATGTCCACAGACCCCTGTGGGTCCCTGGACCAGAGGTTGGGAACCACTGGACTAGATCATGGGTTTTCAGACTTCAGGTCAGGACCTAGTATTGGGTCATAGATGCTCAGGCATTGGGTTGCAGCACCCCCTGCCGCCACCATCAAAAGACTGGAATGCATTGCTCAACGATGCAATTGTTGGGTTGTGGGCATAAATGATTTTTTTTTCAACTGGGTCCTGAAGAAAAAGTTTGAAAACCACTGAACTAGATCATTGGTTTTCAAACTTTTTTCCTTGGGACCCAGTTGAAAAAAAAAATGTATGTCCACGACCCACCAGTTCCATCTTTGAGCAGGGCATTCCATTCTTTTGGTGGTGGCAGCAGAAGGTGCTGTGACCCAGTGCATGAAGGTCCGCAAACCAGTATTGGATCCTGACCCTAAGTATGACAGCCACTGGACTAGATGACCTCATGAGGTCCCTTCCAAACGTACGATTCTATGAATGTCTTGACTGAGTTACATGATGTAGTTCCTCATGCCTTTGCATATTTTGAGAGGAAGTTTCTTTACTCAGTAAGGAGCCAGTTTTGACTGTTGGTTACTTAAATAGTTCTAAGCTGGAATTTTGACTGATTGTCAGTGCATAGCCTTTGACTCTTGTTTGGCTGAGCTTTGGCTTGTATGCCTATCAGGTTTGGGACTACGACAGGTGGGGGAGAAGCACATAGAATTATGCATTCAATTGTATCTGTTCTGAAGAGTCTGCAGTGTTCTTTTTTTTGTATTTGTACAGTTCTTAGCACAGTGTAGCCTTTATCTTGATTCAAGTTTTTGGTGCCTGTGACAATAAATATTAATATATTGAAGCATTAAAAAGGTGGCTGCATGAAGTTCCTTCATTGTCTGAAGTATATTTCCTGATCATTAGAGACTAGAATCTTTAGGATTTTTGGAATAGATTCTTAGAGTATTCTGTTGAAACCAGTGGAAGATTTCTGGGTATGTTGGAGAGAGATCTTCTGTAAGTATTCTCCTAACAGGAAACAAGGTTTATATTCTTCTGTACCTGTTGAAGTCAATGAGAGTTGTGCGTGTTTAATTCCTGATGGGATTTGGCCCTGTGTTTTTAGTATATGGCCATGTTTTCTGTTAAAGGCCCAGTCTTGTATTTGTCACTTAGGAGAAACTCTACTGAAGCTAGAGGGAATTTTAATCAGAGTAATGAATGTCATACTACCCAGTCTCTAAATGAGTTTCTCACAACGAATTTTCCCTATACCATTTTCCTTCCTCCTTCCTGTTCATGCCTTCTACACCATCATTTATTCTTCTCCATCTCTGTCCATCCCTTCTCCTTCTCTTCCTCCCTCTCATCCTGTTTAGTGTTTTATTGGTTTTATTGTTGTCGTAGCTAAAAATCTTCTACTTTCTGGAGCCCAAAACAACACTTTGAGAGAGTTTGTCTGCTGTTCCTAGAGAACAGATAAATTTACACATTTGAAAAGAGCATAATTTCTTGAAATTGTATTTCAGTGCTAGGAAGGAGGCCATAGTTCTCATCTTGGCCTCTCAAGAGCAAGGAAATTAAAACATGCTGAAATACGAGTTGAAATGCATAAACTGTACAGGGCTTTTCATAAAATACTAAAATATGATTGCCTGCCATGGAGCTGTAGAGCCAAGGATGCTACATTTAAAGCATTGTTGCGTGTTGGCTGTTAATATGTTTTTCTTTGCTTATGGAATTATTTTATTTATGCCATGCTATTGACAACTGTCATTATGTTTACAAAAACTTTAAAAAAAGTCAGTTTCCATTAATCCGGTTGTTTTGTCCTAATTCTAATGTTTGTATGGGACATTTTAGAACAATGTTATTTTTTCCCTTTCATACATGCTATTGTCAAAGTTTTTGTTTTTTTGTTTTGGAAAGTGTGTGTCCTTGATTATTTAAATGTGTGTATGTGTATTTTTGTCAAATCCCAGATAACATCTAATTTGGTTATTTAAAAAAAAAAGGTGTCAAGAGGGGAAGTTCAGAGTAGGTACCTTAAAATACATGTGACTGTATATTAAATAATTCTGGGACATGGCATTTGAAAATCATTACAAAATATTAATTAGCACATCTGATTGTCTCATTCTTCAAAATGATGGACTTCCTTTGTTTCTGAAATAGAATGTTATTCTTCTTTATTTGTGTTAATTAAAAAAAAAAAACTTATTGGGATTAAATTTATAATCCTCAGCCAAGCATTCTTTAACTTAGTTTTGCTTAAACACTGCAATTTCTCTTCTTCCTGTAGGTGCTGTTGAATTGGAAAACTTACCATTAAAGAAAGATGCCCTGAAAGAACTGGAGTTGCCATTCGAAGTTAAAGCAGGTATATATTTTTGCGTCAGTTTCTGCGTGTGATGGGTGTTCCCTACAGGAATTTATTTTTATCAGTTCCTGCTGTAAGTAGGAGTATTTCGGAAATTTTTTTAAAAGCTATTTCCTAGTAGTAAATCATAGCTGGAACTGACCTTAAAATGAAAGTTTGCATCTGAGTGTCAGATTCATGAACGCATAATATAGCCTGAATTTATGGTAAACAGATTCTGTTTTAACATTGCAATCCTTATATCCTTTTCATTTCTGACTGTACATAGAGTATAACAGTGTGCCTCTGCAGGGTTCTAACAGTATTTCATCTTGGTGGGTTCAGGTTTCATTGGCAAGATAACACTCCAGATACCTTTTTATCGCCCACATGTGGATCCATGGGTGATATCTATCTCAAAGCTCCACTTAATTGGTGCACCGGGAAAGCAAGAAGACTTTGATGAAGAAAGAGAAAAGTTGCTTGAAAGAGAGAACAAGAAAGCTCTTCTTCTAGCACTAGAAGAAAAATGGAAAGTGAGTAACATAGGACTTACTTTCTACAATAAAGGAGCTGGTTTTGTTTTGCCATTATAGCTGTTTTGCCATCATGGTAAATTGATCACATTTAAATCTTCTAACAAATGTTATTCAGTTTTTGAGTCAGTATCAAGGAAATCAAGTCATGATTTTGATCTGCAGGTGATAAAGCAGCACTGTTTTTGGGTTTCTTCAGTAGGCTGGGATACCCAGAACTATTCTATTATCACTTTAGATGACAGCAATTTCATTGTAACACTGTACTGCTGCTACATGGCTAAAGTTTCTGAGTTGATTAAAGATACAGGTTAAAGTTCAACCCAGATCAGCTGAAATATTGGTGATGGGCTGGGGATGTCTGGAGAATCTCTTTTGAGCATTTCATGTTGTTTGCCTTAGAAGTTAGCTAAGCTGAGCAACTTATCTGTGCATATATTATTTTATTATTATTATTTTTTTTTTTTTTTGTTCCTGTGAGCTGTACATGATAGCTTGTGGCTTTTTCGCTCTAGGGTATTCAGAAGTTAACCCTTCTTTTGGATCCAGACATTGCCACAAAGATCCATGCTTTGGCTAAAATAAAAATAAGCTTTTTTTTTTTTTTTTTTTTTTGGCATTTCCATGGAGAACCACTTCTGGCAGTCGCTTTCAAGATTCTTTATCTATGAGTATTAATTACTTCTGTGCTTTAGGAACTATGCTAATTAGTTACTGTTTCACAAATGTGCTTTGTAATTTGACTACTGGTATGCAAAATCTTAAATATTGGACCAGTCTACTGGAAGAATTGACTGTTGTCCAGTTTCCCATTCCTGGCAGATGTGATTTGGCACACACTCAGTTTTCAAGGGAATGGGAGGCAGGCTTTGTTCCAGTGAGAGTCAGCAGCTCTGGAATGTGTTGTTCAGAAATTTGTATGTAGTTTTATTTGAAAAGACGTTTTATTTTGTAGATGTGTCATGAAATTGCACTCTGTTGCTGGACCATGTTGTTTTGGTTGTCGGGATGGATATTCTATAGTGCTTTTGAAAAATTGAGCACTAGAAAAGTCAGGAGAATAAAAGAAGACTGTGTTGCTAAAAAGCTTGTTTTTTTTTTTTTAATAAAATAGAGGGAAAACATGCTGAGGATTATTTGGTTTACATTTCTACTACAATCCTATCTTAATAGTAGGAGAGAGGTGCGCGTCTCTGTGTGTGTGGGGGGATGATATTTAAAGGCGGGTTAAAAAAGAAGCCACTTTAACCCCAGAAAAATGGTAAAATCATATAAATAGTAGTTAGTTATAAATAGTTTGATATGTTTTTTTGAACCTGATTTCAGCTTGATACTAAGTACGGTTGTAAGACAGTTTAACCTTTTAGTCAACAGTGTAATTAGGAGACAGCTTGTAATTCTATTGATCAAGAAAAGCATCTGTTACCTATCCTTATCCTTGTGTAATGTGTAAATTATATTCTTTTGTCTTAATACATAGTCTATAACATTAAGAAATTACTTATGTTAAATAGATTTTTGGCTTTCAGAACTTCCTCTAATTGTCCTTCATCAACTATCAAGAAATTCTGTTATGTAGTTTGTGCACTAAATTGTAGTTCTTAAAAAATATCACCAAAGGTGGTACTAATAGTTTTAAAGTGTCCTTAAAATGGACTATTTCAATGAAAACAATCTCTTGTTTAGAAGTAAACATTCCCTAGCAGTGCTTGCAATGCAAACATCATGCTCGGGGATCGGAACCAGACCCTGAAACTGTCTAGCTTACTTTGCGTGCTTCAGCTGACGTATCTGTTGAAAATGAATGACATAAATGGTTTAATTTTTTTAACAGTAAAAAGACATTTAAAAATTCTTTATTATCTAAACTTTTGGTGATCCAAATAAATCAGTCTTTGTTAAACAAGAGTTTTAATCTGACTGTCTGTTTCTAGTTTCAGGGTAGCAATCACTTATATTATTCGATATTTTCTCCTCTAGCTTTGTAAACATTAAAATGTGCTTGCCAGCCCTTATACTGAAAGAGAATATATTATCTTTTAAATAAAATTGCTGTTCTCTCTCTTTCAGAAAGAACAGCAGCAGAAAGGAGAGTCTTACTGGTATTCAGTTACTGCATCTGTGGTGACAAGAATTGTAGAGAACATTGAAGTATGTCTAATGGGACTAACAGTCTTTCCTTCTATTTACTAAAGAATACTTGGTTTGTATATAATGTACTACTTGTTTTTTTTTCAGGCGAGTCTGCATGTGTGAAACGTAGGTGTATACTTAGTAGAGAGACCTTTTTCAGAGCTAAAATCCTTCTTCTAAATGCTGAGCCAAGCCAGAATTCACGTAATGAGGGGTTTATGTGGGAGTAGGAATTTTTCGCCCTCCCATGTCTTGAAGAAGTGTTACTCTTCCTTGCTTTATGGAGAAATTCAATGGATAATAGATCCAAATAAAAGCTGCCTAGCTATATGGTTCTCCTAACTATAGAACTGGAGTGCCTTCCAATTGGTAATTCTTCCAATTTTTGAAGTTAAAGTGTATTAAAACATTATCTATAAACCTGAATATGAGTGTGACAAGTTTGCTGGGGTAATATTTTGTACTGACCCAACTTCTGTTTGTCTTTTTTTTTTTTTTTTTTTTTTTTTCCACACGCATCTGGTCAGATAGTAGATGTTGCTATTCAGATTATTCCTTCCTTTGTTGTGTTGTCAAGTTTCCATATTACATGGCAAAATTTACTGTCTTTTATTGTTGCTTGTAGTATTGTTGTAGCTGTGTTTGGTCCAAGGATAATAGTGTAGCATTAAACTGTGTAAAGGAGAAAATGGAAACATGTCTGATGCTTTGTCCTTTGGCATTTACTTAATTCTACTTGTTTTTGGTGTAGGAAGCTTGATGCTGCCTAAAAGTTTGCTGAACATACTCAAATAAAATGCATAGGCAGTCTTAAGCTAGCAATACTGGAAAGCTGGGTGCTCACTAAAAAGCTTCTCTCCTTAGCTGTAAGCTCAATCAGTATTCTAGCTGCTGGGCTCCTTTTCTCTCTTAAAGCTAATGGTTTGTGCATATTTACTTCTTCTTAGGTATATGTTTGCTAATTAAAAGCTCTAAGGACATCTGCATTATTAAAAAACCTGTGTCAAAAGACACCCCAAAAATAAGCTGCCCTTCCTGTAATTCCTCCTGTGTCTATTTATGCTTGCTGCCCTGTAAATGATTTCATCTTCTGTTTGCCTCACCTATATATAGAGGATATAGTTCATGCTAACATGTATTGAGAGATCACATCCATGGAGTGATGCTGATCTCATAACTCGCTTCATACAATACACAGCTGAGGCAACAAGGAATTGTAATAGGCTGTCATTAACAATACCTAGAAATAACTGGAGCTTCCCAGGGGTGATATAACATGTAATAAGGACACAAATGAGATATTCGAAGTTTAACACCTGGGGCCAAATATGTCATTCTTTATTGTACAATGTATCAGCAAAATTCAGTTAGTTCTATGCTGTTAGAAATTTTGCACATGTAATATTAATTCAGGTCAGCACTTCATGTTCTGTTAATGCAGTACTAGTTTTAATTCTAGTCTGTACTTATGATTCCGTTGTATTTGAGCAATGTGTCTGTATCGCTGTAACATCTGTGACCTACAAGGAAGGGTAGTAGAGAAACAGCAAAGAAAAATAGCCAGTTTTATGAAAATGGCAAATACATAGCTGGTGTTCTTAACATCTGGAGAGACTTGCAGACCACAGAGAACAGGAGAAGAAATATGGAGTAGAG
This sequence comes from Podocnemis expansa, assembly GCA_007922195.1. Lineage (NCBI taxonomy): Eukaryota > Metazoa > Chordata > Testudines > Podocnemididae > Podocnemis > Podocnemis expansa. Next base: position 4,976,190 of record ML681963.1, on the reverse strand, counting down.
TCTGTGGGAGTGCAGTCAGGAAATGGCAGGAGGATTCCATCATGGAATAACATGTTAAAGAATCTTGTTTGTTTCTTGGAAATGTAAGTTAGTGAAACAGTTTGAATACAAAATGAACAAGGAATCCTGTGGCACTTTTAAAGATCAACAAATTTATTTTTCACAAGGGCTTTCTTGGGAGACATTTGTTATACTTTAAAAGTGCCACAGGACTCCTTCTTTGTTTTGCTGAACTAGATAACACAGCTACCCCTTGGGAGGTTGAATATAGTTTTTGAGCATTGCAATACACTATACCTATTTCGATTTATAACAAAATCCTTTTAGTTCCTGTCTTTTTTTTTTTCTTTCTCCTCAGTTAAAAATTCAAGATGTCCATTTGCGGTTTGAGGATGGCATCACAAATCCTTCACAACCATTTGCCTTTGGAGTATGCATCAAAAATGTGTCAATGCATAATGCTGTAAATGAACCAGTGAGTATACATCAAAGATAAAACTGCATGAAGGAACCATACCTTCTAAGATGTTATGTCACTTTCATATTGAAATAGTGTAACTTTTTCCAGCTTTTAATATGGATTGCAGTGGTGGTTGTTAAATAATTGCCGCAAAAATTAATTTATAACATGATTCCTAAGGATAAGATTGTCGTAGATAATATGCAAAAGTAAAAAATGGCTGCGTGTTAACACACTGTGTATTGGTGATGACAAAACAGTCAGATTTAAAAAAAATATTTTGTCACATTTTGTTTGATACATTGATTAAGTTCTTCGATTTCTTTTTTTTTTTACTCAAGGTAGAGAAGTTGATGCGAAAAAAGCAGTTGGAAGTTTCTGACTTCAGTATTTATTGGGATACTTATTGTGCTTTATTGGGAGACCTGCCTCTTGGTGAGCTACAGGTATGGGATGAGTATTTGGAGGGAACAATATTGAATTTTATGGGGAGAAATCAAGGGGGAAATCAAGATTATTTATGTTCTGCCACTGCTATGTAATAGAAATTAAAATAGATTTTATAGTGGATCTAGGTCCAGGAATATTTGGAGCAACTGAAGTTGTGAATTCATGATGTAATTGGAAAAATTAGTATGGGACCAAGTGAAAACTGAACTGTGAACTACCTGACATTGACTGACTAACTTTAATAGCCCTTCTTAAAACATGCTGATTCCATGACGTCTGTTAATGCTTCTACAAATATAGACTCTAAAATAATATTTCAGCCTATAAATATTAAAGAAAAATAAGATTACATAAGCAAGAAACATGCAGAATTAATCCATTCAAATTATATGCTGTCAATCCGACTACCTTCTCTTAGGAGCAGTTGTCCTCTCTTTGTATTTATGTATCTCCTTGTTCCACCTCTTGATTTAATTTAGGCCTCAGGGTAGTGAGTTGTACTGAATTCAGTGGGAGGCTGTGCAGAATTTCAGAGTGTGGACATCATTGGTAGAGCCCTGTATTATATATCAGTGGATATGATGTGAATAACCGCGGACCATTTCTTGCAGATGCAGATTGGATGTGGATCCACATGTGTATCTGTGTAGGGCTCTACTGATTGGATCTTACTGCAGGATAGGTGCTTGAGATTGTGGGCACCAAGGGAGACAGGATAGGTTTTTTTTTTTTTCCTTTTAAACTGCTACGCAAAATGTGGTTTTTGTGGCTAAAATATGAGACCAGCATTTCTCCTGACTTCATATGATCTTTGACGTAGCATCTTTTTATGCTCTAGTGTATTTAGTATAAAATGGGGCTAATGTTTTCTGATGTCTGTGTTTTATAGGACTAAATTCATTTTTATAAAATGCTTTGATAATCTCAGAAGATACTGTAGAAATGTGAAGTATTATTATTTTAAAGTGCCTTGCACAGCTATTTAGCACTTCATGAATAGTTTTCCCAAATATACAAATGAGATTACCTCCTTTTATAAGAACAATTCCATGAGGTGAAAACCTGTTTAAAAAAGATGGACTCCCCATAGTGTAATACACCTAGCAGAATCGCTATTAGTAGATCAAGTCATTTATATAGATTGTGTGTATGTATTCTGTGCAATGACAGATTAAATATGCTTGTAATTCACAGGACGCGATGGACAAAAGTATGGAGAGCCGTGACCATAATTACATCTTGGAGCCTGTATGTACTTCAGCTCTCCTCAAGAGAAACTGTTCTAAGGAGCCTTTAAGATCACGACATACTCCACGACTTGAATGTGATATCCAACTTGAGACAATACCATTAAAACTTTCACAGGTAAAACGACTTCTCAGTGAAGCATTTGTCTGGACCATGGTTTAGGCATCCATTTATTTCCAGTTGACCCACAGAACATAAAATTGAGATTTTATTATTGTGCAGATAAATCATCAGAGTGGTTTTTAATTTAACAGAATATATCAGCACTGCTTAATTTATTTAAATGCTTTTTTTTATTAAAAGATGCAGTATCAACAAATCATGGGGTTCTTAAAAGAGCTCGATCGAAAAGAGCGACAGCTAAAATTCAGGAAATGGAAACCAAAGGTTCCAGTAGCTGAAAAGTAGGTGTGGGGGTGGGTGGGTGGGTGGGGGTGTGTGTGTGTGTGTGTGTGTGTGTGTGTGTGTGTGAATATTCATGTTAATGTTGCTTTTGTTTTTATACAATTATGTAAAATACCCTTGTACATGTCTTTGTCTTGCACTCATCTGAACAGTGCTGGTTAGAATAAAATTGGGGCAAAAATCACAAAGGTGATAGCTAATGATTATGATGTGCATCATTTAGAAATGCATTTAAATTATATCATAGTTTGAATATTCTGTGCTATCCCAGGTGAATTGCCATATGTTTAATTTGGATTTATTCTTGAAATAAAAATTGCAGCGATCCAAAGCTCCAAGTGCTTCTTTCATAAGTTATAAGAACCAGTGATAATAGTATGGGAGCGTGCCCCCCACCCCCACATCTTTTGAATGAATTGACTTTCTCTTGTTGTTGAAGAAACTGGAGAATCCCCCCACCCTAAGTTCACATAGCTGTATCCAGATTAAAGGTCACAGGCACTGATGAAGTTACTGCTTCTTACTGTAGTAGTAGAATGTGCTGGCCGACATATGATTGTGACTGTGGTATTCGTTTATTCTGGCACTTTTCTTGGTTAATGGCTATATATTTTTCTTATGCAACTTTTCTTTGATTGAGACTGAAAATAAGTGAAAATATATTCATTTGACATGTTTTAGCTGCCGAGAATGGTGGATCTTTGCTTTGAATGCTAATCTTTCAGAGATTAGAGAACAGAGGCAACGTTCGACTTGGGATTTTGCATTACACCGGGCCCAAGATGCAGTATCTTACACAGATATGTATTACAATAAGTTAAAAGGCATCCAGCTGTCTGCTTCTGAAGAGGTATTTGAAATTTGCAAGTACTGTACAGATTTGATGATATCTCAGTAAATGACTACAGCTTTCTGAAATGAAACTAATGTAGATGGTCCTTAAATCAACTATGCTTCAGGACTGAAGGTTCAGAATTGAAACCCTGTTGATGATGCATGAGAAGTGGGTTGTTAGCTGTAGATAGCAGAATATTTAAAAATTTTTTTTATCTTCCCCCCCCCCCCCCAAAAAAAAACCACACAGAAAATTTAATTTGGGGGACTGTCAAAAGAAGGTTATTTAGATTGCAAAATACAACACTTAATGTCAGATAGGTGGCTGCTGCTGCAGCCTCATTTTGATTCCTTATGCCAATACAGTTTGAGACTGTCTTTAACTTCATATCATTATGTTTACAGTGACACTCTGATTCAGTGCACAGGTGGGCTTGACTTTGTAACTAAAATAACTTTTTAAATATAGATGTTTAATGTACATTTCATTAATTTTTTGAAGAATTTTATTTAGTATGATGTCTTAGTGTTTTCTCTGAAATTGGATTTGAACATCCAGATAACCAGTCACAAAGCTTGGAAACAAAGTTTAATAGACAAGATTTTTTTTTTTTAATGGCACTGAAAAGCATCTTTAGTTTTATATAATTTTTTTGCAGTTAGTAGGATCCCTATAACATCCAAGAAACAGCTGTTCTGTTTTCTAGGACTGCAGATCCCTTGTGCAGTACCCCTCACCATCATATTCACATTCTGTGTGGTAAATAATCGTGCAAATGCTTGTTCTTTATGCCAGAATTGGAACAGGATTACCAAGTAACTGTCTTTAAGGCATCTGGCCTCAGGGAGTGAATTCTCTTCACAAAAAGTAGTTCTGTAGCTTTCCTTGTCCATTTTTGTTAATTCTCTTCCAATTTTGGGTTTTATGTGGCTGTAGTATAGTTACATATTTTCACTGTTTATTTGTACCTATCGAATGAACAAATCAGGTTTGATTCCCATTATATGTGTGTGTCCAGTATGTGTCAGTGTCCAGTTTGAAGATTTTCAACTTTACCTAAGGGATTTAAGAACCCAAATCTGAACACAAATCAGTGTATTTGTGTTCATAGAATCATAGAATCCTAGGGTTGGAAGGGACCTCATAGGTCATCTAGTCCAACCCCCTGCCAGAGGCAGGACCACTCCCAGTAAACCATCCCAGTCATGGTTTTGTACAGCCGGATCTTAAACACCTCCAAAGATGGAGACTCCACCACCTCCCTTGGCAGCTTATTCCAATGCTTCACCACTCGCCTAGTAAAAAAGTTTTTTCTAATATCCAGCCTCGACCTCCCTAACTGCAACTTTGAGACCATTGCTCCTTGTTCTGTCCTCTGTTACTACCGAGAAAAGTCGAGCTCCATCTTGCTTAGAGCATCCCTTCAAGTAGTTGCAGGTTGCTATCAACTCCCCCCTCAATCTTCTCTTCTGCAGACTAAATAAGCCTAATGCTTTCAGTCTATCCTCATAGGGCTTATGCTCCAGCCCTTTAATCATTTTGGTTGGCCTCCGCTGGACTCTCTCTAGCATGTCCCTGTCCTTTTTGTAGTGGGGAGCCCAAAACTGAACACAGTATTCTAGATGTGGCCTCACCAGTGCAGAATAGAGGGGAATGATCACATCCCTTGATCTGCTGGTAGTACTTCTTTTGATGCAGCCCAGTATGCCATTGGCCTTTTTGGCAGCAAGAGCACACTGCTGACTCATATCTAGCTTCCCATCCACCATGACCCCCAGGTCCTTTTCTACACTGCTGCTACTTAACTGAATGTTTCCCAGCCTGTAGCAGTGCATGGGGTTTTTCCGTCCCACATGCAGGATTTTACACTTGTCCTTATTGAACTTCATAAGATTTCTATTGGCCCACTGTTCCAATTTATCTAGGTCTCCCTGAATCCTGTCCTTGCCCTCCAACGTGTCTACTGTTCCCCCCAGCTTGGTGTCATCCGCAAACTTACTGAGAGGGCAGTCTATTCCATCATCCAGATCATTGATGAAAATGTTGAGCAGAACTGGCCCCAGGACCGACCCCTAGGGCACACCACTTGTGACTGGTTGCCAGCTAGACGTGGAACCATTGATTCCTACACGCTGAAACCATTGATCTAGCCAGTTTTCTATCCACCTTATAGTCCACCTATCCAACCCATACTTCCTTAATTTGCCAGTGAGAATGCTGTGGGGAACTGTATCAAAAGCCTTGCCTAAATCAAGGTATATCACATCAACGGTTCTTCCTGCATCCATAAATCCAGTCATCTGATCATAGAAGGAAATGAGATTGGTCAGACATGGTTTGCCCTTGGTAAATCCATGCTGACTGTTCCTGATCAGTTTATTTTCCTCTAAGTGTTTGAGGATGGATTCTTTAAGAATCTGCTCCATAATTTTTCCAGGGATTGAGCTGAGGCTGACTGGTCTATAATTCCCTGGATCCTCCTTTTTTCCTTTATTGAAAATAGGCACTACATTTGCTTTTTTTCAATCCTCTGGCACCTCCCCCATTCTCCATGAGTTTTGAAAGATAATGGCCAGCGGTGCTGCTATCTCATCGGCCAATTCCCTCAGCACCCTTGGATGCAGTTTGTCCGGCCCCATGGACTTATGCACATCCAGCTTCCTTAAGCAGTCCCTAACCTGACCTTCCGTCACCAAGGGCCTCTCTTCTTCTCTCCCATCTGCCATACCCATGGTAGTGGGCTGGGAGCTGACCCTGCCTGTGAAAACTGAAGCAAAAAAAGCATTGAGCACTTCAGCTTTTTCCTCATCCTCTGTCACGAGGATGCCTGCCCCATTCAGCAAGGGACCTACACCATCCCTGATCCTCTTCTTGTTATTAACATACTTATAGAACCCCTTCCTGTTATCCTTTACATCCCTTGCTAGCCGCAGCTCCATTTGTCCTTTGGCCTTTCTGATTTTATCCTTGCAGTCCCTAGCAATATCTTTATATGCCTCCTTGGTCATCTGACCAAGCTTCCACTTCCTGTAAGCTTCCTTTTTATGTTTAAGCTCAGAGCAGAGTTCTCTGCTAAGCCATTCTGGCTGCCTCACATGTTTATTCTTTCTCCTAATTGGAATGGCAACTTCCTGTGCCCTTAGCAGGGTTTCTTCAAAATATAACCAGCTTTCTTGGACTCCTTTCCCCTTCAGATTAGCTTCCCAAGGGATCCTGCCCATCAGTTCCCTGAGGGAGCCAAAATCTGCTCTTTTGAAGTCCAGGGTTTGTGTTTTGCTTCTTTCCTTCCTTCCTTTAATGAGCATCCTGAACTCAACCATGTCATGGTCACTACTGCCTAGCTTGCCATTTACCTCTACCTCCCTGATCAATTCTTCCCTGTTTGTGAGCAGCAGGTCGAGAGGTGCAAGGCCCCTCGTTGGTTCCTCCAGCATTTGTACTAGAAAGTTGTCCCCAACACACTCTAAAAACTTCCTGGATTGCCCATGCACTGCTGTATTGGCCTCCCAGCAGATGTCAGGGTAATTGAAGTCCCCCATGAGCACCAGGGCCTGTGATCTAGAAGCTTCCGCTAGTTGTCCATAGAACACCTCATCCACCTCCTGCTTCTGGTCTGGTGGTCTATAGCAGACCCCCACCACAACATCCCCCTTGTTGCTTTCCCCTCTCAATGTAACCCACAGACTTTCTACAGGCAGGCTTCCACTTCCATAATGGAGCTCTGAGCAGTCTTAGAGCTCTTTTACATATAACGCTACTCCTCCCCCTCTTCTTCCCTGCCTGTCTTTCCTGAACAGTTTATACCCATCCATGGCAGAGCTCCAGTCATGCAGACTATCCCACCACGTCTCCCGTTATTCCTATGATATCATAGTTCCTTGTCTGCACTAGTACTTCCAATTCTTCCTGTTTATTTCCCAGGCTCCTCGCATTAGTGTATAAGCACCTAAGATACCCGGTCACTTGCCCTACTTTGTCAGTTTGGTTTTCAATTCTATTACATATACCTCCTTGCATTTTTTCTTGGAGTCCTCCTCCCCCACTCTCCTCATGTGTTGGCGCTTCAGTGGAACATTTAAGACAATTATTTGATTTCCACCCCCATGTTCCAACTACCTTCTCTCTTATTCCTGGTACTACAGTCCCAACACCCCCCAAGTTCCATCCCTTCCCCCAGATCTCCCACACTGCCACTTACCTGTGGGCTTTGGTCTCCTTCCCCCGTTGAACCTAATTTAAAGCCCTCCTCACTAGGTCAGCCAGTCTGTGCCCAAATACATTCTTCCCCTTCCTGGACAGGTGAAGGCCATCTCTGCCTATCAATCCTCTGTCCTGAAACACAACTCCATGGTCAAGGAAGCCGAATCCCTGCTGACCACACCATCTTCGCAGCCAGGCATTCACCTCTAGGATGCATCTGTCTCTCCTCAGGCCTCTAGCCTTGACTGGAAGGATTGATGAGAACACCACCTGTGCTCCAGACGCCTTCACCCTCGCTCCCAGAGCCCTGAAGTCACCTTTGATCTGTTGAGGATCACCTCTCGCAGTATCATTGGTACCCACACGGATGAGAAGCATGGGGTAGTAGTCTGAGGGGCACATGATTTTTGACAGTCCCTCCGTAACATCTCTGATACGGGCACCTGGCAGGCAGCATACCTCCCTAGAGGCCTTGTCAGGGCGACAGATGGGTGCCTCCGTTCCTCTCAGGAGGGAGTCCCCAATCATCACAACCCTACGTTTCCTCTTAGGTGAGGTGGTTGCGATCTCCCCAGCCTCTGGGGTGGATGGTCTCTCCTCTACCTCCTTCATCGTGTCCAGCACCGCATAACGGTTCCTCACCACAATGGATGGTGGGATGTGAGCAGGCGTGGAGCACTGTCTGCTGCCAGAGGTGACCAGCTGCCAGTGTCCTCCCTCTGCCATAGGCATCCCATCCATTTCCAGAGCTGTGGCAGTAGCCCTTGGCACCGGGATAGGGACCTCCTCCTTGCAGGTCTCATCGTGGACACTGTCAAGGAACTTTTCCAGGGCATAGATACCCCTGAGTTGTGACACCTCCTCCTGTAACTCTCCTACTTGTTTCTGGAGAGATGCCAGCAGAAGGCACCTATCACATAGGCTCATCTCCCTAGCCTGATCATCAGTGGCAGGAAAATGAAGGCCACAGTCCTTGCAAATCTGCACCAGGACCTGGGTGGAGATATCCATGGTCAGACACTTTGTCTGGCTACAAACAGTGGCAAAGGAAACAACAGGGGCACTGGCACCAGCAGTGCGGCTCCTCTTCACCATCTTGGCCTCACCAAACTCCTCCTCAGACTCCTAGAGGCTGGTGATTAAAGGGGATCAGGGAACAATGGTGCAAACAGCCCCCACCCAATCACACAAGCACAGTCCCACAACTAGCAGCTATCACCTGTAGGGGAAAAAGACACAAGCAAATCACCTGGAGGGAAAAAGGCACAAACACACAGTCAGCAAATCACCTGTAGGGAAAAAGACACAGTCCAATCATTTACCTAGGACGCATCTGGCACCAACTCCTTCCCTCGCAAACTCCCCTGTTTGCTGTCCCCTGTTCGCAAGCTAAATAAGTTGCTAAATACCATAGATCAGGAGTCTCAGACCCATCACCATGAGGGCCACGTGAAGATTAGTATGTTAGCCAAAGGGCTGCACCACTCATGAGGACTAGCATGATAACCCAGGAGCTGTACCACTGTACCCTTTTCATACAATGATATTGCAAACATTGATAGCAATAATGTCATTGCGGGCTGCAAGAAATAACTTCAGGGGCTGCATGCAGCCTTTAGGCTGCAAGTTTGAGACCCCTGCTATAGATATTTATAAGAATCTTCCTCTTAGTGTGTCTATTTTTGAAGAGCAGAAAGCATTAATTAATCAGCAGAAGCGTACCCTTTTGCCACTGCAGGAAGAAATTCGTCGTATTGAAGAAGAGCAGACTTTTGAGGAGATGAAGATTTTACGTGAGGTTGTTTATGAAAAATTCCATGAACTAGCTGAGGTGAGTGACTTTCTGTACACTGGCTAGTATTGAGATCCTAAAGGTGCAATATTTTACAAGATACTGTATTTTCCTCATTCTAAAAGATATTGTAGCAAGTACAGTATATTCATGCTGAGCAAAGTGATGCCAATGCTAAAACCACAATCCATGTTCAGAGTCTTCAGCTGTGATAATACGGAGAGCTGTTATAGTAGTTGGGCTGCTAGGCCTGTTTCCCATGTGTGTTGGCTGTCTGTGATGGTAACACTGAGCTCTATCATAGCAACTCTTTTTCCTCTTCAAAGTTAAAAATGAGAATTAAGACTGAAATCTGTAACAAAATTTTCCTGGCATAAATAGTGAAGACTTAGTTCCTGTGTAAATGTACAAATGTTGACGCTTGTAGCCTCATTTCATAAGATGTAATATGAACCACTGATGGTAAATTTAGGTGAGGAATCCGTTAAAAGAAAATGCTTATTTGGGTGGCCTATAGTTAGGATGCTTGATATGAGTCTGGCAATGCTTAGGCTGATATCGTTTCTAACTAAGAAATAGTAGGAAATGGATATTGATACATCCAGAAATATTAATTCATACATATGCCTATAAATATGCAGTAGCTAACTGGTAATGGTAAGTTTAGTGTGTATAAAACACAGTTCTGATATTGCTGCTGTTGTCTCAACAGGTTATTATATTTGATGGGTGAAAATAGCACTGACTGGTAATTAGGCTTAGGAATCTTCAGTAAATAAGTAGTAGATGGAATCATTGTAAGAAATAGTGCATTTCTGGACTTTTAAGAAAATGGTTCTTTTAATTTATTTGTGCTAATGTGTGTTTTGGTTTTGTTTATTTGAAACAGAGTGTTAAAGAGCCTTTGTCTGATTATCTTGGAGCTTCTCCTGCTACAGACTCCGAATGCCACAGTAGTAGTGGGATGCTGCAGTATCTTCAGTCTTGGTTTCCTGGCTGGGGTGGCTGGTATGGATATCCTCAGCAAACAAGTGAAGGTGAAACTTTTGAGGGATTGCTATCAGAAACACAGGAACAGTGGAATCCAGAAGACATACTGGGTATGGTATTTTATCTCAAAATTGTCACCTTAAAAAATATGTATGCTGCATTGAAAAGAAAAGTGTCAGTGAGTTTCAGAGCCTGAGTCGACTAACTTTGGTTTGCACTATGGGGCTAAAAAGAGTAGAGTAGATGTTCTTGCTCAGGTTGGATCTTGGGCTCTGAATGCTTCTGGGTAGAATGGGTCTCACAGGCCAGTATCCAACCCAAGTGGGAGAACCTACATGGGTGTGTTTTTAGCGCTGTAGTGTGAATGCCCCCAGAAGCTCAAGTCAGTTGACCTGGTCTCTGAGGCTTTCTGCTATGGGGCTTGTATTTGCAGTGAAGTTGTATCCTTAGTTAGGTGCTTGTTTGAATATGAAATAAAATGATTTTTAAAATTCTGTGCCATTAAAAGGAGAGGGATGTACATTTATATTTCTAAATGAATATGTATAAAAGGAAAAACATTTAAAAATAACTTTCTTAATTACCCATTAAAATCTAAATGAAAAGTGGTCCCCCCAACCCCCCCCCCCGGTTAGGAGTTGATGACATTGCCAATTTCTAAAATAGCATAAAGATTGCAGCTGCATTCACTGTTGTAATTTTATGTGGTGATAACTATTGCAAGAGGAATACAGACCCCAGAGGTCTGGAGCAAGTAATTGGCTCCCTCCATTTTCATCTCCCCACCTCCCCCCAAGTAATTGGGTCATCTTCGCACTTCATCAAAAATTAAGTCTCAGATTTTGCTCACTAGCTCTCAGATAGCTTGTCTGTTAAACTTATCTTTTCTTCCTTTTAAAATTAGGCACTGATGAATTTTTTGATCCAGCTGCAGATGCTTCCAGCATGAACACGTTTACAAAGAGAGATCATGTATTTGCTAAACTAAATCTCCAGCTGCAGGGTGGTACCGTCACTTTGTTGCATAAGGGGATGAAGATTACAAGTAGGAATGAAAGTGCTTTCATGCAACTGGAATTTTCAGGTAATATATTTCAAATTTTGATCGTTATGCCTAAAATAGGAGAGCTTTGCCTGCTTTTTATACACAGTGCAACCAGCCACCAAGGATGGAGCTAATGTCGTGGAACAGTACGGAAATGATTCAGGTTCAAATCTGACTTTTCTTGTTAAGCACAGGTTTCATTAGTTTATGCCTTGATCATTTTAATTAGGTTTGAAATGGGTGATTGGGACTGTGCATACAAAACCAAGTTACTGAACTTAAATGAAAGTTTTTTATTTTGTATAGACTGGTAATAAATTTTTTACTTTTAACTCTTTGAACAGTTTCCCAGTCCTCTAATTTGATAAAATTCAATTTTTTTCTGGTATTTTGTCTTCAGTTCAGATTATAAATCTGTAGAAATAAATGTGCCATACGTGCTGGTAGTAACCTCTCCATAAATGCATTTTTCAGCTTTTTGGTGCGAATAAATAGTGCCTTTTAACCACATTACTTGTGGAAAAAATTTCCCTTAAATACAAGAGGTTTAATTCTTCAACTTGGAGAAACCCTTAGCAAGGAGAAACTACTGGTTTAAAAGGCTGGCAGTGAAGTATAATTGACCAATCTCATCGCTTGTCCTATTTCTTAGCTTGCTTATGACCATGTAAGAGATCATCAAGAAATATTCATTGTCCTTTGTTCTGTCTCGAATGCAATAGAGTCACTCATGTCTTTATTTTCCAGGTGTAAAGATCTTAGCAGAATCCCTTCCCCGCAGAAATTCTTCTCTTCTCAAAGTTCAACTTGGTGGCCTTTTTCTGCGAGATTTAGCAACAGAGGGGACCATATTTCCTGTTCTTGTCTTCCCTAATCCTGTATGTAAAAAATGCAGTTACATCTTGATATGTTACTGTTGCCTTTTCAAGATTGAGATGTAAATAAAAATATAGCTATGAAAAAACATGACTATAAAGTTACTGAATTAATTCTCATTTCTATCTTAGTATAAAGCATTTGCATTATAAGCATGGAAAAAAATCTGTAAGATGTAAAATGTTTGAATGATCTTTATCTCTGTTTATCTGCAAGAATGTCCTATAAAGCTCTTATGTAGTTCCAGTTTTTAATTTCAGGGACTTTTGTTCTGAATATCATTATTCAGGGTCGGTTGTTGGACTGAGCTTAGCTTTAGAATAATCAGTGCTGCTGCTTTGTTAGCTAGAACAGTGGATCTCAACTTCTGACCCAATCAGCACAACTATAGCTCATGTTGTATCCTCAGGACCATACACAAAGCATATCTGTTATGTGGTTGAGGCCCACAATGGTAAGTAGGCTGGGAACCACTGAGCTAGAGAGTTTATTGTTCTTTCTTTATTTCCCAACTCATCCATCCCTCTCTTGCCCTTCCTGGAGAAACCTTGGTTTCCATTTAGGACTTCCTTCAATTTCTCCTACTTCTAGACCACAAACCTAGGATCCAAGATGTTTTTCTTCTCGTATCATTACTGAGGAACCAAAAAATTTGATTTTTGCTTTAGCCTTGAAGACTTAAGGTCTATTAACTATAATATTCTGAAATTCGTAGAAAGGTGACTTCCATTTGTAATTCTTATTGAAGAAGGATAGCTTTTCCTTCTTATATGTTTACATGCCAGTTGTTTTTTCTTCCATTATTGGGTATATGAAAAAAATACATGGCATAATGACTTTATTGTAAATCACGTTGCTTTATATCAGTGGCTACAAATATAATAAGGAAAATCACAACTTTAATATTATGTACATTAAATGGCTTATTCTTATATTCAATTTGATGGTCTTAATTTTCATTTTTGTGTTTGTTCTAATTAGCAAAAAGAGGTTGGCTGTGTCTCCTCCTTTGGTCTCCAAACTTCATCTTCAGAAACGGCTAATCAGAGCACTGGTAATATTTTCATTTTTATGTATGATCTGTTCATGCAAGCAAATTATGCATTTGAAAAGATACCAGTAGTGGAATACTTGGGCTAAAAATTTCAAACCTCAGTGTCTAATATTAGGCTCCTAAATCCATATTTATGATCTGATTTTGCATATAGACATTTGCAGGATATCTTTTATGCTCAAGTCAATAGGGGCTTTCCATGGATACAGAGATCCACATCTGCAGAACTGATTTGCAAATTTGGCTTGTTAAACACCTGAAAAAGTTTCATAATTTTGAAATCAGTGGGAACTTCAGGTATTCAGCATCTTTGCAAATAACATTGCTGCTTGAGTTAGGAACCTAAGTACAGGCATCCAGCTTTGAAATTTAAAGTTGTTTAGCTCTAGACCCATACTGATTGCCAGGGATCTTGGAAGTTTTTTTCCAAAGGGATAGCTGTGTTAGTCTAGTCCAGCAAAAAAACAACAAGAAGTCGCGTGACACTTTGAGACTAAGTGCCACATGACTCCTTGTTTTTTTGCTGGAAGTTTTTTGCCTTCTCTGTGGCATGGGACTCATGTCACTAGCTGGCTTCAACAAGATTAGATGGACTGTAACTTGAAGTTTTTAAATCATGATTTAAGGACTTTAGTAACTCAGCGAGAGGTTGAGTCAATTACAGTAGTGGGTAGGTGAAGTTGTGGGGCCTGCAGTGGGAGGGAGGTCAGAAAAGATTATCATGATGGTCTCTTTTTGCCTTAAAGTCTGAATGTTGATTTTTAAATTGAGCTGCTTTTGTTGTACCAACATGAACATATCATTTTATTTTAAAATTTAATACTATGCTACAGACTATATTTAGTATTATGAGTGATCGTCAGACGTTAACCCCCCAAATGCCAACTAAAAATGGTTTTACCCCTGTCCCCAATAGTCCTCCTTTAGAGAGAGTTTTTAGATTTTTTTTTTTATCATCTTGTTTTAGATGTAGACCCTGATGCTCCAGTATTTGAGATGCTGTATGAGAGAAACCCAGCCCGCAGCAATTTTGAGAGACGCCTGGAAGTCAGTACCAGACCTCTAAATATTATTTACAATCCACAAGCCATTAAGAAAGTAGCCGATTTCTTCTACAAGGGAAGGGTTCATGCCTCAGGTTAACCTTTTTTTGTTTCATATTTTTTCATGTCTTATTCATTTTCTCAAGTTTGATTTTTCATATCTAGGACAGTAAAGCTGCAATAAGAGTGTTTTGTTCTAAATTCAAATAAAGAAACACAGCAGGGTTTCTCTTGACTTCTGAAGTAAGCAGGGCATGCCTTCAGGATACCTCCCTACACTTCCATCTTTAATTTTCTCCTCTTGTAGGTACCATATTATCACAATCTGTCCCCCTGTTAAATCTGTGGTTGCCAGTCCTGGCTTGGTCAGAAGGAGTGTCTTCCTTTTTATATCTGTTCTGTTCCTTCTGTATGGATTGAGTTTGCATGGTCTCCCAACCCTTATTTGTCCTGGAGTCTTAGGACCTGAGCTTGAACTTTGTTTTGTGTGCCATTATAGCATTACCTCTGTTAATTTGCTTCTGAGGGAGGGAAAGGGTGAGAATAAGGAACAATAAATGTTCTTAGCGTTTTCAGTAATGGTAATATAATAGCAGCAAGATATTGGACAGGCCTAGTATGG
Organism: Podocnemis expansa; assembly: GCA_007922195.1. NCBI lineage: Eukaryota > Metazoa > Chordata > Testudines > Podocnemididae > Podocnemis > Podocnemis expansa. The sequence goes on along the minus strand of ML681963.1, from coordinate 4,961,170 downwards.
AAATAATTTTCCTTCCTTTTCACAAGATCAGAATGTTTCTCAAGGGGCGTGGATATAGTTTGGAAAAATTTTGACTGTCTTATAGCTCCTGTCTTTGCGGTAAATAAACATATGTAGTACAGTGTTTAGGAGGTAGCCGTGTTAATCTGTTTCACCAAAGCAACCAGGGAGTCATGTGGCACTTCTAAAAACTAACAAATTTATTTATTGCATAAGCTTTTGTGAGCACAATCACACTTCATTAGATGCATGAAACAGGAACTGCAGTACAGTCTTTAGGTCTTTTACTGGGGATGGTCACTCCAGGTTTTAGATGCAATCTTCGTGTGTGATGTACTTTCCTGGCTTTCATTTTATCTCTTAAAGAGGTAAAATAACAACTTAGCTTAAATTTTTAACATTTTATAAATACAATGATTCTTGCTGCCTCTCCCAGACTCAGCAATATGTTAACAAAACTGTATATAGTCAATTTATATTTTTCATGCAGGTTTTGGATATCAGTCTGAGCTAGAGGTGAGAGTGGCTGAAGCTGCTAGAAGACAGTACAACAAACTGAAAATGCAGACAAAAGCTGAAATCAGGCAAACGATTGATCGTTTATTAGTAGGAGATTTCATTGTAAGTCCCTCCTCCCCCTGAAATAAGTTGAATTTTGTTTCCTTGCTTTTTATTTTTGTTATTGAAACTGTGAAGCTGATCTGCCAAGTTTCCCAGATTTCAATTTCTCATTGAAATCATTTGGAGCTCTTGGCTATCGAACTTTTTTGAAAAATTCTCTCTAAGTATGTAGTAGTCATCTGGTAGTGAAAAAAATCCAGTTATTTAGTGCAAAACAAACAAACAAAGTTAGTGGTGAATGGCAAAGCAATCCTGCCCTGTTTCCAACCCATGTAAGTGGTGTTCCCTCTAAGCTGCATGGCCGTGCAGCCCCTGCCAGTGCCTGGCGCAGGGAACACTGCCGGGTATGCACAGGTCGGCAGCTGCACTCCATACTCAGCTGGAACATAAGTTCTTCCGGCCAGCTGAGAGTGGTTCTGAGCTGGGAGTTTTAAAAACTCCTGCTAGGAGTGAGCTCTCACTGAGCATGCGCAGAGTCTCCGCGCATGCTTATGAGAGCTCCTCTGGCCAGAGAAGTGGCCGGGGGCCTTGCCACGCTGCTCTGGCGGCCAGGTAAGGGGGTGTGTGGGGGGGCGATTAGGTCCAGGGCAGGGGCAGCCAGAAGTGGGAAGAGGGTTGGAGAAAGATGGGGGTCGTGCCAGCTGGGGAGTCATTGGGAGTGGGATCGGGCTGCCAAGAGGGTGACAGGGAGAGTGGAGGGGGGCAGGATCAGGTCCTCACAGGGGAGGGGGAGGGTGCAGCGAGCAACATATGGGGGCCTCAGAGGGAACATTGCCTGTAAGTGAGATGATTCATACGACATCCTCGTTGGCTTCACTATGCAATACTTACATCAGAGCTACAATATAGTTTCATCTCACTTGAAGGATGTTTTCTAAGCTGCTCTTTCACCATCTCCCAGAAACTACTTTGCCTTCCTTAAAATTAAAGGGTAAATTGTATTAGTAAATGTACATCGTGAGTAGCTATTTTAATGAGAGAATAAATTAAATCTTTTCTTTGAGAAGAAACTATTTGGGCTCTGGTGCTTCATAAAATATTGTTAAATGCATGTTATTCTTACACAGGTAACCTAAGTACCATGGAGAGATTTGCTTTACAATTTGGATAGGATTGGCTTTTGCATTTGTTTTGTGGATGGGAAGGAAGGTATCCCTGATGAGACATGCTTTTATTTCATTTTCAGGAAGACAGCAAGCGTTGGACTGTGTGTCTCAATATTTCTGCCCCTCAGGTGATCTTCCCTGATGACTTCAAGTTTGTGGACCCAGTGTTAGTAGTAGTGGATCTGGGGAGAATATTACTTACCAGTTCTCAAGGTATGGTCTGGAAAAAACTTGTGTAAGGCAGAAATGTATATATTTTTCTACACTAGCATTCTGTCATTTACCTGGACACAAGACAGTTTTACTAGTAGTTACGTAATATTTAATGAGACTTAGAAAAAGGGTGGGTAGAGGGAGATGAAAGACTTCAGTCTAGGACTGGCCTTAATTCTATGGGATTCAGTGTGAAGATGGTGCTTGTCATAGGGAATCAGAAGGGCTTAGAACAGAGATGTCTCTGGACTCTTCTGAGCAAGCAGTCTGAGAAAAAGCGTGTTTTGAGAATTGCCTCCAAAACATGGAGCTCAGTGTGGTTGTACTCTTTGCATTTGCTGAAGGCTGGCCTAGTGAGAGTGGAAGAAAATATTTGTTAGGATCAATAAATAAAATAGCTTATTTTAGAACAATGCCAGTCTACGGAAGAACAAACAAGGAGTCTAGTGGTACTTCTAAAGACTAACATTTATTTATTACATAAGCTTTTGATAAATAAATTTTTAGTCTTTGAAAGTGTCATAGACTCCTTGTTTGTTTTACTGAACTAAACAAACATGGCTACCCCATTGGAACTAATCTACAGAAGGAAATTCTATCACAATTAAAAAAAAAAACAAAACTTTTATATAAATCCAAATCTGCTTAAAATACAGTATAACTAACTAACAGTTTATTAACAGTTGTGCTTCTCTATTTAGTACTCATTTTTGAAAATGATGCTGTCTAGCCTTTTAAGAAACCTAGTTTGAATGTCTCTACAATGGGAAAATATTATTATGCTGGGAAACTCTTCCATCCAGGAGCAAAATCCTGGCCACATTGAAGTCAATGGGAGTTTTGCCATGGTTTCACTCTGTGTCTTTACATATGCCAGTCTATCTCTTTCTAGCACATCAACAACCTAATTTCTACAGGGTCTTCACAGCTTTTTTAGTTTCTGCTACTGAGCACCCTGAGAAATTGTTGGGGCAGTATCCATTTGAGTTCCATAGTGATGTTTTAAAGAGGAATTAGATTCTTCTTAAGGGCATGATTCTTTTCTTCTCTTTCTCACTGTGTAAAAGCCACGCAAAAACAAAAGCGGAAATTGCAAGATAAGCCCTTTACTGATTTTACTTTATGGACAGGAAAGTTGGTCTGGTACAAAAGAGAGGCCACTAATGCCAATCTAGGGTATGTTTAGGTGGGACTGTCCCTGGAGGGGGTGGGGCCCAGGCCTAATCAGCCTGGGGGGAGGGCCCTACCACCCTGCACTGGGAGGGGCATGGTCCTGTACTACCACCTCTTCCTTGGGTCCACTGCTCTGGCCTGGGGGCAGGGAGGGCTGGCCCATAGGTTGGGTTCAATGCTGCTGCTCTGCCCCTTGCCTTTAGATTCCCACTGAAGGCAGGGGTGGGAAGTGGGGTGTGGGTGGGAGCAGCAAAGCTAGGGTGTGGGCCCCACTCTGCCCTGCTTGTAGTAGGGCAGTGTGAGGAACCATGGGGCCTGGAACGGTCACCCTGCTTGCCCATCCCTAGGGATGAGCCTGTGTCTAGTTTGAATCTGCTGTGTTGGACTCCACTGATCGTGCAGCAGGATTGATTGAATGGCTGGTGGAGACCTGCTCAGTTGATTCCCACAAGTGCTCTGCATTCAACACAATTAACACCACCACCCAGAAAAAGTAACATTGTGTCAAATGGAGGGCATTTCCTGTTAACACAGACCAATGAAGGTGCTGCTGTAAGGGAGTGTAATAAGTAAGTAGGTGAGAGATATGCATGGTATGTACTGTAGACCACAGACATCCCATTGACCCAGCTTGGCAGCGTAGACCAGTCCTTGCTTCTGTGTTAACTGACATCAGTGGCCCTTGAATCAGGTCCAAAGTATTGTCAAATATGTCACAGCAAGAGAGTGAAACAAAGTATCTCTTATATTAATAGTAGATCTTGTAATGATCATAGATTTAAAAAATTCACTAAGGTATAATTTTTCCAAACTGATTTTTTCTTTTTTAATATGTCACATCTGACACTTTGCACCAGGAGCAAGAAGTATAGTGGTTACTTTTCATTTTGCTTTCTTACTGTTACCAAAACTAGTGATGATAAACGGGTATTACATGAGTATTACACTGAACAGTTTGACTGTTTTTTGAAATCAAAACATGGAACAAGATCAATATTTTAGAAGTATCTAAAAGAAAAGCATGTATGATTTTGATGATTCCCTCCTTCTTACTTCACAGATGAGTCTAAAAAGAAGAGTGCAGGTGGTTTGTCATCAGAGGTTGTTGAATTGAGTGATGATGAATATAAAACACCTCTTGGAACTCCTCCCAATACCCCACCTCCTGAGGCCACCGTGAGTAGTGGAATCAAAACATCAGAGTTGACTGGAGTAGAAATCAGTGAAGAGCAACTACAAGCACACTTAATGAGTAAAAAAATGTATGAGAGATACATGTTGTCATTTATGGATCTTCAGATCATGGTTGGACGAGTGAAGGATAACTGGAAACATATTCAGGATAGCGATGTAGGTCCAACGCATGTGGTAGAAAAATTCAATGTTCATTTGCAGTTGGAACGCAGATTGATGTACACATCTGATCCAAAATACCCAGGAGCTGTTTTGTCTGGGAATTTACCAGACTTGAAAATACATATCAATGAGGATAAAATATCAGCTCTGAAGAACTGTTTCACAAGGCTGAGTACATCTGAAACTAAGTCCCCAGATGCTTTGCACAAAGGAAGAGAGAAGATTTTCACAGAAGCAGACCAGCGTGGAAGTTTACATGATTCTGTAATGAATTTAACACAGAGTGTTATGATGGTTGAGCAGCATACTAGGGAGGTTCTTGTAGAGTCTCAACTTCTTTTAGCCGAATTTAAAGTTAATTGTATGCAGCTAGGTGTTGAAAGCAATGGGCGATACATCTCTGTACTCAAAGTTTTTGGCACCAATGCGCATTTTGTGAAGAGGCCTTATGATGCAGAAGTCTCACTAACTGTTCATGGCTTGTTACTGGTTGACACTATGCAAACATATGGCTCTGATTTTGATCTTTTGATGGCTTCTCACAAGAACCTTAGTTTTGATGTACCAACAGGAAGCCTTCGAGATAGCAGGGCACAGTCTCCTATTTATGGACCAGATGAAGCCCATCCAATTGATGTGGCTAATCTGACAGAGGAATGTACTGCAACATCAAATATTTCATCTGGTAATTATGCAAAAGATCAAGAGTCTTTGATTAAACTGGAATATCAGTTTGTGAGTGCAGAATGCCCATCAATGAATTTGGATAGTACGCTCCAAGTGATATCATTGCAGGTCAACAACTTGGATATCATTCTTAACCCGGAGACAATTGTTGAGCTGATTGGGTTTCTCCAGAAATCCTTCCCAAAGGAGAGAGAAGATTCTAGCCCTCAACCTTTAATGACCGACTTGGAAAAAAATTTGAGGCAGCAGGAAACCTTTCAGTCTACTCATACACGAAACATAGAAGTAGCAGTGGACATTCATTGGTTAAATCTCCTCCTCCTCAGGACAGTTGGAATGACTAATGGAGAAAAATATGGCAGAAAAATTGCAACAGCAAGCATTGGTGGAACCAAAGTTAATGTGTCCATGTGTAACAGGTTGGATGTAAATGGGTCTCTTGGCTGCTTGCATCTTATGGATCTGACACAAGATAACATTAAGAACCACTATGTTGTCAGCATAGGGAATACAGTAAGGTATGAAAATCAGATCAGTGACATTGGCTACTTAGAATCTGTATTTGTGAGGCTTGGTGGAAGTAGCCTGCCAGATGCTTTAAGTTTCAGCTTCACAGAGCAATCAAAAGAAGAATGCTCCTTGAACCTCAAAATGGCTTCTTTACATTACAACCACTCAGCCAAGTTTCTAAAAGAACTCACTTTGTCCATGGATGAGTTGGAAGAGAATTTCTGTAGCATGCTGAAGACAGCAGCAACAAAAGTTACCTCTGTCCTGGCAACCAAAACTGCTGAATACAGTGAAATGGTTTCTCTGTTTGATACAATACCACGATCAAGAGACCCATTCAATTTAGAAGATAATGAGGAAGATGGGTTTGGACCATCATCTATTAAGACCGATACCATTAAGCTTATTTTAAATGTAAATGTTGAATCACCAATTGTATCAATACCTCGCAAGCCAGGTAGTCCTGAATTGCTTGTAGGACACCTAGGACAAATATCTATTCAGAATTTTGTGCCAGGAGATGAGTCTAGAAGTGACAGACTGCAAGTTGAAATTAAAGATATTAAAATGTATTCTTTAAATACCAGCCAGTTCATGGTCAGGAAAGAGTCTGCATGTGAAGTGACTCATGGGCTGCACCCTCCTTCAGGTATGGCCAGTGTTACTAGCCAGGAGGAACCCAACTTCACCCGTCATGATTTTTTTGAGTCATTACATAAAGGTCATGGTAAGTAACATGAAAAACTGGTCTCCTTTCTTTTGACTAGCAAGCAGTATTAAAACCTGAATGTGTTTGAATAAATATCTGTTTAAAAGGGGGCTTGTCATAAAGCATACTATTTGGAAAATTGTCATTTGGACAAATTCATATCATATTTATTTGTGTCCTTTGCACTCCTAATCTGAAAATTGAATAGGCGACTCCATGCACAGTCTTGCTAAAATATAATCAGAAGGACAATTTTAAAATTTTTTTAGAGCAATTGAAAGATTCAGGATTAGATCAGTGAAGGAAGAATTATGTTCTTTTCTGAACCATGCTTATCTAGTACTGTGTTAAAAGAGCCAGTTTCAGTCTACAGGTTAATTATATGTCCTTTGGAAATGTGATTTTTGTCTTGACAGTTCTATTTCAATGTGACGTGATTAGTATTTAATACTCTAGGTATTGGGGATAAAAAGGTGTGTATATGTATTTTTGATAACAGCTTTCCACATTTTGAACAACACCACTATCCATTTTAAATTGGAAAAGATTCCACTAGAAAGACACTTAGAGTTTGCGTTCCCTTTGAGTGATGAAGATTTTGGAATATCAAGTATTATGAGGATCGAGGGGAAATTTGTCAATCCTCTTCAGGTATAGTAATTGGATATTTACCAGTATAGATGTTTTACTCCACAGTTGTATATAACCATTTTTTAATTTTTATTTTTATTTTTAAAAAGTCTTCTTAAACACTATAGAAGAACTCTGTGAGGGACTGGGTTGTTTATGGGACTGGTAAATGAAATGCAGAGCTTTCTACCTCTTGAATGCCAGTTCAAATCCAAACCAGGGCCTTGTACATGTTTTGGTAGTCTGAAGTGAATTGATCGTGTCTCATCGCAAGTGATCCTGCATCCACATCACCAGATTACCCCCTACCATTGTCTTAACTGGCATGCTTGTAATAATTGTCTCAACAAAGATCACATATTGAATGAAAATAGCACGTTGGCTCCCTGCTCATCCTACAAATGCTACCTTAAGGTATTTGGGCTGGTGTTGAAAAGCTTGTACTGTCAGTCCACACACTCTGCTTCTTAGGTGCATAAACAGAAGAATTAATGCTTCAGAATTATTATTCTGGTAACTTTCACCAGCAATAATTCAAAAACAGAAAACAAAACCAAACAATTCTTGCAAAAATTATGATGCGAAATGGCTTTTAAAAGATATTTTTTTCTGTAACTTGAAGATAAAGGTAATATTGAGCAAAAAATTCTATGTTTCTGCTAGGGATTTAATCTCCTGCTTTTTAATTTGGTGTTTCCAGCACAAGCTTTGTACTGTGAGAGGTGTTGAAATCTTAAATTTGTGAAAGAGTTCAATTTGTGTAACTGTTTCTGTGCTATAGGCATGATATCTCTCGCCAGGTCTATGTTGACTTCAGTCTGGAACAGAATGTAGTGTGTTTTAAATCTCCACCATGAATTAAGCCATTGTGGGTTTTTTTAACAGCTTAATCTTCTGCCTGTGAGACTGATTAGTTGCTGTGGAAATTATGATGGTGTGACACAGAGGAAGAAGCTGGAGAGCAGATGAAATGCCATGAATTTAAATGCTTTTTCATGTGATTGTTCTTAAAAATCAAATAACTGTGGTGGAGGTGGCGAATGGAGGGAAGCATAGCAGAATATACAGAAGCAGATAAACAATTTTCATCTTAATTAGAATGTTTTTCAAGATTTGCCATACAAGGTTTTCAGAACCCTAACACAAGTTAATTGTTGGGGCCTAAAGTACTTGAAACAATGTCATTTTAATATTAAGAAAATATGGAGGTTTTTTATGCATTTGCTGACCTTGGAAGATACCAATAGATTCAGCTAGACTTATTACTGTTTGTTTTTTAAATGCAGGTGGTGTTAGCAAAACATGTATATGAGCAAGTTTTGCAAACCCTTGACAATTTAATTTACAATGAAGATTTGAATAAATTTCCACCAAGTTCTACAGTGTCAACTTGTCCTAGTTCTCCTCCTACATCTCTTCACAGTATGGGCGCAGAGTTCTCGAATGAACAGAAGGAGAATGGATTATTCAGCCATTCCACCTTTTCTACTATTCCAAACAAGATGATGCCTGTTCGTGAAACAAAATATTTCACTCAAATTCAAGCAAATTTCCATATTTCAGAGCTCCAGGTCCAGTTATGTGGAGATCTTACGCTTGGAGCACAGGGTCTGGTCAGCTTAAAGTTTCAAGATTTTGATGTTGAATTCATGAAGGAGCATCCTCATACTTTAGCAGTTCAGATCACTTTGCGTTCTCTGCTGATGGAAGATCTGTTGGAAAAAAGTCCAGACTCCATGCACAAGAACCTCATGGTGTCCCGCGGAGCGCCCAAACCATCCAATTTAGTGCACAAGGAATATCTTTCCCAATCTTGCCCGTCAGTATCCAACGTGGAGTATCCAGACATGCCACGTTCTCTTCCTTCCCACATGGAAGAAGCACCAAATGTCTTTCAGTTGTACCAAAGACCAACTAGTGCCTCCCGTAAGACACAAAAAGAAGAGACTAACTCTGAATATCCTTTGACCCCACCTCCTTCTCCAACATTAAACAAGTCTAAGGTTTCTCATGAAAAAAGTAACTTTGATGATTCATTGGTTCATATCAACATATTCCTAGTGGACAAGAAACATTCTGAGTTTTCTTCTCGCTATAACAAAATTAACCGTAGCGTGGATGTTGACTTCAACTGTTTAGATATTTTAATAACTTTGCAAACCTGGGTGGTGATACTGGATTTTTTTGGGATTGGATCTACTGCTGACAATCATGCTATGAAGCTGCAACCAGAGGGTATTCAGCAAACAGTTAAGTCGGGAGCAAGTATTTTGTCAACTTCTGATGTTCAAGAGCCTGTAAACACGAAGCTGGATCTTAAGGTACTAGAAATAGAGATGCTAGATATTGATGGTTTTCTCTATAAAATGCTCCTTTAAGCAAATTTAGTTGTGTTTTGAATTCAAGTTAACATTTTATATTTACAGTGGAGATTATTCATATGTATCCTGTGCACAATGTATATAAAACCTATGTTGTAAGTCCAATTTATGCAAATTTCATTGACAAGAAATACAAAAACTTTGCACATTAAGGACTTAAATAATGAATTTACATTCTGTATGAATTTTGAACATGGGAACAGATTTCATTTTTAGAGAAAAGTATTTTGGATAGCCAATATTTTCGAATATTGGCGTTTGCTTGTTCTGTGGTAAATCAGAGTAGGAGAGATTGTCATCTATTCTGTGTTAGGAGAAGTCAGACCCCCAGTCCCACTGCCACCTTGGCAAGGCATTAGAAAAGCTTCCTGCTCACTGCCTGGCTGATGGAAGCTCCAGTAACTCATTCCTTCTGGTTGTCCCAGATAACTTACTACACTTTGGAGGACTCTTAAATAGAATCATCCTGTGTCATGGACAAACAAGCCTCAAAAGGCTTCTGGGGAGACAGCAGCTTTGTTGGGCCCCCCAACGAGCATCCTGAGCATTATTAGTTGCACCTTAACTCTCTTGAGGATTGTATATTTCACTCATGTTGGCAGGTTTGGGGGCCTCTGACAAACCTTAGGCTTGCTTTGGTGAGGATTCTGGGGGGCCTCAGTGAGTCTCCTAAAATTTTGCAAAGGGCTAGTGTTTGGGAGACCTCTGAAGAATCCTTCATACTGATGATTAGGGGGTTAGGCAATGGTTTTCAAGGCTCAGTAGAGTCCACAATCCTTCTACAGCTAATGTGGGAGGTTGATTGAAAATCTTAAGATCCCTAAGGTGCAGAGAGTGCTCAACTAGCTCCCTAAGACTTGTGGACAGTGGGTATTGAGAGACCCTTGGTGACCCTCATAAGACTAATCAGGTGGTGGTTGCACCCACCTAGGTCCTAAAGGCCTAGTCAACGTTGGGGCTTCATTATCTAGGCATGGTACGGAGATTCAGGAATACATAGTTCTGTCCCCAAAGATGTTGCAGTCTGAATTGTGACAAGGCACAAACATTAAGAGGGAAGAAAAGCGAGGATAAAGGGAACTGTAATATATTCTTGTGATTACGTATGAAAACAGTGCACAATTTGAGGGGTTCCAAATAGTCTGAATAATTTTTTAAAATGTAAATTAGTATCTACTAAAGAGGATGATATCCAGCTCCCAGCCTGCCCATTGTTAGTGGATTGATTTCATTTAGGGATCCCATTAAAAGTGTGTCTTGAAGAGGCATATTGAAGAGGGTAAGGTGGTGGATTTACAGACTAGTTCAGTTGGACGTTCCATGTATAATAGGTACTTTGAGGAAAGTGAAAGGCAGCTGTTTGAGAAATGAATAACTGGGTGGTTAAGGCTGTTATTGGAATAATGAGCAATGCAGTAAGAGACTAGTAGATATGAAAGAATGGGTAGAATTGTGAAGGAACTTGAGAGTAAGGACAAAATCTTTGAAATTTAGGCTCTGGAGAAATGGGTGGTGATGAAGTGTTTCCAGGCAGGACTTGAGTCATCAGAAAGGCAGGTAAAGATAATCTTATTTTGTGTGGAGACTGAAGAGGGGACAATATGGTGTTAAAAGCGTAAGTTCTTACTCTTAATATTGAGATTCATTTTCAATAGCAGAGAGAAAGTGGGCTTTTATTTCCACCATGTTCATTTTGTCTAGTCTGTGCTAGGTCAGTTCAAAGTTGGTTCCAGTTATGTGATCATATTACACATTACCAATCTGTATCTTTTTGCCTGACCAGGTTCATTCCTTATCGTTAGTGTTGAATAAGATGACCAGTGAGCTAGCTAAAGCTAATGTGTCGAAACTCGTTGCATATATGGAAATAATTGGTGAGTATAGGTGCTAGTTAATATTTTAAAAATTCATACAATTTAGAATGACAGGAATTGCTGTATTGGAATAGTGTCTAAAACCGGTTTTCCTTTAGTGGGAGCTAATTTTTGCTTGTCTCTAAGACAAATTTTAATGCTGACTTTCAGTGGGTTGTTGGTGTTAACTAAGCCATTGCCTCAGATATCTTGCAATGTTTTTCCATACACAACTTGTCCTGTATCACATGGTATTCCCTGCGAACACTGAAATAGGAATACGCTCTAAGACTGTGAAGACTGCTTTCACCCTAAGCCCTGGTTCAAACAAGAGATTTAGAGATTTAGGTAACTTCAGTAGCTGTGGGTTCCATAAGTGCATAGAATCAGTTGGTTTTCTCTAAATGAGTATTTATATCCTGCCAAATTTAGGTTTGTTTGGTTTTTTTAAAATAGTTTTATGTTGTAGAAATGAAAGATAATTGTGCACAATAACCTTTTGTTTAAACAGGTTTGCAACCGTTCTTTCCTCATGTTATAAATTAACCTCCAACATACACATGTGTTGTCACATTTTAATTTCCAGGATGTTATGCATCAGAGGATAGAAGATTAATCTCACAATATCACTTTGGAGCTTTTGCACTCCTTGTAGCATGCTGAACACTTAATTCTTTGTTTTGAGATCAGTAAGGATCTATATCTGCTTTATCTTTTAATCCTTTTTTGGCCCTATTTTTCAAAAAAGTGACATTGATTTAGACAATGAAAGAGAGACTTTCAAATCTGTAAAATATGAATGTTTGACCAGGAGGAGATTATTTGGTTTAGTTTTCAGAATGTATATGTACTTGTCAATTTTTAAGTATGAGAGTTGAAATGTAATGATTAGCCTACATATGTAAACTTTTTTTCCCTTCAACATAGATGGTTGTTCAATACAACCTTTTTATGTTGTTTGTAGGAGTGATTTTGCTTTGATTTTTGGAATGTGAGATTTTTTGTTTACCCATCTATTTTGTTCAGTAGTCTGTTAAAGGTCTAGGTTATCCCAGTAAAGGTAAGCTCCCTATACAATAATAAGAGATTTACTTCAGAATATTAATTTATATATCTTTAAAGGTATATAATAAATGGTCTTTCTTTTGGTTTGTAGATGGAGATTTAGCCTTACAGGGAAGCATCGGAAGCCTGTCCTTAAGTGATCTTACCTCTCACGGAGAATTTTACAGAGAACGTTTCACTACAAGTGGAGAAGAGGCACTCATTTTCCGAATTGACAAGTATGAAATGGAACATTTTCTTGTTGCATGATGGTCAGCAAGTTATTAAAACAAAACATCAAAAATAATAAAATGTTCAGGTTTTAAAGCACTCTTTCTTGAAAGCCAGTAATGTTTACAACAGATACAATGGTAAATAGTGAACTTTGTTTTCAGGTGTTTGTGACGGGTAATTTTAATAGATGTTGGGTATACTGCAACACATATCAGGAAAGGATTATTTTAAAAATCTTCCTTATTGATCTGTCAAGTGATTTGATAAATAAGAAGTTTGACCTTTCCTAAATAAAATAGCACTTGTTTTTTGAAACCAAACAATTTTATTTAAGTTGATCTATCTGTTGTTAAACAAAATTTATTTGTTGTTATTAGAGGAAAAGTAAACTTCAGAACTTTACAAAACATATTTTACATAGACAAACATGCTAAATCCCACCACGTGTTGTTTACAAAGACAAAGTTCTAGCAACCCTTGGCCCTTTAAGGGGATCAACTAGTCTTCTGATTAGAGTCTGAACTATTCTGATAAAACTCGGGTTCTGTTTATGTCCTCAAAGCTCCCTATTCAGTATAATTTGCACGTCAGGTACCATTTGTGAACTGCTATAAGTTCTTTTTCGCTGGTCTCGATTATATTTTGGAGTTCAGTTTCTCAACATTATGTTCTTCCTAAAGTGGTTGTGCTCAATGTAAATGCATTGAGATTAACTTAAACCAACAGATGACATTGAAATCAGAGTTGAACATTCTCTTCTTTTCCTATCAGTTGTGAGTATTGTAACAAATAATAAAGTATATGAGAGAAAATATCACTTTTCTGAAATATTTTCTGAATGTAGGCATGAACAAAATGGAGTAGCAGTCAAAATCCAAAATTTCATTTTTTGCTAGCTTAATTTAATCAGTGTTATTTTATACATATGTGCATAATGTAGGGTTTAATTAAGAATTTATTAATTATGCATGTATAATGTACTGCTGAAGTTGTTAAAATTATCACTAATCATTGTAACAGAATTTACAAATGCTGTTCAGTTGTGTGTGAATTTAAAAATGTTAAAAAAATGTATATTATCTTCAATATATATATTAATCACAGATATGGGCGAGCTGACCCTTTGCTGCAAAGAGAGTGTGATATTCGTGTCAGCTTGCGGATGGCATCAGTTCAGTATGTGCATACTCAGCGCTTTCAGGCAGAGGTGGTGTCTTTCATTCAACATTTCACTCAGCTTCAGGATATCCTAGGGCGCCAGAGAGCAGCAATTGAAGGGCAGACAGTAGGTTTTTTTTCTCTCACATTCTTTCTTATTACAGAGTAAACATTGCTGTCCAATGAAATGTGGCATGTGACTTGTTTTTACAGCATCATCTCATGGTAACTTGAGAAATATTAGACTGTAGTAAGATCTGATTTCCCAGTATTACAGAAGATGGATAATGCTATTAATATATTATGAGGGATCTGATTTACTGGAAACCATTTCTTATCTTTCCCCCAGAATTACATTTTAAATAGGCATGTGTCACTGTTTACGAATCCCTGTGATACACCACCATATAACTTTTTGCAATCTTATGTCTGGGATTTCGAGTCAAGAAATGGAAGACCCATCAGTCTGTTACCAGCTATTCTTTGTGGTGCAACTGTATTATAGTCAATAAAATTATTGTTCTTCTGTGGAAGGTCTAATTGGTGAATTTACCAGGAAAAGGTATCCCAGCTTTGGAAGGGAATGGGTTTGATGGTCTAATCGATCTCTTCAGTTTGTAACTTAATGAAATCTTAAATCGTTCTCACTATGGTGAGAGTTAATTCTTATTGTATCTGTGTCTTCCTTACTAGATACTAGTTTGAATACTATTTCATATTACAAATATTTTTTTCAAAAATGTAGTGGACTGATACTCTGAAGTAGTACAGACCTCTTGAGAAGATGTTGGAAACAAAAACAGCTATTTTCCTAGCATATGTTCTTTTGAATTAGGATAAACATTTGAAATTTGGGGTTTTATATGCAGTTTCTCTTGGCCTCTTGTTTGAAACTTTTACACATTTATTTGTGGAGCTTATTTATTTGTGTCAGGCAAGGGTGTCGCTGGTTGAGGGAGGGACCTGGGGCATGGCCTGCAGGCCCTGCCCCCTGGCTGGGGACAGGGCCAGGCCCCAGATCCCCAGCTGGGGATGGGGCCACCGCAGCTGCCGGTGGCCAGGCCCCAGAACTCCGGCTTGATTGGGCCAGAGATTCGGGGCACTGGAGCTGGGGTTCGGGGCATGTGCCCCAGAGTGCCGAGCGCGAGCAACACCCCTGGTGTCAGGAAATGAACTGATGTTACATATGGGTAATTTGTTTTTCACTAGCCTCTGGGGGGAAGGAAATTGATTACATTGTGCTTATATCTAACTGTAAGGGTAAACTCTGAAGGTGAAAGAGTAAATGCTGGCTCAGATTCCCTGTTTGCTGAATTTAGATTGGTACATATATGTATTGAAAAAAATGCCTGATTCTTTCTGCAATGTTTAATCCTAGCTGATGGGTTAGTTAGGCTGATTTTGAGGTAGACAGTTAAAAACCCTTTCTTTCCTTTGCTGATCAAATTTCAGTAAGGCTGTGTTTACTAATAAAGAGTTGATGAAAAGTGTTGGCAGCTGCAATGCTTTGCAGATGTGACTCTTTGCTTCCTTTCAATCTGAGATGACTGTAAATTGCTATTAGTAACCAAGCTGAAATTTAGATTTCTTTTAACAGTTTTACTACACTGTACCATATTAATACATAGTTGAGTTTGGCTGGGATGATAAAATATTTTATGCTTTACTCTTGGCTTCTACTTGACTTGGCTTGTTTTCACATTGTTTGTTACAGCCCTTTATTTCCAAACCTGTCATCTGTTTCTCTGTAGCTAAAACAAGAGTCCACTGTTATAGGTGGGGGAAAAAAATTTAGGATTTCTGTCCAAGTCTATATAGTTATTTGGTCTTAAATTAATACAAATGTTGGCTTTCATCAGCATTTGTCAGTAGACTAGCCAGTTTTTGACTGCCTCTGAATGTATTTTAATAATATAACGATAAGGGCTGTAATGTGAGGAAGTTATTTCAGATGCAGTAGAAAGTAAAACTTCACTTTAAAAAGTTTATATGAAGAGAAATCACAAAACTGACTAGTGGTATTACAGGAATCATTACATACTTGTAAATTATTCTGTGGCACTTTAAAGTATATTTTAAATTGGATGTTTATTCCTCCCAGGTCAGAGATCAGGCACAGCGAGCCTCCCGAGTTTTTCTTGACATTGAAGCTGGAGCTCCTGTCTTGCTTATCCCTGAAAGCTCCAGGTCTAACAGTCTTATTGTAGCTAATCTTGGGAAATTGAAAGTCAAGAACAGGTTTCTATTTGCAGGCACCCCAGGTACCTTTTCATTAAAAGACAAGGTAAGAACAATTTTGTGTGTTAACTTTCTGAATTGAAAGAATATCTCCCGTTGATGCTGACCTTTTTTTTTTTTTTTAATGTATCTGTCTCAGTTCTCTATCTAAATGTGGAAAGGCCATTTGAAGTTTCAAGAGAATTTCTTTACTTCTTTATACTGATAGACTATTACATTACAACATGATCGAGAGCAGTGGTTGTCAAACTTTTTTCTTCGAGACCCACCTCCAGGCCCCTCTGCTATGCGGTAACCTCCCCCACTATGGGTTGGGGATGAGGCACACCCCCTCCCCCCCCAGATGAGTGCCAGCCAGCAGGGGAGCGAGGGGCAACCACCCCTCTCCCAGGTGCAGCACTCATCCACTGCTCCCTTCTGGCTGCCAGCGAAGCACGAGTGGTTCGGCTTGGCTCGGCTCCACACTTCTGGCATATTGGCTGCCCAGTGTCCTGCAGGGTCGAGCTGCATTCCAGGGGCTGGGAAGGATTGGAGACAGCTGGAGCCCTTGCCACGCACGTGCTTGAGATGCCCTACTCCCTGCATGATGGTTAGTGCCGCTCTGCGCTGCTCGCTGCTTATCCCTGCTGCCAGTACCACCTGGTCAGGGCAGGCTAGGGCAGAGGGAGTGGGGAAGGCATCAGGTGTGTGTGCGGCAAGGGCTCCAGCTTTCTCTGAGCCCTCCCAGCCCCTGGAACGCAGCTCAACCCTACAGGACACTGGGCGGCCGACATGACAGATGTGAGGAGCCGAGCCAAGCCACTCACGCTTTGCTGGCAGCTGGGAGGGAGCCATGGGTGCTGGAGTGAGGCAGCTCTTTACGGCAGTGGTAGTGCAGAGTGATCTCCCCAGGGTGGCAGCCGGGCCGGGGGGCAGAGCAAGTCTGTGGCAACTGGGGAAGAGAGCCAGATGCCACTGGGGGAGGCTGCCCTTGGATGCTGGCTGCTCAGAGCTCTGGCTCCCACCATTTCCTTTCTCCTGCTCCCTCCCCCCTCTTTAGGCCAAGCCAGAGTGCTGTGACCCAGTAACTATGGGTCTGTAACCCAGTACTGGGTTGTGACCAGAGGGTTGACGACCACTGCTCTAGAGAAGTAGTTTCCAGTTGGGATCTTCCAGAGTGGCCCATAACTCCCATCCTGCTGGCTGCAGAAAAGAGCTGCTTAATGACCTGTGTGGAGCATGTTGTTGTGAGGCTACAAAAGCAGTACAGGCTCCTTGCTGCAGCCAAGGAGATGGGAGATCAACACTCCCTTCCCTTGGCTGCAGCAGGTAGCATGGCAAAATGCTCTGCCTAGGTTCCTAGGCATCGGGTACCCCCTGGAGCCAGGGGGAGGGGAGCATTCATCTCCCATCCCTCTGGCTGCAGAGGGGAGCCACTGGGCTACAGGACTTGCGCAGTTCCATAGGGGCAGCCATGTCTTACACTCCCTTGCATTTATTTTCACCCCATTCTGTAAGTTTCCCTTTCTTCAAAGTGTCTGATGAAGTGGGATTTTCTCCCGTGAAAGTTCATGTGATAAATAAATCTGTTAGTCTTTAAGTGCCACAGGATTCCTTCCTTTTTTTGCAGGACATACACAGTTCCCCTGATGCAGCCAGGGGGATGGCAGCTTCCTTGCTGAATTTCTGTCTGGGTGGGGTGGGGGAGTTAGGGGTCTACTGACAGAATAAGGTGTCTGCTTGTGGCAGGGGACAGGACTCTCAAAATCTGTATGCTCTGGTTTACAGACTGCTCACTGTGCCTTAGCTGCCAGGACACGTGCTTCAGTGTGTAGTGACAGTCACTCATGTACACTACTGCTTTGTCTGTGAGTGTGTTGACATACTGTGAGCAATTTGTAGATGTAAAATAGTGACTGTAAAAATGCGCACAGTAGCATCAAAAGATTTACTTAAACATCAGGTGATTTGTAGTTCTGAATGGTGTTTACATCAATACATTTTTTTATGAGTTGATAGACTGGTGGACCTGCAGGGTTATTTTAAAAAGTATTTGTGCTTCTCAAGCCAAAAAGATTGGGAACCACTGCTCTAGAAGTTAAAATAGAAGATAGTGCTTTAATCAATAGTGTATTTTTCTTGTAATGATCCATGTAATGACTTTGTGAGGTATGCTCCTATCTCCAACAAGTTCTTCCCATCTTTCTGTATTATTTTGCTGCGAATAAAGGAATATTGAATGACATATTCATCAGAATTTTGAATGAGATGTATGAATCCTTCATTTTCTATGTATGGCTGCAGTTCTCTCCCAATAATTAGCTTCTAGCGTCAGGGTCTGAGCCAACTGTTGTAAGTCAGACAAAATTCCCATTGGGTGAGTAGAGAAGTAGGGCTAGATCTCTAAGAATAGCTAGAATGCTCTAGATTAGAAAGGAGTTTGAGAGCGGAAGTGGTGTGATAGATTTTCTTCCTCCTCCTCTTCTCCCTTAAGAGTCAACCACATGTGGTGATGTGTGTGGTGGTGCTAGTTATGGGGAGCAAAATAAAGTAAGACTGATATGGAAAAGAAGAGCAATTAAATTTGTTACGAGGAATCTATATTAAACCTTCCTATTCCACCTCTGCCTCCAGCGTAGATTGTTTGGGATCAAATGAGTCCTGTGTGAGAGTTACAAAGACTAATACATTTATTAAGGCATAAGCTTTTGTGGGCTATAACCTATTTCCTCAGTTACTTACAGAAAGTATTATTGGGCAGGAGAAATAGAAAAGAGTTGACAGACAAGTTGCAGCACAAAAATGCACTGTTGGTAGCCAGTGTCAAACACTGCTTCTCCTTCTACTGATGTTCAAAATGTTGTTTCACTGGTTTGGATGGTTAACTACTTGAAGCAAACTGAGATAGTTTCCTTCCTGTTGGGATGCTTGGTGCCGTTATTCCCCATATATTCTCCCAGCCATGGGTGAGATGTCCTCCAGGGGATGTGAGGTGTGTCTACTGCAAGGTGATGATAGAATTCTAATGGTGAATTGATGTGCTGCAAGGTTGTTGCATTAACAGATTAAAACAGAATTTACAATGAAATTTGTAGATTAAGAAGTTGTATGAATATCTATCACTTTAGCTTTTTGCATAAGCAGTTGTATTAGTAAATTGACTAATAGGAGATGTGTATCATTTGAAACCTTTAACAAGAATTTTTCCCCTTCTGCCCCCTCATACTTGTTTTTGAGGATTTGATTTTGCAAGGCAGTGCATATGAGGATCCCATTTTATGTGAGGTACTTAATACATCTTTGCAGAGGTTTTAGGGGGTTTGTTTAAAGAAAAAATATCATAGTGGAATTCAGCACTCATTCACATAGTATAAGAAATGTTAATTTACATATTAAAAAAGATGTTTATTGTTTTTGCAGTGATTTTGTAGAATTCCATAAGGATTGGATTTGAATTTATTTTGCAATGTTCTTGCACCTATTTCTCCCTTTTAAGTTTTTTTGCATGTATCTAAAGATGACCAAGTTTGGATTTTTTTTACATAAATTTGTAGATTTGGGTTTTTTTAAAATATGATTTTGGGTGGCATGCTCTTTCTTGAACTTTCTCAGCCTTATCTTTCCCTTTTTCTAACTCAAATGTTAGGCTAATATGTCCAGAGCATTGTGAATTTTTCATAAAGGCATTTATTGTGTCTGTATTTATTCATTAGAGATATGATGAAAGTTGCATATGAAGAAGCCTGTTTAAAAATGCCTTAAACTTCATAGCTAGAAAAATTCCTAATTTAAAGCAAAGGGGAAGTTTTTTTGATGGAAGTTACTTAATGACTTATGAGGGGAGTTTGCATTCTGTAACATTTCAAGTACAGTATAAAAGTGAAAGAGCAAGTTCTATAAGCACTGTAGGGCCAGGAAAGTGATAAATCCAGGACTGAACAAGCAAATGGGGAAAAATAAGTGTTCATTATCTTAGACAGAGGAAAGGGAGTTCGATCTAAGGGCAGTGGTTAAAATCTGAAACAAATAAACAAACAAAAAAACCTCAAACACACAAAGAACTTTGAATTGGATTTCTGGTGTACAGAAGGTGTTTAATCCCCAGCAATGTTCAGTCAGAGATATACAAACATTTGAGAGGGAAAATATATTAATGTTATAGGATCTGCTTTTAAATTAATCTTTCTCCTGTTCAGAAAACCCAAACAAATTAACAAACAAACAAACAAGCTTTCAAGTAAGTCTGAATTAGTAAGTCCCTTGCAACTTTCTTCTGCTAGGTGCTGTCTTGAAGGTGGAGGACTTTTTTGCATGAGACCTTTATAATCAGAGTAAAGGAAAAAAAGTTGTAATGTTAAACACAAACATAAACAAAGCTCCTACTTTCTAGAGGAATTGTGAAGGTGATAAATTATTCAAAGGCAAAGAGATATGCATTTTTAAGTTGTTAAACTCCCCACTAGTTATCTTGCATTGCCTTGCTGTACTTAGGATGCATTTTTGTCATGTCAAAGGTGCTTAGAGCACATAAGACAATCTTTTAACATTTCTATAAATAAATGAATAAATTATAATTGTGTGTTAAGCTGCTTGCAGTATTTTTTATCTAAGGAATTTGATTATGAAAATGAGATACCATGCTGTTTGGGGGGGGGAAAGAAAACAAAACCCTGTGAATCTACAGCAGTCATTCCACTCAAGTGATCAAAGGCCTAAAAAACATGAGCACAAACATGATCATAAAATGTATGCAATCTGATGCTTCCGGCTATATCAGAAATATCCAAAATGCAATCCCCTTAATCTTTTTAATTTTTCTTGAACGTCTTTAAAAACTAATAGTTGTGTAGACTTTTCACATCTATTTTTCTAAATGTATTATACTGTGAGCCTTGTTTTAAACTATTAATAAGATTATTTTAAAAGCAGGGAAAGCTCATGAAATCATGATTGCAGTTTGGAGCTGCTATAATATTTAAGTAACAAAAAAGGAGTTCTGCGGCACTTAGACTAACAAATTTATTTAGCACATGGGGTTTTGTGGGAGTGGGCCACAATTGTGAATGACTCTTTGTTTCACATGTAGATTGCTTTGTTTATGGATAGTGATTGTATCACCATTTCCTCCCTTTATGATTTTTTGAAAATTGCTTCATTAACAGTCCATATATTAATCTGTTTTTAAAATTTGAGGCTAAATGTGCATTGTAAATCATATTCCTGTCACTAGCAGGATTCAGTTCAATTTTCTTCACCTCTGGGAACCCCAAAACATAGCATAAAGAAAACAACCAGTGCAGATGAATCTAAAGGAGTCATGAGCCTGGCAGAGGGATTATTCATGAAATCATTTTCTGGATCAAATATTGTGAATCTGAAAAGTGAGACTGTCTGGAGCACATTGACTAAGCAGCAGGGACAACAACTTAAGTCACCTGTAGCTCAAATCCCTAACAGTCCAGGTATGTGAGAGATAATAGAACATCTCCTTGTAAGAGATACTTTATGTGGTGTAGTTACTTCATGATTTTGGGGCTGATCTTTCTGTCCACTGCTGTTCCTGTGAAGGATGCAGGAATGTCCATCTATCCATCCGTTTTGTACCATTTCACTGTAGTAAAACATGGTTGATAACAGAAGCTTGGGAACAGGGGAGAAAAGCATCTGAGTACCACAAAGATAAAAATTTGGGTGGGTCCCCTTATCCACTGCTTGTTCAGAGTTCAAAATCTAAGGTTCGTTTAAAATTTTTTAAAAAATGAGATCTTAATGAAATAGGAAAACTAACAATGTGTCCAGTACATTGGACCCATGATGTCTGTCTTATGCTCGCCTGTGTTTTCAGGCCACAGGTTTTCATGTTGTCTGAGCCAAATGCATTAGAGAGAGAGAAGACAGCTGAAGGTTTTGTTGGTAGGGTAGCAGACGTTTGGAGTTTTGGTGTCTGCAGATGTGTAATAAGCAGTTTAGATCTGTGACTAGCTGTAACCCGTCAAATGACGGGAAAATCAAAATGGAATTTATGAAATACTTACGTATTTTATGTGGGGGCCAGGGGAAGGAGGAGGGGGTGGTGAAGTGGGCAGGGACAGGAGATGGTGACAGAGAAGGGGTGGGTGATGGCAGGAGGTGGGGTGGTGAATGAGGGTGAGGGCAGGAGGTGTGGGGGGCTGCAGCTAGGTGATGGGGGCAGAGAAGGCCTGGAGCAGGAGAGTTGTAAGGTCTGAGGTGGTAGGGCTGGAGCTATGCCCGAAGGGGACATAGGGATGTGGTGCTGGTGGACAGTTCCTGGGGCGCAAAGGGACTAAAGGGGGGCCGGGTGCCAGGGACCAACCTCCCCCCCCCCCCATGCAGCTGCTGCTGGGTCCCTGCCTGCCCCATCCCAGGGACTTGCACCCGGGCTTGGCCGCTCCGGTCTACACAGCCCTGGTCTACTCACCACTCATCCCCTCAGGCTGCATGGCCCAGGTCTCTCTCATCCACCCTGTGCAGCGGGTGTGCAGCCCCAGGCTCCCAGCCGCTGCCTGACTGGCACAGCCCTTCTCTGGAGCTGAAGGTGGCAGCTGGCAGTGCAGTGCCTCAAAGCACCCTGGCTGCCTGCCAGCTCTTTTCGGAGCATGGCAAGCTGCCTGCCCTGCACAAGTGCATGGGAACTGGGCTGTCACGTGGTACATTTCACATCACACCCACCCACCCACCCACCTAGCAAATTAGGAGAGTAGGTATGAATATGTTAATGGTGTCCTGTCCAGCTCTGATTGGAGTCGGTGGAAATATTCTGTTGTTGTCAGTGGGAATTAGATTGGACTTTAAATGATCAACAGTTAAATGACTGACAGTGTTTAGATTAGATTTGTGTGGTTTTTCTCTAAGTTTCTGAATTAACTGATAGGGAGGTTTACAACTCTCAGAACTGTGTAGTTTGGGGGGGGGGGGGTCTCTGTGTGTGTGGTTTTTTTTTTTTTTTCTCCCCACTCTGTTTGCAAACTCTGAAAGATGTTACTACATGATGCCTGCTTTTAAGGCAATGTTTGCAACCCAGTGGATTAGAACTGTAACTTTTTACATAAGCATGGAAGTTTTAATTTTGGTGCGCAGTTCTGCAGCCTGAATTCCATGCCACATTCTGTACCCGCACAATTGAGGCATTCATGGTATCCTGTCTAAGAATTAATGCTTATGTACATCAGGAACCACAGTGAGGGGTGTAGCAGCATAGGAACGTAAACAGAATAGAATAATTTCCCTAATAAAGTCAACTTTCTTCTATAATAAAGTAGGTGGCTTCATTAGTTCAGCATATATCTTGCTTGATATATGAATCTTGTCTACTCTTACAGAGGATCATATCTGCCTGTTAGACTGCATTGTGGTTGATCTGCAGGACATGGACATCTTTGCAGCAGAGAGATACCCTAGAGAGTATTCCATGGCTACGGAGAACACGGGTGCAGATCTGATCTTCCCTTCCTACTTTGTCAGGCAAACAGGAGGAAGTCTCTTAAAAGAACATTTTGGATTGAAGCTACAAGTAGAGAGAAATTTAGACAAGTGAGTTCTAGTGATTGGATAATTTCATACTTTGTGTTATGGTTTATCTAAACTGTGTACTCTGTAAACAAAACAAAAAAAAAGCAAGGAGTCTTGTGGCACTTAGACTAACAGATTTATTTATTGCATGAGCTTTTGTGGGAGAAAATCTCACTTTGTATAATCTGTAGTGGTTTTTTTTTTCCTATTTTTGCTGATATTTTTGAAATATCGTTACCCAAGTTACATAGCTCAACAGTTTGTAAGTAAATAATGGCAAGCACATCACACTATAGTTTTTTTGACATGTTTGAAAATAAAGACAAAAACAAATTTAGGTGCCTAAGATTAAATATACATACCCATACTGAGGCACTTAAAAACATTCCTTGATTTTCAGAAGTGCAGACTACCTGTAGCTGCCATTGACATCAGTTGGAATTGCTTAGCATCTCTGAAAAACAAGCATTTCCATATTCCACATAAGAGCTCTCAGGCTGAGTATACTCTCTTTTACTGAAGTTTCTAACTTGAGAGATGTTTGCCATTTAAACTCTTATCCTAGTCCTCTCCTCTCCTCTCTTTTTTCATCTCCTTTCTTCATCAGCAGAAGCTCCATCTGCCTCTTACTCTAGAAGACAGTGAGGGCCCTCTGAACCTGCTTTTTTTCCTACCATGGAAGTGGTTTTAATTACTCCTTTCCCTCTCTGGTTCCACTCTGACCTTCTCTTTGTTTTCCTAGGCCTGTTTTTCCAATGCACTCATTCCATCAGTTGCTTTCAAGTCTGAGTGGAAGGAGTTAGAGAGTATTTCAAGAGATGCTTCTGGACAGGAGGTGGCTCCCAGCAGTGGAGCGGAAGGGCCAAATAGAAATTATGCAAACAAGAATCTTCATTCGGCCCTCATCTTTTGATGATCAGAAACCCATTTTTACAGCCACAAGGCTGCTTAGCAGATCCCTCCCCACCCCTCCAAACCATGGAAATAGCCAGTGTGCCAAGTGCGAAACATGTGAAAGGAGGTAGTATTAAGCCTTAATGAGTTGTTTCCTTTTAATAAATCTTCAAAAGAAGAAGGCTTTAAACTTTTTCTTGAACTTCTTCTATAGTTATAATTTTATATTGATTTAGAAATGAGTCTAAAACTTCGGTACTTTTTAGGCTCTGAGTAAAATTTTCAAAAGCACCTAAGTGACTTAGTTACCTCTATAAGACCTGTTGACTTTCAGTGGGACTTCAGCACTTTAGTCTCTTGGATGGTTATGAAAATTTTATCTTAAAACAGTGAAAATCTGTAAAGAGTCTGATTTGTCATTTAACTTGGTGTGATATGTTGGTTGGGAGAATGTTTGCCATCTTGTCAGGTACCATAGAAATCTATATTGACAATTAAAGTAGGGAGGTGGAATTTTTTTTATTATAAAACAAACAAGGAGTCCTGTGGCACTTAAAGCCTAACAGATTTATTTGAAAATCCCACAAAAGCTTGTGCAGTAAATAAATGTTAGATTTTAAGTGCCATAGGACTCCTGGTTTGTTTTACTGGACTAGACTAACATGGATGCCCCTTTGAATCTTTTTATTATAGAACTGTTCTCTCTTAAGTGATTTGGTGTGCAGTAGACATTGCAGCTGAAGATTTTATAACATTGATTCTTCTTTGAGTGATTGCTCACATGCACTCCAAGTAGGTGCATGTGCACACGTGTGCATGGGCGCTGGAAGATTTTTCCCTCAGCCGTCCCCTCCCTTCCGGAGTCATCTACAGAGCCCCCTGGAGGCCCGTCATCATATCCTACCATATAAGGCTCGCCCACTCCCCCTCCCCTTCAGTTCCTTCTTCCTGCTGTGGTGGCTTGCCAGTTAGTGATCGCCCTCCCTCAGTTAGACATCATTCAGTCTTCCTTCCCCTTCCTCAGTTATTTTTGTGTGTTGTCCTAGTTTATTCTTTATTTTTATTTAGTTAGGGAATTTGAGTTTTAGTCGTCAGGGACCGGGGCATGCCTCGGTCCCTGGGGTTTAAACCGTGTGTCACTTGCAAGAAGCTGGTCCTCAGGAGTGACCCACACGCTTCTTGCCTGCAGTGCTTGGGAGAAAATCATCTTGCCCACAAGTGCAAATTCTCTAAGTCCTTCCAGCCAAGGACTAGAAAGGAAAGGTTGAGGAGAATTAAACTCCTCATGATGGAGTCGGCGCTGAGACCTTCTCCAATCCAGTTGGAACCGACCCCGCCCGCGGCACTGCCCAGAACCACCCTGCAGTCTAAGGCAGGGGACAAGCAGGGCAAGGCACCTTGGCGCCGTGAATCCTCAGAGACTAGGGCAGCAACCTGGTGCCAGTCTCATTCACCTGTGCGATGGAAGAGGCACCGTGAGGACCGCGGCAGGTCACCAGGTCCTAAGGGCGGGCACAAGGACCCCGCGGCGACTAAGAAGAAGTCGGAGCATGGCGCCTGTGACGATAAGCCGCTCCGCACAGCAGCTCTGACCCTGGCAGAGGGCTCATTGAGCATTGACCCTGATGGGGGGCCTCACCACGGTACCAGGGGAGGAGGAGATCATGGTACCCAGATCCCCCTCCACCACAGAGATGCATGTGGCGGCAAAGGAGCTTATAGAAGCCACAGTGCCACTCTGCGTGGAGCATGCGCTGTCACTGGGACTGCCTGCACTGAGGCACTCCAGGTGTAAACCACCATTACACCCAGACCCCACTCCATCATCAAGACAGCACAGGGCAAAAGCCTTGGCACCGGTCTGCTGCCGTAGGAGCCCCTCCCCCTTCGGGTCGGAGGTGGACTCTGGAATACTCCGCAGAACTCAGCAATGTTCAGCAATGGGGCAAAGGAGTATCAACTCTCAACCCTTTCCGGCGCCATGGGCATCCCAGTGGAATAACCCCCCAGGGTGGCCATTTTGGTTTCCGTGGGCCCTGCAACAGAATCACCAAGCTGTTCTCAGTCAATACTCTTTCAACATGTGGAACATCATGCACGAGTTTTCAAACTCCTTACCCTCAGAGGTGAAACAGGAATTTGTAGCTCTATTGGAAGAAGGTAAAGCGGTAGCAAAAGTATCCTTACAGGCAAGCCTGGATTCGGCAGATACAGTGGATCGGTCCATAGCCTCGGGAATAGCAGTGAGACGCACAGCCTGGCTACGAGCTTCAGCCCTCCCGTACGAGATTCAATAGTCCATACAAGACCTACCATTTGAGGGCAAGTCTCTGTTCTCAGAACAGACAGACTCAAAGCTGCACAGCCTAAAGGATTCAAGGGCAACCCTAAAATCTCTGGGTGTGCATGCAATAGCTGGCCAAAGGAGACACTTTAAGACTCAGTCAACAATGTGCCATTTCCAACCAACAAGGCAAGACTTTAATCGTAGACGGCTGAGAGGGAGCCATAATATTCCAGGGAACAGAAGGAGATCATATCACCCTTCTAACAGAAATGACAATTCTTCCGAACAGCCATCAGGCAACAAACAGGGATTTTGAAGACATGCTCGAGAGCAGCATCCCAGTCACGAGATACGTCTCCCCGCCCTTTTTGGACTGCCTATCCCATTTTTAGCAGGTGTGGACCTGTATAACATTGGACTCCTGGGTACTTTGCACAGTGGGAAACAGATACGTGATCCAGTTCCTTTCACTTCCCCAACACTACCCTTCCCCGTCCCCGTCCCTTTTCAGGGACACCTCTCACAAACAAACCCTGTTGGCAGAAGTGGAAAAACTCCTGATTTTAGGGGCCGTAGAGGAGGTACCAACGGATGCGAAGGGTCTAGGTTTCTATTCGAAGTACTTCCTGATACCCAAGGCGAAAGGAGGCCTCAGACCCACTTCGGACCTGAGAAAGCTAAACAAATTCATCAAGAAAACAAAATTTCGCATGGTATCCCTGTCTTCAATCATCCCCATCCCTTCAGCCAGGGGACTGGTATGCTGCTATCGATCTAAAAGATGCGTACTTCCACATCTCGATCACCCCAAACCACAGAAGATTTCTACAGTTTGTGGTAGGCAACAAACACTTTCAATTTACGGCACTGCCATTCGGCTTGTCAACAGCCCCTCGAGTGTTCACAAAGTGCATGGCAGTGGTCACGGCCTTCCTCAGGAAGCATCACATCTGTGTTTTTTCCCTACCTAGACAACTGGTTAGTAAAGGGCTCATCCAAGGAACAGGTTTCAAGACATATCTCGATGATAAGACAGATATGTGATGATCTGGGCCTCATGATAAACAAACAAAAAACAAAGTTAGTACCATCTCAGTTGATAGAGTTCATAGGAGCAGTCATAGACTCCTATTGAGAAAGTTCCCTTACCACCAGACCAATTTCAGACTATCGTATCACTAATCAAGAGAGTCTCAGATCACCTATTGACCACAGCACGAGCCTGCTTGAGCCTCCTAGGGCACTTCACGGCGTGTACACAAGTGGTACTGAATGCCAGATTGCCCATGAGACCGCTTCAGCTGTGGCTTTCATCAGTCCACCACCAGCCCAAGGGCTCCCTCAATCGTGTCGTGTGCATCCCGCACCAAGTCATAAAGTCCCTAACATGGTGGCTGAACCAGGATGTAGTCTGCGCATGGCTCCCGTTTTCCAAGACACTACCTTCGGTCTCGTTAGTGACAGATGCGTCGGACGTAGGATGGGGGGCACACCTTGGGCATGTAAGAACGCAGGGATGCTGGACCACAAGAGAGCAGCAGAAACACACAAATGTCAGAGAGTTATTAGTGGTAAAGCTGGCCTGCCACGCCTTTTGAGAGTCACCTGAAAGGCAAACATACTGTTAAAAACTTACAACATTGCTACGATGTATTATATAAACAGATGGGGGAGTCCGGTCTCTAGCCCTTTGCCGAGGAGCGATAGAATTGTGGGAATTTTGTATACCCAGGGGCATTCACCTCGAAGCGTCATACGTACCAGGGCATCAGAACTCCCTTGCAGATTCGCTGAGCAGGGCAGTACGCACACACGAGTGGTCTCTCAGGCTAGATATAGCTCTGGCCATCTTCCGCAAGTGGGGGACTCTGAGTCTGGACCTCTTTGCCACCAAGGAAAACACCAAGTATCTGCGATTCTGCTCCTTCTGTGGCCTCAGCGAGGGGTCCCTGGCGGATGCTTTCCAGATAGGCTGGGCGGGGTCTCTAGTATATGCGTTCCCTCCTTTCCCTCTGATACACAAGGTTCTGGCCAAGATAAAGAGGGACAAGGCGTCAGTCATTCTTATTAAGCTAGGCTGGCAGTGCTAGCATTGGTACCCATCTCTCCTGGACGTACTCATAGACAATCCTATTGTCTTACCCCTGCACCAGGACCTTGTGTCTCAGAATCGGGGCCTCCTCAGACACCCAAACCTCCATTCCCTTCACTATCAGCTTGGAAAACTCAGTGGCTAAGCCAGGAGGAGCTGCAATGCTCGACTCAAGTCAAAGATGTCTTACTAGGTAGCAGGAAACCTTCAACGAGATCAACGTACTCGACAAAGTGGAAGCATTTTTACCACTGGTACAACAATTTAGATGTAACCCTCAGGGAGGTGGGCATCCCAATGATATTGGACTACTTGCTACTCCTCACTCAAGTAGGACTGTCGGTATCCTCAGTGAAGGTGAACCTAGCAGCCATGTCAGCATTCCACAAGCCGATAGATGGTTGCCCTGTATTCTTCAACCAAATGGTTAGCTGGTTCTTAAAGGGACTTATGAGGAATTCCTGTGGCCCACTAAGCTGGTTCCGCAGTGGGACTTAAATTTAGTCTTGTCATTGTTTAATGAGACCCCTATTTGAACCGCTAGCGACCTGTTCTGAGCTATATCCCTCCCGGAAGGTAGCATTCCTGGTGGTGATTACTTCTGCTAGGAGGGTATCAGAGCTCTCACAATGGAACCACCGTACACAGTGTTCTTCAAAGATAAAGTCCGGCTCCGCCCACACCCATCTTTTCTACCAAAAGTGGTCTCTAGGTTCCATGTGTAAACAGACATTTTTCTACCATCCTTCTACCTGAAACCTCACTGCTCAGACAGAGAGAGAGCGCTACACACCCTAGATGTGAGACGGGCCATCGCCTTTTATATCGAACAAACCAGATTGTTCAGGAAATCAACCCAATTGTTTGTTTCAGTCGCTAATAGAATGAAAGACGAGCCAGTTTCATCACAGACTATTTCAAAATGGATAACATCATGCATCAAGAAATCGTATGAAGTAACGGGTAAACACCCCCCTTGGTCAGGGCTCGCTCATCTAAGGCCCAGGCAACCTCAATAGCCTTTGCGGCCCAGGTTCCCATCGTAGACATATGTAGAGCCGCAACACTGTCATCAGTACATACCTTTGCAGCCCATTATGCCCTTACCTAGCACGCTAAGGAGGACGCGGCAGTCCTGCGCTCCGTGGCAAAATAATTCCGACCCCACCTCCAAGAAGTGCTTGGGAATCACCTACTTGGAGTGCATGTGAGCAATCACTTGAAGGAGAAAGATGGTTACTAACCTTTCCCGTAACTGTTGTTTTCCAAAAGGTGTTGCTCACATCCACTTCAAGACCCGTCCACCTACCCCGCTGTCGGTTCCCAGCAAGAAGGAACTGAAGGGGAGGGGGAGTGGGTGAGCCTTATATGGTAGGATATGATGGCAGGTCCCCAGGGGGCTCTGTAGATGACTCCAGAAGGGAGGGGAAGGCTGAGGGAAAAATCGTCCAGCGCCCATGCACGCAAGTGCAGATGCACCTACTTGGAGTGGATGTGAGCAGCACCTCTTGGTGAATGACAGTTACGGGAAAGGTTAGTAACCATCTTTTTTCTTTTATAGGGAAATAAGTCACGCAGTTCCAGACATATCAGTTCATGGCAATCTCTCATCAGTCCATTGCTCTCTGGATCTGAGTAAATATAAACTAATTCGCGGACTATTGGAGAAAAACCTTGGGGAACCTATAGAGGAATTTATGCGACCATATGATCTACAGGATCCAAGAATTCATGTGAGAGAAATTTTGAGTACTGTTATGTTAAAAACATGCAGAAAAAAGCTCTTTCTAGGGCTTAAGTGGCAGACTTTCACTGGTAGGTAAAGGTTTTAGTGGTGAAACAGTGGTGTTTGTGAAGCTCTCTGAATATGTTTGGGAATTCTGTCTTGTCTCAGGAACAATTAGTGGGTACACTAAGAATTGTCTTCACAGCATGCTTAATTCTGTCTGCCATGGAGACAAATATATATTTTTGAACATTTATCAGAGCTCCCCAAAGATTTTAGACAATGCTGGCTTAGCCCCCCTGCGATGCTAATATGAGCACCAAGTAGCTATTTATTTTTAAAAAGCAACTCCTTAACTAGCTAATCAATTTCATTAGTCCTTGAGATAAATACAGAGCTTTCATGGAAGAAAATTAATTGGAATAGAAAATGAAAATGTAGCTGGGGTGCGTTTTTTCGTTTTAGGGCTTTATGGAAAGCCTGGCTTGGAAAGTATTTTATTTAAAATAAACACCACTGTTTTGTAGGCAACAAAATTATTTTCATTAGGGTGACCAGATGCCCTGATTTCAGAGGGACAGCATTGATATTCAGGACTTTGTCTTTTATAGGTGCCTGTTCCCTCCACATACATCCCCTCCCAACCCCTGTCCCAATGTTACGTCCTTGCTATCTGGTCACCATATGTTGAGAATTTGAAATTACTTTATTTAAAAAAAAAAAAAAATATGTAGAACTTCAGTTGACTTTACAATAGAACAAAATTACATTTAGTTTAGTTTGTGTTTATAGTTCTAAAATTTTATTTTTCTGAAGTATGTTAATGAAATTCATTTGAGAGAACACTGCATATGGCTTCATAAATGTGTGCTTACTTGGTTCATCAGAAAATTCTTAAATCAAGGATCTGAAATAATCAAGGTGTTTTATAGTGAATCTTGGTGTTTTCCATTTGCAGACTGTGTTGAGTGGGGAAGTATATACTTGCATGTCTTTCCTTATTGACATGGTTAATGTGAGTCTTGAACTGGTTGATCCAAAAGGAAAGGATGGACTCAGCTCATTAGCTAGGTATGGGTTTTATGCTCTTTTTAGTCTGAATGAATGCTTGTTCAGTGTAAAAATTTTCTTACCATTACTTTATGAAGGAGATAATATATGCTGATTTATTATACAATTTAATGCGTAAAATATTTATACACTATGCATAAACTAGATGGAGTCTGAATTGCATGGTTTGATGGAAAAATATTTTATTATTTTAAACCGCTTAATTTCTTCTCCTCTCTCCTAAGTTGTATTTTTGGAATAAGATCAGTCAATAACTGAGTTTTGCATAAAAAATCCAAGGGTTAAAATTCCAAATGCGTTGACTCCATCTTTTATTCTTCTAAGACAAAGGGGATTTTATGCAGTTTGTGGGTTTAAGGACTTTGAGGTTAATCCTTAAAACAAGAAATCCTGTCTGCATTGCATGGTAATTTAAGATTCCATGGCTTTTCTTTTTTGTAGGAGTATATGTTTGAAGAGTCTTAACAGTTACCTATTTTTCTTTTCATTTAAATCTGCCAGATTTGACTTCCAGAAATCAAAGTTGCTTTTTGAGAGTTTTTCAAATCAAACAAAATCTATTAACTTGGTTTGCCATTCTATGATGGCATTTGACACTCGTTATGCTGATCAGAAGGCAACTCTAGGCATGCCCAATGTATTTAACTGCATCTTTCAGCCATCAAAGAACAGTAGTAATAAAGGAGCAATACAGATTGAGTTGCATTTCAGGTAGGTGTATTCAGGAATTTTTTTCTTTATAACATGTTGGCAAATAAATGAATCTTATTTTTTTTTAATGTATGCCATGTTGTTGTTGTCGTCACGTGAGCCAAGAGAGAAATGGTGGGTGAGGTAATAATTTACTGGGCAAACTTTTGTTGGTGAGAGAAGCGCACTTTCGAGCTTACGCAGAACCCAGAACTTAAGATGAGTTCCTTATAAGAAAGCTTGTCTTTCTCACCAGGAGAAGTTGGCTAACCTCACCCTCCTTGCTGCTTTGGTTTTGTTTGTTTTTACTTAGTCATTTTTTTCAATATAGCTAATTTTGCTGTGAACAGTTTTTTAGTATAAACCAGAAATACTTGAATCTCCTCTAGACTTGTGTAATTTCATATAGTGATGACAAGTTCTAAAAGGGTAGTCATGTTAGTCTAGTTCAGCAAAACAAGCAAGGAGTCTGGTGACACTTTTAAAAACTAACATTTGTTTACCTCTTATAAATAAACTTGTCAGTCTTTAAAAGTGTCACCTGACTCCTTGTTAGTTTTTCATATGTTGAAACCTACAGGGATAAATCTACTTGAGGAGTTGGTATTTTACCACAAAAATGAAGATAAAGCAAAGCTAGGATTTAATGTGCTGCTCTGAATGACATTCAGTGAAATCCTGGTTCTGTTGACGTCGGTACCAACCAGGGTGTCACCCCCTGTATTTTCCTAACTTGTATGGATGTGTTAAGAAAGAGAATGCACTAATTACTCTAGCTTGTTTGTTTTCTGTCTACTAGTAGTAGACTGACCTAATGGCTCAGAGTTATAAATTACATTTGTGTGATGTTCCCCTTGCCACTGCGATGTTCCCTTTCTGGAATCTGGTGTGGGGTGCTGCTGTGCATCCCCTATTGCCACCTTCTGGATCCTGACTCAGAGACGTAACTAAAAAAGATGGTGCCCAGGCAAGGAGCCCTGGACACATCACTCCCCCAATCCCTGGGGCCTGATTCGGCCTCAGCAGCCAGGAGTCCCCCTCCTGGGTTTCCCTGCTGCCCGGCAAGCACAGCCAGTACCGGATGGAAGGGTGCCTTCACTGCCCCCTTTAAGACACGTTCCTCTTTGAGGCCAGGAAGGGTCTGGCGCCCTTTCAAATTGGCACACGGCGCCTTGCCCGTTTCACCCCACCATAGTTACGGCCCTGACTTACCCCACTTTGTCAGGTGGCCACCCACTACTGGGTCAGCCAGTGGCAGCCTGCTGCGTATAATTGGTCCCAGGATATGGGTGTGTGGTCTCTGTCTACTCAGGGGACAGTGCCCCAGCAAGGACCCCCACTCCCCAGATACCACACCAGCAGCTTCTGTCCCTCAGGGATCGGGACACTTCCCTGATACCTGTAGGCTCATAGCCTCTGGCTTGCCAGTTTAGCAAACAAACTGGAATGTACCCAGTTAGTGCTAATTCACCGTCTTTAAAAACCACACACCTTTAGATAAAACAAGTGTTAGTGTATTGATTAGAACTTGATTTTAAGTGATTATGTAGCAAAGCAATGCATAGTCATTTAATAAAGCAGTCAGGAGTTAACTGCTAACACTAAAATATAAGATACATTTTAACCTAAAGTTCACTGTTGTTGTCCATTCTTATCTCTTAACCACCACTGGCCAGGCTTGTGGTTATCAGCCAGTTTATGCCCTTCTGGCCATGTGGATAGGTTCAGTCCCTTGGAGTTGTTTCAGGTTAGAGACTCTCTCTGGCAAAAAGCCTCTCTTGGTTCAAAGGGTATCTATTTCAAAACCCCTTTAAACTTGCCTCCCCACCACCCCTTCTGGGCTTAGGTGATCTTTTTCCTCTTTGGCTGAAGCCTGTAGTTTTTTCATAGCCTTTGTGATTCATCCTTTCTATTTACTGTGCTGGGATACAGCCCTGAGTGTCTGCCTCCCCCTTGAGTCATGTGAAAGACACAGAACATTTCACATATGTACACATACATGATGCTTCAGAAAACATTACACCACAAAAATAATGCAGAATATGTTATGAACATTTATGAAAGGAACCTTGCATGGCATATTTTTCACTGAACCATACAATTAAATTGCAAAGGTGAAGAGAAAAGCTGCATAAGTCAAACCCTGGGGGGCATCCCACGACGATTAGCCTGCGAACATCTGTTATGGAGGCAAGGTAGATGAGGTAATATCTTTTATTGGGCTGACTTCTGTTGGTGAGAGACAAAAGTTTTTGACCTTACACAGCTGTTCTTCAGGTCTGGGAAACTTAATTGTCTCAGCTAAAGACAAAATGGAACAGATTGTTTAGCATAAGTAGTTAACACATTCAAGGACATTTCAAAGTAAAGTGTCGCTTATAATCTGAGAACATCAGTGTTTTTTCTCTGTCATTAATTCTTTGCCCGTATTTTGTAACTTTTTAAGCAGATTACATGTCTACAACTGAAGTCTTTATTTTACATGCGCGCACACACATTTAAATATGTTTTCATCTCTGGAGACAATTTTTTGTTTCAAAAGGTGGAGAAGACTACTAGGGGAGAAGCCATTCTTGATTTGATTTTGACAAACAGAGAGGAAGTGGTGGCGAATTTGAAAGTGGAAGGTAACTTAGGTAAAAGCGATCATGAAATGGTAGAGTTCATGATTCTAAGGAATGGTAAGAGAGAACACCAAAATAGGTGGTGGATTTCAAGAAGGCAGACGTCAGCACACTCAGAGAGTTGGTAGGTAGGATCACATGAGAAGCAGTTGTAGGAGGAAAAACAACTGAGAACAGTTGGCAGTTTTTCGAAGTGACATTATTAACGGCACAACAGCAAACTATTCCACTGTGTTGGAAAGATAAAAAGCATAGTGAGAGACCTCCCAGGCTTAACCAGGAGATTTTCAATAATATAAAAATGAAGAACGAATCCTATAACAAGGTCAAATCACAAAGGATGACTATAAACAAATAACACAATCATATAGGGGAAAAATCAGGCCAGGGCAGAAGCAGAGAGCAAACTAGCTAAAGGCATAAAGGGTAACAAGAAAACATTTTTCAATTTTATTAGAAATGACAGAAGACCAAGGACAGCATAGGGCCATTGTTCATTAAAGAGGGAAAAACAATAACAGAAAATGCTGAAATGATAGAGGAACTGATGATTTCTTTGATTTCTTCTTCATCAAGAAGGTTGGTGGTGATTGGGTGCCTGATGTAAGGGAGGGCAGTAAAAATGTGATAGGATCAGAAGCTAAAATAGGAAAAAGAATGAGTTAAAAATTGCTTAGACAAGTTATATGTCTTCAGGTCGCTGGGACCTGGTGATATGCACCCTATAATACACAAGGAGCTGACTTAGGAGCTAGCTGAGCCTGGAGGTGGGCAAAATTGGCTCACAGCTAGGCACCAGTGACTTTACTTTTCGTCACCAGAGAGCACTCCTCCATTACATTTCTGCAGTGGAGCTAGGCAACTGGCCACTAAAACTGGTTGCCATGGTGACCAGAAATGTAGATTTGCCAAGCCCTACCATTGGCTCTTATCTGTGGAAAAATCATGGGAGACTGGAGAGGTCCCAGAGGCCTTGAAAAGAGCAAATATTGTGCCCTTGTATACTTATCTTTCTTAACCTTTTACTTTCTCCTACAAGTATAAACTCTGTACCAGGAAATATATTGGAGCAAATAATTAAGGAGTCGTTTAGCAAACATGTAGATGACAATAAGGTGCTAAGTGATAATCAGCATGGATTTGTCAAGAGCTAATCATGTCAAACCAACCTGATAGCTTTCTGTGGTGGGGCAGCAAGCCTTGTGGATAGAGGGGAAGCAGTAGATGTGTTAAATCTGCACTTTAGTAAGGCTGTTGATGTGGTCTTTCATCATCTTTTCATTAACAAACTAGGGAAGTACAACCTGGATGTAGCTACAATAAGATGGGTGCAAAACTCTTGGACAACTACTCCCAGATAGTAATCATCAATGATTAACAGTTGTTCTAGAAGGGCATAATGAGCAGAGTGCCACAGGAATCAGTTCTGGGTCCAGTTCTGTTCAAATTTTCATAAATGATTTAGATAAAGGCATAAAGAGTACACTTACAAAATTCATGGATGATATGAAGCTGGGAGGGCTTACAAGTGCTTTGGAGGATAGCATCACAATTCAAAATTATTTAGACAAACTGGTGAAATGGTCTGAGGTAAACAAAATGAAATTCAATAAAGACAAGTGTAAAGTACTCCACCTATGAAAGAAGAGTCGATTGCACACACACAAAATGGGCAATGACTGCCTAGGAAGCAATACTGTGGAAAGGAATCTGGATGTCATAGTGGACCACAAGCTAAATAGGAGCCAACAGTGTAACACTGTTGGGGCGGGGAGCAAACAGTATCTGGGATGTTATATTGTAAATAAGACATGAGAAGTAATTGTTTGTTATCCTCCTTGCTGATTACGCCTCAACTGTGGTATCATGTCTAGTTCAGGGCACATCATTTCAAGAAAGATGTGGCTAAATTGGAGAAAGTCCAAAGAGCAACAAGAATGATTAAAGGTCTGGGGCACTTGACTTATGAGGGAAGATTGAAAGAACTGGCTTTATTTAGCCTGGAAAAGAGGAGACAGAGAACTGGACTTAACAGTTTTCAAGTACCTAAAAGGCTGTGACAAGGAGGATGGAGAAAAATCATTGTCTTTAACTACTGATAATAGGACAAGAAGCAGTGGGCTAAAATTATGGCAAGGAAGGTTTAGGTTGGACATTAGGAAAAAAATTCGTAACTGTCAGGGTGATTAACTACTGGAATAAGTTTTGTAGGCAGATTGTGGAATCTCCATCACTGGAACTTTTTAATAGCAGATGAGACAGACACCTGTCAGGAATGGTTTAAGATGGTACTTGGTCATGCCATGAGTTCAGGGGATTGAACTCAGTGACCCCTCATGGTTCCTTCCAGTTTCTGTGATTCTATGTGTTTAAATTTATAGAATTTTTTATAATTATGCACCTGCAGTTATAATAACTTTCCAGCAGATGTTGCTCTTTCCTTTATGGGGAACTTAAATAATCCAGAAATGGCACATCATCTATAAAACATCTTTTAACACTAATCCCCATGCTCCCTCATGTAAATAGCCATTGTTTTTTCCCTAGCTGTATCTGCTCATCTAGCAGTCTGGGAATGCTTGAAAGCATCAGAAATATAATTAAATGTTTGAAATCTAAGTTACTTTGTCATAATTTAACCATGTAACAGAAATGTATATATTTTGCACACTTACAGTTCTAAATCTGACATCTTTTTGTTACATTTTATTCATGGGTCTGTTGTGTTCGGTTGGTTAAAGGAAGGAGGAGAGGAATAAGACTTGTGATGTATTCCCAGAGCTGACGTATACTCTCTGACTGAAACAAACAAAGAGTCTAGTGGCACAGTTAAAGACTAAAACATTTATATATTGCATGAGCTTTCTTGGGAGAAAATTGCACTTTGTCATACACTCGGAGAAGTACAGATGAATGGGAGCAAAATAATTGTAGGGGAGTGTAAGTGATAGGATCAGTTCAGACTGTTAGAGCAGGTCTGACCTGATCCTATGACATACACTTCCCTGCATTTATTTTCTGCTCATTCATCTGTAAATCTGCATCTTGAAGCATCTGGCAGAGTAGGATTCTCCCCTTCCCCCCCGCATTGAAACCCGTGCAATAAATACATTTTTGTTACTCTTTAGAAGTGCCACTAGACTCATTTGTTTTGCTGAACTAGACTAACACAACTACTGCTTTGGAGCTTCTCTGACTGAACTGAGAAAAGTCATTTGATCTCTAACCCTTTCACACTTTGTAAAATTGGTGTGGTACCTCATAGGGTTCTAGTGTAGCTCAGTTAATGTTTGAAAAATTCTTTGAGCTTTTCTGATGAAAGTCACTAGAGAATGCAGACATAACTGTTTTGTAGTGCATATTTATTCCAGTTCATGATGCATAAACGTTTTGAAGGTCTGTATCTTAAAAGCTATGACATTTACCTGTGTAAATATAAATGTCTGTTGCATAGTTTCAGGGAATATATTGTACTGTAACTGTGTAGAATAAATTAGATCAACAGCATCTGATGGCTTTGTCTATTTGAACTAACCTCCAATAACTGCAGATGTTTATTAAGAACAATAATTATGGTTGTATTGTAGATTTTCAAATGCAGTTCTTGATGTAATCAAATGAAATGGTTCTAGCTGATCCTAATATTTATCTAAATGGGGAGTTTGTTTGAATAGTAAAGGTTGTAGCTATGCTGAGGTCGTATCATATGAAATATGGTTCCTAATCATTTCAGTAGTTTTTATTATCTATGTAATATGTCTTGGAGGATATAGTCAGATTAAAATTTATACTTTTTTATTGCTGAGTATCTCCTTGACTATAGTAAAAGATTTTGTGGGGTTAAGCAACACTCTCATCCTGGTTTTTGCCTTTGGAAATATTCCAGTTAGTCGAAGGTCAAAGGATTTTACTGTTAAAAGCAGGTCATGCATGTCGCTTCTCACAAAGGAATTTTACTTTTCCTTAGGGACAGTACAGTTTAGAGTGTCAGATATAAACTTGATTCATAGGTATTTAAACACTTCAAATATTTTCCAGCTTGCATGACTAGATGCAATTGATGTTCAGTATCTTAAAGTCAAATTTTCTGTCCCTCTAGAAAGGATATTCAAAATATAGTGCCAAAAAGTTCAATCAGGGTAGCATTTTTTCCGAATTACAAAGCTTATCTGTGCTGCACAGTGTGGTCAGGGTGTGAGAGGAGACGTATTATATTCTTAATCTTTTTAAGAGGCACTGAACCAGTTTTGAATTTTATACACACTCCATCTGAACTGATACTGAACAGATGTAAAACAATAACATAAAATTTTAGACGTTGACATTGTCACATATGTACAAAATATTTTCATTGTGGTAGAGGTGGTTTTGTAAATCAACTGTATAGGGAATCATAGATTCCTCTAATGATAAATTAATCTATTTTACCAATGTTCCCTGTTTTATTTTGGTTTTATAAAAGTGATTTTCTTATTTGGTTAAGTTTTATATGCACACAGCTGACCCCCAAACTTAGACCGTAAAAAAACAGACCTTTTGAAAATCTCTAATTTCAGAAGACGACAACAGTTAAGTAAATTACATTCACACAAAATGCACCATATTGTCTGTTCACCTGAACAGATATTTAGTATCAAAATTAATTATAAGGTGGAAGGTCGGATGCCAGAGCTAAAGAACAGATTTTACAGCATGTGAATTTGATATAACACAGGCTCTTTTTTTATTAGGTCTACTAAGGATTCCTCGTGTTTCACAGTTGTTCTGAACAACCTTCGTGTATTTTTAATATTTGACTGGCTGCTGCTTGTTCATGACTTTCTACATACACCCAGTGGTGTTAAACAGCAAGATAATCTCACTGCTTCCCGACAACGCAGTTTTAGCAGTGAAACAGCTGTAGTTCCTAAAACAGTGAAGAGTGGTGTAGTTACCAAACGTTCTTCTCTCCCCGTGACTACTGAAAAACAACTGGAAGTCAAGGTTAATGTAACAGGTAACTACATACTATTTTGTGCTTACACACAGGAGAACAGATTATTTGCTTTTAGGAGCTGTCACAGTTAAATTCCATAGAATAATGATGAAGTGATGTAAAGTCAGGTGACTGGGGTACAGAGGATTAAGACTTCTCTACTAAAAAATGTTTAAGGTAGTATCAATGCCATTTTCAAGTTTCACAATTAAGTACTTGTCATTTATTTTGGTCAGGTACGGAATTTGTGGTAGTTGAAGACATGTCTTGTTTTGATACCAATGCAATTATTTTGAAAGGAACCACTGTTCTCACGTATAAGCCCAAACTGGCGGATCGTCCTTTCTCTGGTAGTTTGTTTGGCATTGAGGTAAGATGAACATATTTGAATTTTATGTGCATTTATTCTAATGTTAGAT
Source organism: Podocnemis expansa (assembly GCA_007922195.1). Taxonomy (NCBI): domain Eukaryota; kingdom Metazoa; phylum Chordata; order Testudines; family Podocnemididae; genus Podocnemis; species Podocnemis expansa. The sequence goes on along the minus strand of ML681963.1, from coordinate 4,920,970 downwards.
AAACAGGGTAACTGCTTTACTATTAAAACCCTAGGCTGAAAGGCGTCAACAAACAGAACTTATTAAAAGATATCTCTGGGGTGCTTTGCTACCATAGCCTGGTAATTTCCTTATCAAGTATTCTCAACCCATTGGAGTATAAAAGCCATTTCTGAACTGCTCCTGCATAGTGTTAAAGTACTTGGCTGGAAGCTCACCAAGCTGATAGTTAGGTACATCTTCTCAATGGCCTAACCTTTAAACTTGAACTTGCAAAGGACTATTGTCTGTAATGGTGTTTCTTGGATCTTTTTCAGAGGTTTAGCAGTTAGGTAGGTTATGTCTTTGATTTTTAAATCAAACTTTGTTAATATGTCTGTGGAATTCTGCTTTGAACATTTATATAGTATGCAGAAGGGAGTATGGTATCTTTAGTTTGTATATCTTTAGTTTGGATTCTTCTAGCTTTGGAGAGATTGAGGACTGTTGATAACCTTGCAATAGCATTCATTCCAGCTGTATTTACCACAGAATAAAGTACAAGATTTCGATTTTAGGATAGTTGATCTGAATTTTGATTCTTTAATACGGTGAGGGTTTATAAATCTGTGATGGGATTCTGCTTTAAGCGTGCGCGCGCGCCTGTGTGTGGTGGTGGTGGTGGTGGGGAGATTCCTGTCTATAAGACCTAGAAATGCTATCTGATAAAATGTTAGAGATTTCTTTCTAAGTTGTCATTTGGAGAGTTATGCCTAATAGTCTAATGGTTTCTTTTGTCATAATGATCACTTTTAGTAAACTGTTGGGGTGAATATAAATAGCTTTCTAATCTAGATCACAAATTCAAATCCAGGTATGTGAGCTGTGACCGTAGGCTGTTGGTGGCATACTGAAAATTGTTTGGTTTCAGTCTGTGTTGCAGTTGTTAAATGTCATTCTGGGGGTGGGGGGGAAAAGGGAAAAGAAAAGAAATCACTGCTACAGTCAATGGAAACTGGCTACTTTCTTGATACTTTCAGCAGAGACCAAGAGTTGAAGGGGCCGTGAAGGCTGAGACAGTTTCTTGCCTTCCCCTCCCATTACTCAGAAATGTTTCCTGTAGGGCCAGCATTTTGTTGGGGCATTAGGAGGAAACTCCTTGCATTGTCTTTGTCATGTTTGGTGCATGCCATAGATTACTTGCGTGTCTAGAAGCCTTAATTCGGCAATCTTTCATAAACCCGACATAGAGACAAAAATATGTTCAGTAATCATCTTGCGCTCTTAGTTTATGTAGTCTTCATATGAAACGGTGTCAAGGAATTTAAGAATGAAAATAAAAGGGAAAGATTTCTTTAAAAAATAGTTTTGAGAGAGGTGTTTTGGTTTGTTTGAAAAACAGACAAGGAGTCCTGTGGCACTTAGACTAAAATTTATTTATTGCATGAGCTTTCATGGGAGAAAATCCAACTTCATCGGGCGCTTTGAAGATGGGGAGCTTACAGAATGGGAGGAAATAAATGTAGGGGAGTGTGGTTTTTTTCTCCCATGAAAGTTCATGCAATAAACAAATTTGTTAGTCTTTAAGGCCACTGGACTCTTTGTTTGTTTCACTGAAGTAGACTAATACAGCTACCTTTGGAACTTGGGTTGATATATCCTCTCCCTTTTCATACATACCATTGTCCCTAGAAAAGGGAGCTGAGAGGTTGTCTGGCAGCTGAGAGGAGAAAAAATTTGTGAGAGTGTACCTAGCAATGCATTTTGATTTTTCACTCATTTCAATCATTTAGGTTTTTTCATGCCGACTGGGAAATGAGCAGGATACAGCACTGTCCATAATTGATCCTGTACATATTCAGATGGAACTTGTAGGAAATTCTTCCTACCCTAGTGGCTCAGGACTGCTGGATGCATTCAATAGTGAAGATTTCCCACCTATTCTAGAGGTAAGATTGAAGAAAGTAACAAACAAATTTTATGTGCATAGTTATAATAATCGAATACTTTTATACTGGTGCATCACATTTGGAAATTCAGAATAATGCTTTGTCATAGCATAACAAAAGAATAAGACAATTGTTTCGAAAATAAAATGAAAAAGCAGAGTAGCTGAAGCACGCTTTTAGTGTGTCCTTTTAAAGACTAATGACTTTATTAAGTGTCACAGGACTCCTTGCAAGTTCTGCTGAAGTAGACTAACACGACTACTCCTTTGGACCATGTTTTTAGTGAGAAGGAGAGAGTGATTTTTCTGGTGGTATTTTTAGGGGAATTAGAAGCTTTTATTTCAGAGATTAAGGAAAGAATAACTTGTGACAAAAGCAAGAGATGTCACGAGGCCCCTTTTGGATCTTGGCCACAAGCTTAGTAAAAGCTTTTATTTTTCTGTTAATCTTCTTGCTAATATTTCCTATTGGAAAATTAAATTTTGGGTTTTTTCCTCTCCTTTACATCAAAACAAAAATACCTCTTCTGAGTGGGGATTTTGGTTAATCCTGCTCTGGGTAGAAAATACTGAAATATATTTTTCTTCATGTTCCTGTAGTTGTTGGCATATGGGATTTTTAAAATTATAATGTTATTGGCTAATGGCAGAAACTTGGCCTTTGTATTATCAAGGCTTTAAAACAATGTAAACATCTGTTTTTTCATATGGTTATTCTTACCTTCATCCTGACGGCAAGTTGCTACAAATGCAAAAGAGAAATGAATGAAAAATGTTAGTTTATAAGATTTAATCACGTAGGATTTTTTAAATTTCATTTAGATTCAGTTACAAGCACTGGACATCAGATTGTCCTATAATGATGTTCAGCTATTTTTGGCAATTGCAAAGTCCATCCCTGGGCAGACCAGTGCTGCTGTGCCTGAGTCACGTGTCTTGGATACTGAGATTGCTGCTGCTAATCTTCCTAATTCATCTTGGATAAATGAGACCTCATCATCATCATCTGAAAACAAAGATGTATCTAAACGCATATTGGATCCTGTTCTTGGTATGCATTCAACTATTAAACTAAAGCCATTTTCCATGCCTTAAGGAGACTTCTGCAGAGTAAAGCCAGATGTAATTTTTAACAAAACAGATGATTGTAGCTTGATTATATAAAATGTGTATTTCATCAGTTCTGATATGGTGATGGATGCCATCAAATAGTGGTGAGTCTCTTTCAGTTGCCTTGAAACATAAAAGGAGACAACTTGGTATTTAGTCTTCAATTTTAATCAGTGCCTTTGTGCTTCAGTAGTTATGCTTAGGTTGCAGTCACTGCTGGGAAATGCTGTTCTTTGGAATATTTTCTGTTGAGAACTTAAAATTAAAAATAACCATCATCAGCCTTCCTGCCTCCCCCACCCTCCTGGCAATGTTTCATTGTTCTGAGGCTTTGTAAAAGTTTATTTCTAAAATTTGAGTGTAGTTAGGAGCACAACTTTGTAAAAGCAAGGAAATACAAAAGAAAGAAATAGGCTCTGTCTTCTCTACTGCAGTAGTTAGGCACAATAAAGAGATATGGAAGTATGTAGATGTGGAATGCCCCACAGCATAGGAGGGTTCAATGTATGGATCCAAGTGTTAGAACAGAATGAAATTAAGTGCACACGCTGAAATTACCTTACCTGAGTTGAAATCTGGCTTGTCTTCTAACATGCAAACATTTTTTAAAAAAATCAGCCTAAAACATCCTAATGCTTTGTTGTTGTTTTTAAAGTAGAAAACTTTTGTACTTTCAGCATTGATCCTCTTGTTGGATAGGAAACTAATTTTTAATCAATAATTCATTTCATTAAAAAAATAAATACAGTAACTAATTCATAGAGAGACAAAAATGGTCAGCTAAATGTTTCTTTAATTACAGAGGTGCAGTTGGCTCGGCTTCAGGAACTGGGATTTAGTATGGATGATTGCCGTAAAGCCCTTTTGATTTGCCAAGGTAATTTCAAATAATTTTTGTGTTAGTAGCTATTATAGTATTTCTCTTAATACATCAAAACGGACATACTGGCAGTCACTTGATAAATTGACAAAACAAAGTGGCTATTTTCTATCCTTTAGTTATCAAAAATAGTCTTCATATCCTTTAAATATTTTAATTCTCCTATTGCTGTTTCTTCTCTAAATATTCTTCTTTGGAATTTGTCACTGAATGATGCATCTCATTTTAAATGCATCGCCATAGCGTCTTTTGTTCAGGTTATCACTAAGTATGAATAGTATCTGTGTGGCTGTTACATGAATCAGATATTTTTCTTTTCATACCAAATGCTAACACATTTTATCTAAAAATTCTTATCAGTTTTTATACTGCATATGCTCCTACTTTGCACCCTTTTCATGCCCCTTATTTCTTATTATGTGGTTTACTTTCTTTACTCATTTTTACACATTAAAACTGGAAAAGAAATGGAAGTTTAAGACTCAGGATACTCTGCTGGTGTTTTCTTCAACATCGTCATTCTTTTTCTCATTTATAGTCACTCATGTTTTTAGTCTAACAAAATACTTTGTTCCTCAATTTGCAACTTTAAAAGATAAAGGTGTATTGATAAAGAAAAATGCTAACTTTAAGGAAAACAAGGGAGATTAAATAAATCAAACCTTGCACCATGTCTCCATTTTACTATACCTTTTTGGTTTTATTAGAAATTCATTTGATTTCTTCTCAGGGATATTTTGTACGAACATGTGTTTATTGAAATCATGTGCATAGCAAATGGCTTCATTGTTTGCTTTTTCCTTTTAAGGCCAGTTGAAAAAAGCAGCAAGCTGGTTGTTTAAGAATGCTGAACCTTTGAAATCCATTTCACTAGCCTCTGGAGGTCAAGATAACCAGGGAACTATGCCAGTTCAGTTGATCTCTGGAGTAGAGGTTAAAGCTGAAAGCATATGCATTTGTTTCATTGATGACTGCATGGACTGTGATGTTCCTCTAGCTGAGTTAACATTTTCACGTGAGTATTGTTCTGTAATCATTTCCTTAATTTGAACAATTCCTCTTGGCCATCTACTGTGTATGTTCACAGCTTGGGCTTCCCCTTGTTAGGGCCAGAAAAGGTTTATTGAAACTGTTCTTATATGTGACTTCCAAAAAGGAATATGTGTGAGCAAATGTGTGTCAGTGCTCAGCACAAAAATAAGATGTTATTGAGGAAATTGTTAGAAAATTGCCTAGTTGTGGTGATGCCATTCACTTGTATTGTGGTATTGCCTAAAAGCATAAATTGAGATCACTGCTGTCCTTCATTTAGTAGTGAACAAATCATAGGAAGATGCTGCACCCACCCTCCTTACTTGGGTGTAAACCAAGAGCCTATAGAGAATGGAAAAAAGGGTTGATCAGGTAGGAAAGCTACATTATGGCAAAAATGTAGGAATAAAGAATTTCTAAAAGTGAATCTGAGTTATGTCTTCATGCCAAGGAAACAATAAACAATGAGGTGTTTTAGTTCTATAAATAAAAAGAGAATAAGGAAGGATGATGTTGAGCTGCTCCGTAGAATGGATGGGAAAGAGATTAAAGTATCACCTCAGAGCTAAAAGAATACTCTGTCTTGGTTTTCAGTAGGGATGATTATGTGGACAAGGTACATGAGGGCAGTAAAGCTAATAGAAATTAGTGTATAGACATGTAAATGATCACATCTGAGGTGTAAGTAGAATTCAGAAGAGATTAGTGAATTCAAGTAATGGGGACTAGATGATCACCATCTAAGAATACTGAAAGGGTAACATTGTGCCTATGTTTTAGAAAGAGGGGAAATGATCTGGGCAATTGCAAACCTGTCAGTCTGACCTCAGTAAAGTGCAAAGCTTTAGAACCACTTGTGAGGGAAAGGATAATGAAATGGTGACCCGGATATGAGATAAGATAGCAGCCTAACCTGGCTTCTTTCTTTGAGAAAGTAATTGACTTCTTTATATGAGGGAAGTGCAGTGCTCTAGTATACTTGGACTTCAGTAAAACACTTGACAAGGCAGTATTTCCCAACCAGTGTGCCATAGCACACAGGTGTGTCCTCAGGCCTGAGCAGGTGTGCCGTGGAATTTTTTAAAAAACTACTCGAAGAGTTCTGGATTGGCTCATGAATATTTATTGGTTCATGTAGAGAATATATGGTAGTGTGCCTCAAAATAGTTAAAGGTATCAAGGTGTGCTATGGCAGAGGAAAGGTTGGGTACCACACAGTAAATTATTAGTTGAATTGGGGAAGGTTGGGATCGGTACAAAAACTGTAAGATGGTTAAAAATCAGTCTTCAGGAGAGAAAGCAGCGTTTCGTACTGAAAGATAAATTACCAGACTGGAGGGAGACTTCAGGAGAGGATTTCTCTCCCCCCCGATATATTCTGTGCGTGCGCGCATGTGTGTGTGTGTTGGCTTTTTTTTGTTTTGTTTCTGTCTTCTGAAGCATCAGGGATGGTAATGACTGGAAATAGGACATTGGATTGAGTAAGATAAGAGTTCTGAGATGGCACTGAGCATTTTCGCTTACAGGTTTTTCATTGGCTAGTTCTTGCTTATATTCTTATGGTCTAGATGATCTCTATATGTGGGTTTGGGAAAGAATTTCCCCCCAAGTCAAATGACAATTATATTGGTCTTGGTTTTTGGATTGTGTTTTGTTTTTTTTTTTGTTGTTGTTGTTTTTTTTTTTCCTTCCTTGACAACATAAATGTGCTGGTCACTTGCCAGGATTATCTGGATACATCTCATTTAATCATTTTCTTACTAGTGTCCCTCAGCCTGTTCTATTCTGTGTTTACACACGTAATGGTCTAGTCTACTGTGGGCTGTAATGCTTTGTTCTAGTTTCAGTCGTTGGGTTTAGTGTGCAGCTTCTGGGTGGTGTTGGTGGCCTGCAATCTATGCAAGATCAGACAAGAAGACCATCTTCTCTTCTGTCCTTAAAGTCTATGACTTGTGAGTTGTGATTTCAAAATTCTTCCTTTGTGATCGAGTGTGTGCATTTTTTTTCTAAAGAAAGCCTACTTTTGATAAAAGAGAAGTAAACAGAATGGTTTCAGTATGGAATTTTTATTTCCAACTTTTTTTTCCCCCATTTCTTTCACTGTGGACCTTTGCCTATAAAATTTGACTGAAGATTACGGAAGGCTGTGTTCCATTAAGAAATAGATAATTAAGCCTTTCATTAAGGAAGGAAGCTACATAGCTGTCTCTCTTGACCTCAGGCAAAAGTGACTCAGTGTTTTATGCATAGCTCTCACACAGAGGAAAAGAAAGGAACATTTCTTCTATTAAAGTATAAACTTGCAATTATGTCTTCTGGCAGATTATCTTAAAGGGCTCAGTATTTACTTCCTTTATGATTGCTGGTCCAGGACAAAGCTTGGGAAATTTGTTGGTCCCGGTAGTATTTGTATTGGTCTCTTGAAGTGTTCCGTGTTCTTGAAATTTGAGGTATTGGACCTGTAATGCTGACTACTATTTTGCTATTTTCCCATACCTCAGTTGTAACCGAATTCCAGCACCAACTGTATTATAGGTTCTTCTTCGAGCAGCTACCCACATGCATTCCCCTGTGGGTGCATGCGTCAACATACATGGCTACTGGAAAGATTTTTTGCCCTTAGCTTGCTCTGTAGGATCAGCAATGTTGACACCAGAGGTGTATGAGGTGGCAAGGGCACTGTTGGCTTTGCCCTATCCTCCGCCTGCCGTGGAGCCTCAGTACCACCTGCCCTCATGGGGCAAGCTGCCTTTTCACTCACTGGCGTGGCAGCGTGGGCACCCCTTCTTGGCGGCACCACTGGGCTTATCGCCCCCCAGAGCTGCAACCAGTGCTCCCCAGGACCCCCCATACTGGGGGTGGGATGTTTCGGGTATCACCTGGAAGGGGCCATCAGCACTGCTACTACCCTTGGCGCCAGCGTGGCACCACTCCCTGTCCCAGAAACCAACAGGCAAGCAGCACCATAAGTCCTCGATACTGAAGGGGGGGGGGGAACCCGACCCTCCTCGTCCTTATCCTCAACCGAGCCTCTGCACCATCAGTCTAGGCTCTGGTCTCCCTCTAGATCAAGGGGACGGTCAAGGCACAAAAGGCCTACATACCATCACCAAACTTTCGCTGTCACCTTCATCATCTCTCTCCTTGAGCACCTTGGACGAGTCCCCCTGTGACAGTTCTAGGGTCTCCTGGTGCATGTGTTTGTCTGGACCCCCAGTTGCCTAGTGCTCAATCTCCCCAGGGTTGGCTATCCAACTGGCCCTTTTGGGGCCCTTCAATGTACCCATTGGGTGCCCCTTCTTCTTCCTTTGTCTTGTGCCCTCAAGTAGGCCATAAACCACCCTCAGCGCGCTGGTCCTGGTCACGGGGAAGATCAGACCTTTCTGGAAACTGCCCCTCCCCCATGCAGTCCCATTGCTGCTCATCATCATTGCTGAATGAAGTGGTGGTCCAGGACCCTTCCTCTCCCCTTGATGACTTCAAGGCCCACCAGGACCTTTTGAAAAGATAAGCATTGTACCTTGGCGTGGAAGCGGAGGAGGTGAAGGACTTCTTGGATGTGCTTTTCAGTGTCTTATCAGCCTTGGTGCCAGCCAGATTAGCCCTTCCAGTTCACGATGGGGTGCTAAAAATTGTAAAAGCTATTTGACAATCTCCTTCATCTGCAGCACCTACCTCAAAGGGGGCAGAGAAAAAAATATTATGTCCTTGCAGCCACATTTCAATACTTGTATACACACCCTGCCCCATCATCGTTGGTTGTGGATGTGATTAATCAAAGGGAGTGCCAGGGGCAGCCTGCCTCAACTCTGAAAAATAGAGGTGAAAACCCTAGATGTGTTTGGAAGAAAAACTTATTTGACTTTGACTATGCAGTTCAGGGTAGCAAATCATCAAGCTCTCCTGGGGTGGTATAATTTTAATCTAGGGAATTCTATAGCCAACTTCACGAGCTCCTTCCTCCTGATTGTCACCTGGACTTCAACACCATCCTGGGTGAAGGATGCTCAGTCACAAGGATGGCTGTCCAGGCTTTGTGGAATGCGGCAGACTCAGTGGGAAGGGCCATTGCATCTGCAGTCAGTTTTCACAGAGCAGCATGGCTACAGGTGTCAGGCCTTTCTCCTTTAGTCCAACAATCTATTCAGGACTTGCCTTTTGGTGGTGCCTCTCTTGTCTCGGACCAAACGGACAGCAGCCTCCATGGCTTGAAAGATTCTGGGGCCACCCTTCGTTCCCTGTGTCTTTACTCCTTGCAATCATCCTATCGCCCGTACAAGCAGCAAGCCTCACAATTGCGCTCTCAGCGCAGATGAACCTTTAGCAACAGGTCGGCAAGGCAGAGAGATGGAGAAAGCTAGAGCTCCCAGGAGCAGATGCAACACCTCCCTGAGCAGGTCTTCCAGATCCAGCCATTGCCACTCGAGTAATTGGGGGAGGCAGTTTTGACAGGATGCTTGAGGTTGGTGAACCAAGTGCCCCTTCTCAGGATCCTTTCAGCCCTCCTATTTTGAACAGACTTTCCTTCTTCCATTCCCAATGGGCCTCCATCACCACAGACCACTGGGTTTTAAGAATGATCCGTAAGGGTTATTCCCTGCAGTTCTATGCAAAGTGCCCCCCAACCACCTTCCCTCTTCCCAGTCCCTCCTCAGGGACACCTCTCACGAACAGGTCCTGAACCAAGAGGTGGAGAAACTACTAACTCTGGGTGCCGTGGAGACAGTCCCAAGGGGGGAGGAAGGGAAAGGTTGTTATTCCCAGTACTTTTTAATCCCCAAGTCAAACAGAGGTTTGAGGCCCATTCTCAACTTGTGGAGATTGAAGTTTCACATGGTTACTCTCAATCATGTCATCCCATCTTTGGATCCTGGGGATTGGTTCTCTGACCTTGATCTGCAAGACACCTACTTCCATGTGGCAATCCGGTCCCAACACAGACAGTTTCTGCATTTCCTAAAGGGTTTGTGTCATTTTCAGTTCACAGTTCTCACCTTTGGCCTCTCCTTGGCCCCAGGAGTGTTTACAAAATGTATAGCAGTAGTAGCAGCTTACCTGTGGAGGAGAGGAGTCCATATTTTTCCCTACCTAGATGACTGGTTAATCAGGGGTCATTCGGGAGACCAAGTCCAGTCTGGTGTCCGGATAAAGAGGGCCTCTGCAGTTGTCAAGGCCTACTTCTGAACAAACAGAAGTCTCAGCTAAGCCCAGTTCAGAGGATGGAGTTTATCAGAGCAGTCCTGGATTCTATCACATCTAGGGCCTTCCTCCCAAGGTTGAGATTCGACACCATGTCCAGGATAATCTCAGATCTCAGAAGGAGTCTGACCACCACAGCCAGGATTGCCTAAAACTGTTGGGTCACATGGCTGTGTTCACTTGCGTGGTTCACCTTGCTAGCCTCCACCTCAGCCCGTTGCAGGCTTGGCTAAAGTTGGTTCCACCCCAACAAGAATCCCCTGAACAGAGTCGTAGCGGTCTTGCTCGGTGTCCTCAGGCAGCTACACTGGTGGGAGAAGCCACAGTCAGCATTGGAAGGTGTTCTGTTCAGGATGACCTCCCTGTTGATAATGCTAATCTCTGATGCCTCGGACCTAGGCTGGGGTGCCCACCTCAGTCTCAACCTCTGTACTTAAGCGAGGTGGTCAGATGAGGAGAAATCTCTCCATATCAACATAAAGTAGTTAAGAGCCATCAGGCTTGCCTGCCAGCTCTTTGGAGAGGAGTTGCAGGGTCGAACAGTTCAAATCCTAACAGACAGTACTATGGCCATGTATTATATAAATCGTCGGGGGAGTCCGCTCCACATCTCTCTGTCAGGAGGTGATACGTTTCTGAGATCTGGCAGTGTCTTGCGGTTTCCATATGACTGCTTCTCACCTTCCCAGATGGAGGAACGACGAAGCGGATCACCTCAGCAGATGGTTCAACTCCCACCATGGATGGTCTCTCCACCCAGATGTGCTGAGGACAATCTTCCGTGCCTGGGGGTATCCCCTAGTGGACTTATTCGTGACTTGAGGGAACACCACATGCCATTGGTTTTGCTCCTTGAGAGGTTCGGAGATGGGCTCCCTTCTGGATGCATTCTTACTGCCATGGTTGGGCCCTCTTTGTGCCTTTCCTCCGTACCTGCTGCTGCAGAGAGTGCTGTTAAAGGTGAAAAGGGACAGAGCCTAGGTCATTCTGATTGCCCCTGCCTGGCCATGTCAGCACTGGTTCCACATGCTGTCTGACCTGTCAGTAGCGCCTCCCCTCCCTTGGGATCTCCGGCTCAGATGTGACTTGCTGACCCAGGACCACAGTCACTTGTTTCACCTAAACTTGAAGTCTTTACATCTCATGGCCTGGAACCTCCATGGCTGAGGATGGAAAAGTTGGCCTGTTCTGCCTGGGAGCAGCACATTTTGATAGGTAGCAGAAAGGCCTCTATGAAATCTACCTACAAATTGAAATGGGCATGTTTTTTTCTGTCTGGGGCCAGTCCTGAGGCCTGGACACATGTGCTGTGCCACTTCAGGCTAACTTTTAGACCTGAAACATCAGGGCCTGGCCTAGGGGTCTCTGAGGGCCCATTTGGCAGTGATCTCCGCTTTTCATGCCCCCTGTGGCAGGCATGCCATCTTCTCTCACCCGATGTCCAGGAGATTCCGGAGGGGTCTAGAAGAGGGTCTTTCCCCAAGTCAGGGACCTGGCCCCTCAGTGGGGCTTGAATCTTATGCTGTGGGTGCTGACCGGCCCACCCTTTGAGCCTCTGGCCACCTGCCCCCTTCTTGCACTGTTGTGGAAGGTGGCTTTCTTAGTGGCCATGTCAGCGAGGAGGGTCTCGGAGTTGAAAGCATGCTGTGCTGAGTCCTGTACACGGTGTTTGTCCAGAATAAGGTCTAGTTGATACCCCATCTGGCCTTCCTCCCAAAGGCGGTCTCTGACTTCCATTTAAACAACAACATTTCTCTGCCCATGTTCTTTCCTAAACTGCATCTCTCGAGCGACCAGAAGAGGGTGCCATACCCTGGATATTAAGAGAGTACTTGCCTTTTATATCGAAAGGACAAAGTCCTTTTGGAAGTCCACCCAGCTCTTTGTGGCAGCAGCAGGCTGGGTAAAGGGCAACCTGGTGTCATCCCAAATGATTTCATCCTGGATTGCCTCCTGCATAAGAATTTGCTACCAGGAAGTGAAGGTTCTGCTGCCAGGGGCGCTGAAGGCCCACTTGACCAGGGCTCAGGCCTCGTCAGCAGCCTTCCTTGCTCACGTTCCAATACGGGAGATCTGTCGAGCAGCTGCGTGGTCTTCTGTTTCACACCTTTACCTCCTGCTATGCCATCATGCATCACGCAAGGGAGGATGCAGCCTTCGGCAACACTGTCCTGCAATCAAGCAGACTAACTCCACCTGCCATCCTAGGTAAGGCTTGTAATTTGCCCACAGGGCAATGCATGTGAGCAGTTGCTTGAAGAAGAAAAAGGACAGTTACTTACCAGTAACTACTGTTCTTTGAGATGTGCTGCCCCCGTCCATTCCACTACCCACCCTGCTTCTGGAGTTAGTGGAAAGAAAGGACTGGAGGGTGAGCAGACCAGCGGTGGCTATTATGCAGGAGAGGTGCGTGTGCCACTCCAGGGGGTGCTGCCACTGATCCTGTGGAGCTGGCTATGGGCAAAAAAGCTTTCCAGAAGCTGTGCACATTGGTGCGTACATCCCCAGGTGAATGGATGTGGGCAGCACATCTCAAAGAACAGCAGTAGTTACTGGTAAGTAACTGTCCTTTTTGCTAAAATTATAGATGAATGCTTTACATTACTTTAAATCTGATGTATGCCTAGCTGTGCAATGAATACATTTGTTTGTCTTTAAAAGTGCCACAGGATTCCTTGTTTGTTTTTTTTTTACTTGCTGGTAGTATTTCATAATGGTTTTTAGTTTTAAAAAGCTATCAAAATACCAGTTGCTAATTTCATGTTACCTGAAATGCGAAGCAAAAAGGTGCTATTTTTGAAATTTCAGTTTCTTTTTGGGCAACTTGTGAGTGCTAACATTCAGGGCATTCCATTGCTTTCGTAGTTAATCAGCTGTATGCATTATGTATGTACGTATGTATGTATGTATGTATGTATGTATTTCTAGTCTAGTTAATTCTGAAGATGTTAAACCTTTAGGTCATCTGTTTACCTTTCAGATTTAGGTCTGCTGTTTGGCACTCCTTTAGAACCTTGGTGACTATCCTGTAGTAGCAAGTTTTGTTTTGGTGCCATGTTGTATTTGGAGAAGTGACTCCTGTCATACTTTTTGTTTAATCTGAATTTAAAAAAAAAAAAAAAAAAAAAAAAGCTATGAAAATTGAGGAGTCTCTTTACAAGATTCATTTGAGGAATGTGATGTCAGTGTAGATTAAATGTTTCTGGGAACATATGACAATCATGAGTGTTTCATTCTGTGTTACTGGGATGAGAAAGGTGGTGTAAAGTGGCAGATTACAGGCTGTGTGTGTCTGGGACTGTCTACCTTGAATTGTACAGCACGTAGTATGGTAGAACGCCCCCGTATCCCCCAGCCTGGTTTGGAGCTCTGGGAAGCTGTTACGGTATAAACCTTAATAATCTCTACATCACATTGTTAGTGTGGTGTTTTGTTCATACTAATCAGTATTTTTATGAAATGTTTCATTACTTGTTAATGCAACTTCAAACTAAAGAATCAGTCTTTTTTTTTTTTTTTTTTTTTTTTAAACTAATAAAACGTTTACTTTCATTACAGGTTTGAATTTTCTCCAACATGTCCGAGCCAGCCCTGAAGGCTATGCTCATTTTACTCTCTCTGGCGATTATTATAACCGTGAGCTTTCAGGTAAATAAAAATACATATATTATTGTAGGAGTTGGAAAGCAGTTTTGTCTTGCATACGTTAGCAGTTTGGAGTTCACTCAACATAAATTTTAACGTAAGGGCTAGAGACGGCAGCTGTGTCAGCAAGTTGTCTGCAAATGAGACAAAAGGGTTTCCTTAAACACATATGATGAAAAAGAAATTTACTGAGATGCTGTCAACATGAAAATCAAATACTTTTTTAAAAGTTCATTCTTGTTTTATTACTCATAACATAAAATAAATCTATATCTTGTTTTTTTGCTTTTTTTTTAAAACTCCTTTTTGGTATTTCATTCTGTTGTTACAGTCTAAACAACCTAAAGAGGACAGCCGATTTAAATTTTAAATCCAATATAATTAGAGTTAATAAAAGGCAAAGAGGATTACACATTACATGGTCAATGAGAAAATCCCAATTACTTTAGATAAGATTTTTTTTTTTTTTAAAGCTTTCAAAAGATATCATGGCACAAGCTGTAAATCAACCATGAAGCAAGGAAGAAACAACTAAACTTTGTTAATTTACAATGTTTCTACTATTCAAATAAAAAGACTCAATTATTAACAGTTAATACTGAAGATATCTTCAGCAATAGTTTGTCAATGATAAAGCTACAGTATATTAGCTAGACAGAGTGAGTAATTTCTTTCCTGGTTTTGGGTTTCATTTCAAATAATAATTTAATAATATCATCCAGTTGATATAAGTTCATGGCCAAATTCTTAGCAACTATGTGAATTTCTTCCTCTTTATACAAGGAAAGAATTTGGTATGCAGTCATACTACTAATTGATTTTCATTTAAGGCTGTAGTTTTTTCTAAGACCTGCCATGACTGACTAGTTAAGAATCTCTCTCTGTATGTCATGGTTCCTATTTGGACAACTTCATATATTCTAGAAATTTGCTTGACTGTTGAATATATAAGTTTATCTTGAACAGCATTTGCAAGTTGGAGGACTTTTCACCAAGGTTTGCCTTTACTGGACACTTGTATATGTAAAGAGCTTTCCAACATGAACTTCAGATGTTTGTGTAATAGGGATAACATTTCTTGTGTTCTCTAGGCTGGGAGCCATTTATTGAACCATGGCCATGCTCGGTATCCTGGCAACAACAGGCAGCCAGTCGGCTCCACCCTTCTCGTCTAAAGCTGGAAGTAAAAGCTAAACATCGTTTAGATATCAATATTACTTCTGTGTTAATAGGTGTGTATGGGAACACTTTTTGAATATTATCTAATATAGCTTTTTCTTTTTTACACATGGTACTGACATTAGATGTTGCTAATTGAGTCCCATTGGTATACTCTGACATAAGTCTCAGATTCTAGTTGTAAGCAGATAGTTTGTATTTTGTCTGCTTTTGTGAAAGTGTGAAGCATTTAACTGCATGTTTTACAGCTCAGTAAGCATTCTTTATTTTGTCATCTGAATTCTCTTAATTCATATTCTATCAGTAATACATTTTTAATGAAAAATAGGCTTTCATTTAAAACTTAACATTTCAAAAATTTAAAAATATTTTGATACACCTATCAGTTTTCAGTAATCTGACAAATATGGTATATAACGATACTCATTTAGTCCAGTAATGATATATATGGACATTCTTACCAGAAGACTTTCATGAAGTGCTCACTTTTCTGATTCCACTTTAACAACTAGAGTGACTCCTGGCCTAACTAATCAAAAATGCTATGTTTTATCATCACTTGACATTTTGGATATTGGCTCTCCTAAGCGAACAGAATATTTGCCTTTGTCTTTTTCTGCATCAGCGGTAGAGAGGTGGTAATTATACACATTTCCTGTTCTGATTAAGGTTCTGTATATCCATGGTACAGCAGTGCAAGACTAAATTGCAAATAAAACATCAACAGGGACTTGGAATGGTTATCTCATTACAAAAAGTGACTGTCCCTGTTCACACATCTCACCTTTTAATCTCTGTTCTGAATGGGCCTCCTCTACCCTAACTGGATTGACTCTGTTAGCACTTGCCTTCCCCTAGTAATATTTCTCACTCTTGAAAGTGTGTATACACCTTCTAACTGTAGTTTCTACTTCATGCATCTGAAGTGGGTTGCAGCCCACAAAAGCCTATGCCCAAAGAAATTTGTTAGTCTTCAAGGTACCACAGGACTTTAGTTGTTAAAAACATCAACAGTTTATATTTAGCCTTCCTTATTCATGAGATTACTGAGCCAGCTAAGGACTTTTGCTTTACTCTAGACTTGATTTGCAGCAAGGAACAAGGCTTATCATCTCCTTCAAATGCTACCTCGGGGATTCAACTCTTTCTTAAATTGTCCTGCTCCAGATTGGGGTGGGGGGGGGATCATCTCGATACACGCTTAATATTTTCCTAAGCATTCTGTTCAGATTTGAGAGTGGCAGCAAATTGATATGATTAATGCTACTAAGATTATTTTTGCTGTGCATGGTTATATATTGGTATAGTTGATATCTATATGAGAGAATGCCATGGGGCTCTCAGAACAATTACAGGTTGTGCCTGAAGCTGATATAGCAAATAAAATTTTTTCCCTTTCCAGAAGTGGTGGTATCCACCAACAGTCTTTTAAGAAAACAAATGGTAGGCACGTTATCAAAGTATCACAGTGATCATAGGAAGATGATGTAGATAAATGCAGTATGAGTGTTGCTAAGGATAGTTGTTCTGAGGAGACTGCGGTGGTTTTTGTGAATTATGGCTTGAAATTAACCTGTGAAAATAGCCTATTGCAACTAAAAGCTAAAATAACTTTTGAAATATATTATCAGTCCTTCCCTTCAATATGGAAGGTTAATTTTAGTCCTATAACTTTAACATACATTTCACTTACTTAGCTGGTACTTTATTCAGCTGTAGTGGCACCAGACATTTAGCATTTGCTGTTATTCTTACCATCCTTTTGTTTATGTCTCTAGAACAGTACACAAGTACCAAACAGTCATGGATG
Source organism: Podocnemis expansa (assembly GCA_007922195.1). Taxonomy (NCBI): domain Eukaryota; kingdom Metazoa; phylum Chordata; order Testudines; family Podocnemididae; genus Podocnemis; species Podocnemis expansa. The sequence goes on along the minus strand of ML681963.1, from coordinate 4,904,209 downwards.
GCAGATTACTGTAAACAGGACAAAGAAGTGGACACAGTCAAATCAGAAGATTGGATGGGATCTTCTGTGGACCCACCATCCTTTGGACAGAGTATGACATTTATTGATCATGTGTTCCTTTATCTGGAAGTCCTGACGCATGCAACCATTTCACTCACAGCATTACAAGCTTGAAGTTTGGTGTTTCTAAGCACGCAGTGCATTTTAAGGAGTTTAGGGCAAGAAGAGCTATGTTAGTTTCTTTTGTACTTCAGTACTCCTTTTAGGAGCATTTTCTGTGATAGGGTACCATCTTTGAATTAAGAATATGTGCTGTTAATTTGAAATCCTTAATGTCTTTCAGGGACACTGAATAGCAAACTGTCTGATAACATCATGTAAAAGAACAAATAGGTTAGGAGTATAACGGTAGCAGTACTTTTAACTCTGGGGAAGTTTTGTGCCTCATATTGCTCAGTGGCAAGCTCCTTTGATTACTGTGGGGAAGTGTTAATGATTTCCAAAGTAATCTCACTCCAATCTTCTCTGTACCAGTGCTTAATCCTCTAAGGCTTTTGAGAATTGGCTTTGTTAGACAGCTGCTTCTTGTTATGTGACCTGCTGTGTTCTTTCTGAAGTTCTAGGAGTCTTAGGCCATGTATATACTGAGAAGTGTGCGTCAATCCCCGCAGCCAGTCTAGACCCACTCAGTCAGTCCCAGAAGTGCTCTCCTGTTGATGCAATAACTCCACCTCTGCAAGAGGAGTAACCCTGAATCAAAGGGAGAGCATTGCCATTCAGTGCAGCCAAGTGAAGACAGTGTGATAGGTCAAAGTAACTAAGTTGATAGGAGATATTCATTCTGTGGATATTCATTCTGCATGTCTCCCATCAACTTGACCTTGCAGCGCAGACTAGACCTTAACAGTTTTTCTGGTTTCTTTGGCAAATTTCAGTTTTCTCTTGACTCCACATTTCCAGGAAGAGCTTCAGAAATGTTTCCTTCAATCAGCAAAAATTTCATTGTCAAACGAAAGCTCTTCACACTTAAAATGCATGAAATTGATCTCTTTCTTCATAGTGTGCAAAGTTAGTCTGTTTTGTTTTTTACATCTACAAAAAAAGAGAATAGGAAGGAGAAACAATAACAAAAAGCTGCTGTTTTGTATTTGCAGCTCCTCTTCCATAAGGTGCTGAGGTTATTTCAGGGGTCAGCTTGAAAAAAGGAAAACCAATTCTCTGTCACATTCACAGTGGACTGCCCTAATTCACCTATGAGGTATATTTTGCACAAGAATACAGAAATAAGTTTCCTCTCCACAAAGAACAGACCATAAAGTTTCAGAATTCTAAAATCCTTAGATGATGACTGCTCTCTGAGCTGCAGCCTTGATAAGGCAAATATTTAGTTTGCAGTCCAAATGCCACTTGACAGCTACTCAGTCTGTTGCTGCAGAAACAACCTTTTTAAAACAACACCTCTGTAGGCCTAATAAAAGAATACATGTTTTTACTTTTGTTTTGTTGAAGTTTTTCTGGATAGTATAGCAAATTCAATCCTAGGACTTACAAACATCTTTGTTTCAGTGCTAGCTTCCGCTGTGAAACTGCAGTGCTAATGGTGAGCACCAAGAGTCTATTCATTTAATATCCAAGTAAGGTTTACAGTGTTGTTACACTGACTCTCATTTGGCCTCATGGCTTTAGTTTTGCTTAACAATGAACACTGAATAAGAATAATGAAATATCTCCATCAAAGAGATGGCACAATCCTCATGAGCTGTTTTTGGTTTTTGGTTTGTTTGTTCTTAAATCAGTTGAAAAATAAACTTTGCTGCTTTCCTTGACTTAACTTCATGTCTCTCTCACATCAGACTGGAGATGTTAAGATCAACCATTTTGACAACAAATTTCTAAGTGAAACCATGTTAAAACATGGCTAAACACTTCACTTTGAATGTTCATCTTAATTCTAAGAGAGCACTGTGTGTGGTAGCTCCTGGACTTGCTCTCCTCTTCCATGGAGTGTTTGGGACTTTTTTTCTAGAATGGTTAGAAAGTCTTATGTTCCAGTTTAGCGCTAGCAAATGGATGGTGCCCATTCACTGATTGCATGATGCCTAGAGTCTGTTTTACTCTCCTTATTCTTGTATGCATAATAGAGAAGCAACTGCCTGTATATCTGCATTTTTCCTTAACTGCTAACTTTGTCTTTCCTGTCTGCCAGGCCTTCCCCTTGTCTACCTTAGAACTAGGAGTACAGCCAGTCTGACTAACCTAGAACACCAGATCTATACTAGAGGTACTGTACTGCAGAGAGAGAGAGAAAATGCTTTGCTTTTTCCACAAACTGTCTTATAAAACAGATACTGACTGCACTGTGTATGTGACTTACCTATAAATCAAGCCTTTAATAACAATACCTAAAAGCTAACAATTGCTGTGCATGTATGCTGTTCATCCTTGTCTTGCACTCTGTGTATCTCTCCTGTGTTTTTCTGGGTGAGTCATCAGGGAAGGAAGTGAAATAGGCGCTACTCATACCTAGCAATGCCATCTTCTTGAGGGTATGAAAGAGGAGTTATATTCTGCTCTAAGTCCATTTGCTAGGCAAGAAGTGTGGAAGGAATTTGTTAGTATATAGACAGATCTGTAAATACAGTACTTAAACACTGAGAGATCTGATAGTCTTTGAACTCCTCCTCTGCTTTGTAATCAGTGTACATATTTAGCTATTAAAAATTAGGCTGATTGGCAACTCATATCTGTTTTCAATGATAAGTGAGAAGTTAATTTATTAGCTGTAGATTTAGTTTCTACTGACTTTTTGACAAAGCATTCCTGCTTAAAATAGTAGGTATTTTCAATTTTATACATTATGGAAAAGTAAACAGCATGTTTGCCATAGGTCATTTCTTATATGAAAAGGATAACAAATGGTTAGGGGGGAAGTTGCAGTAAATTACAGTTGAAGTCTTTTTATATCACACTTCTTAAATGTTTACTTGTGGTACACAGTTCTTAGAATAAAAAGTTTAAAATAAAGAACTATGTGGCAATTTAATTTTTGAGATGCAATTTAGTTTGCTTATACCCTTTAATGATTTTTTGTTAAAATGAGGTGCGCACAGATAGTCAGAATAATGTAGGTAAAAATAAAACCCCCTTTAAATATTTTCCTAAGAGCTTCTGGAAGTGATCCAAAATCTGATTACTGGAAGGTGACAGTTACAGTATTTTACACTGTTACAATTGACTTTAATGAGAGTTGGAACAGGACAAAAGAAAATAAGTAACTTGTGGAAAAAATCCTTCTGACATCTGATATTTTGAATCAATAATTTGAGAAGTTACAATCTGTATAGCATGTTTTATTTTGAAAATTATTATACCATAAGAGTACAGATTTATGATTAGTAGAAGACAAATTTAGTTCTGGAAGAACTTGATCTTCCTGTGTTTGAAATGACTAGAAATTTTGCTGTCAATGTAAGTGGAATCATTAGTAAGTCATAGCTAACCTTCTTTAGAACATAGACAAGTCTTTTTCATTCATAGTTTGGAATTAAGTTGAATCTTCTCATCAGTAACATGTTAAAGAATGGAGTATTTTCGCAATATAAGGGTACGTATGTGTGTGAAGAAAGACACATTAAGGTGCCATTTTATATTTTGTAAACCTTCTACGCTAGTGTAAAGTTTATACTGTTGGTAGGTACTCCTAAACACTGTTGTTGAGAAGCTTTGTAATTATTCCTTATCTTTCCACTTTCTAATTCTACCTATTTTTAAAATGTGTATTGCCATAGAACATATAGAAATGCCAAAGTAAATAAGATACTGTGTGTCAGTGATTTTAAATGGAAAAAAATGTGTGTTGTTTATGTAAGTAAGCAATTGAACAAACTATGGAGGACAACCCCCTTGGTAGTGATTGTATTCTATTGGTTATCTACTGATTAAATTCCTGCCAAGTTCCAAAGAGGCAGCTGTGTTACTCTAGTAAAGCAAAAAACATAAGGCGTCTTGGTGGCACTTAAAGACTAACAGATTTATTTATCGCATGAGCTTTCGTGGGAGAAAAATCCCACTTCATCAGGTGCTTCGAAGAGGGGAAACTTACAGAATGGGATGAAAATAAAGGCAGGGGAGTGTAAGACATGGGATCAGCTCATACTGCAGCAGCAAATCAGAGCATTTGTAAGGATTCAAACTCTAGGAAATAGCACATAGGGGAGGGTGAAGTCATGTTACCTGTTGTAATGTGAAAAGAAGCCATAGTCACGGTTAAGTCCTGCTTTCACACAATCTAATTTGCATATTAGTTGGATTTCGGCTGTTTGTCTTTGAAGTCTTGATGTCCCATTGATTTTCTTGAGGACCATCGTTAACAAATGATTAATGGAGCGATTAGGAAGATGGAAGTGCTCAGCAACTGCTTTTTTGTGTTGTGATTTCTGATGTCACTTTTGTGCTCATTTATTCTTCGGCGTAGGATCTGTCCTGTTTGTCCAATGTATAAGGTGTGGGGGCATTTCCAGCACATAATGGCATAAATCACAATAGTGGATGAGCAGCTGAATGACCCTTTGGTGGAGTAGCTAGCTTGATTAGGTCCTATGATGGTGTCTTTTATGCAGATATGTGGACAAAGTTGG